>CM017441.1:5061703-5526103 GCA_007726485.1 Eragrostis curvula | reverse complement strand
TGCTGCTTGAAAATTTTTGCTCTCTAAGAAAGATGCTAAACCCCGTTTGATAAGATGGATTCTTCTGCTCCAAGAGTTTGATTTAGAAATTCGTGATAAGAAAGGAGTAGAAAATTCTGTAGCGGATCATTTGTCGCGCATGCAATTCACTAACCCGCAGGAATTACCCATCAATGACTTCTTGCGCGACGACATGCTACTCCACGTCAAGGACTCACATCCGTGGTACGCCGACATTGTGAACTTCATAGTGACGGGGTACGTACCACCGGGAGAAAACAAGAAACGACTCATCTATGAGAGTCGTCGTCACCTTTGGAGTGAGCCCTTCCTTTACCGTGTCTGCGCCGATGGACTGCTCAGAAGATGTGTGCCGACACCCGAGAGCACACAAATCATCGAGAAATGTCATGCAGCTCCATACGGGGGACACCATGGAGTGTTTCATACTCAGGCCAAGATATGGCAAAGTGGTTTCTTTTGGCCAACAATGTACGAAGACACAAAAGAATTCGTCAGACGATGCCCACAATGTCAAAGATTTGGAGGCATCACGGCAAGGGATGCAATGCCCCTCAACTTCAATTTACAAGTCGAACTCTTCGACGTATGGGGCATCGACTTCATGGGGCCATTCCCCAAGTCACAAGACTGTGAATACATCTTGGTGGCAGTCGACTACGTGTCCAAATGGGTAGAGGCAATGCCGTGCCGAGCTGCCGACTCCAAGCACGCTCGCCGGATGTTCCACGAGATTATCTTCCCAAGATTTGGAACACCGAGACTAGTGATAAGCGACGGAGGGTCTCATTTCATTGATAAGACCTTCCGAAGCTTCCTTAGAGAACTTGGAGCACGACACAACATAGCCACTCCATACCATCCTGAAACAAGTGGGCAGGCCGAGACTTCAAACAAGCAAATCAAACGGATCCTGCAAAAGACCGTGTTAGAAATGGGGAAGTCATGGAAAAGCAAGCTACCCGATGCACTATGGGCATACCGGACAGCATACAAGACACCCATAGGCATGTCACCATACCAACTCGTATATGGAAAAACATGCCATTTACCCATCGAGTTGGAACATCGAGCATATTGGGCCATTAGAAAATGGAATATGGACCTTCGAGGTGCCGGATGGAAGAGAAAATGGAGATAGCTGAGTTGGAAGAATGGAGAGACAAAGCTTACCACAACTCAGCCATTTATAAGGAGAGGACTAAACGGTGGCACGATAAAAGAATAAGAGTAAAAGAATTCAAAGTTGGAGACAAAGTCTTGCTATTCAACTCACGGGTGAAACTATTCGGGCACGGAAAATTGAGAAGCAAATGGGACGGGCCATACACGGTTATTGAAACTTCGCCACACGGAGCAATCACACTCCAAGACGACGAAGGTAAAGTATTCAAGGTAAATGGCCAGCGTCTAAAAATTTATCTTGAGCCCGATACAAATAAAGAATTTGATGTCATGCACTTAATTGAGTTAAAATCTTTATCATGATATCCTCCGATTCGTTCTATCACCCGTAGTAGCACTTTAATTCCTTTCATCATTTTAATTTCCTCAAATTTGTAATGCGCCTGCTCATTTGCTAAATTCAATCAAATTAGTGCTCCCCGGGCTTCCATACCGGTAGAGCAATTTGTGTTTCCGAAATATCTTTGTCTATTTTGAAGGAAACAGGCAAAAAGGCAAGTGTGGGGGGGGGGGGGGGGATACATCGTGAAAACAGAAACAAACACGCGCAAATCACTCAGAACCATCATGGGAAGGACAACACCAATAAATAAGCGAAAACTGGGCACCAGTGGAGGCCACACCAGGTCGGCCGACCCCCCTGGACCAGGTCGGCCGACCCCTGGTGGGTCCCACTGGGCCTCTGCTTTCCCGTGCTACTCAAGTTTGTTTCCCACACTCCCTTTTTGCCTACCATACCTGTCAAGTTCATTCTGAGATACGAAAATAAAACTTGACCAATTAAAACTTGGGAAAATTTCTTTTTAGCACATCTTTATAAAACCCAATACTCTCCCTTTTGCTCTCAACATAATCATGCACACTTGTTATTACTCGCTCCATCACCACCTGCTTGTGAACAATCTATCCATAGGACCCATGTTTTTCTAGATAATTGGCGAGTGTGATATGGTTCGATGAAATGATCCTTTGTTTAAATCTACGAAGTCCTTGGGAGTTTTATTTTCAAAAAGCTAAAATATCATGGCTTGCTGCTCCTCTTTTGGTATATGATTTCCTACCAATGCCATATGTTGATCACAATTTTCAAACTTACACACATATGCTGCTTGTGTTGCAATGAGCTTTTCCAAAATTTTGTGACCCTAATGAGATACTTGTCATGCTCTCTTGATCAAGATCACGTACACGATCCACCAAAAATGCTAAAACTCCTACACCGGGAGTTAGCACATCCACCCATCCAAATAAAGACACTCCTCACTTTTATCCCATTTTACCTCTCTCTCTCATAAACAAAAGAGGGACATGGCTATGCAAAAGAAAAAAAAAAAGAAGGCTCACAAAAAGATGAGCAAGATAAAGAAAGAGAAAAAAAAATGCTCATGTACAGAGCATGAAAAGAAAAGAAAGAAAAATGATAGCCATGTCTCGGAAATACAAAACAAAGAGAGGTAAAAACCAATAAAGGAGTCGTCACATATAAACATCCACACATCCATCCACACATGCACTTCTTGATCAAGGTTGTATGACTTGAATTCTCCGTGGATCCTTTCTTTTGGTTCAGCAATATTTGTGATACAAGTATGCCTCTTCTATCCCTACCTTGAGCTCCACATACAAGCCTTAGAAGTAGGACAAAAGAGGCAAGATAATGCTTTGGTAAGGAAAATACACTTTTTGAGCGATCCGAGAGAATCAATAGAGGAGCAAGAGCTATTTTATTTATATTTTTTCAAAACTCTTTCAAAAACCCAAGGTACTTAGTAGGTGAAGGCAAGGTGACTTAAGTCATGAACCGTTCCACTTTTCAATCATCCAAGAATACATGTTAGCCACCATCATGTTCATAGGTGGAAAGGTGTGGCTTGTAATAGCTTGTGTGCAGATTTCACTTACATAAGGGAAGAGTTCCTCTTAGTTTCCACTCACAGCTTTACTCGAGGACGAGCAAAGAGCTAAGTGTGGGGGATCTTGTTGACGGTCCTTACGACCCATTTTTACCGTCAACCTTATGCACCTTTTTGAACCTAACACCATCACCAAGTGTAGACATAGGGTTTATTTCTAACAAATTCCACTAGTCTTGGTGAATTATGAAGTACAGGTGCAATCCATACAAAAACAGGGGAAAACATGCACTAAATGTGGACTTTGCAATCGACGGATTTTCCCCGGACTGAAGAACTTAGTCCAAAAGCCCAAAACCACAGAATCAGGCTTCAAGATCAAGCAATGCACGTGGTTTAGGCAAGTACACAGGCCAAGGAAGCAGCCAGAGGAGGACCAGGCCCAGAGGGGCCCAGGCCAGGTCAGCCGACCCCCTCTGGCCAGGTCGGCCGACCTGCCAGGGAGGCCCCACTGGCCCATCTTTTTATGGCGGTTCATCACCGACTTCTGGAGGTCGGTTCCCCCTGCATTAAATGTCACCGACCTCGGGAATCGCCTCAAAGTTGCCGACCTTCCAAGGCTATAAATAAAGGGGCACCTCTCCCTCTCAACACACACCACAAGACGCAAGACTCTCCAATAGAGCTCCACTCCAATCCTTAGGCTGAGAGCCTTTTGTACACTAGTAGAATAGGAGAGAGGGCAAGGGAGAGAAAGGAATACTCCTTCCATTTTGGTGGAGGTTTAGTTCTATTTCTTTACCTTGGCGTGTAAACACTCTTTGTGATTTATACGTGGTGATTATTTATCTAGCGAGCAACATTACTTTTCTAGGCGTAATTCCTGTTATACTTGTTTACGGGATCATCGCTCCGCAAGGGGTGCTCTAGCCTTCTAAATTCAGCTTTGGGCCGAGGTTAGAGTAGTAATCAACGGCATAGACGTGGTGTCTAGGATAGAGGTTACCTTTGTTTGCTGTGTGCTCCACGGTTTGTAGAGGTAGGCGGCAGGAAGTGACAGCCCTGTCCGTCCAAAGGAACCCTCCACGTTCGGGTACATAGTAGAGCTACAGGTCGGAGTGGCTTGGCAGACCAGGCCTAAGCCGGCGCCCGAAGTAGACAAGTAGAGCTTGAGTTCGTCTATCCTCTAGGATAACTAGATATAATCACCCTCTCGATCCTAATTTGCTAGTTGTCTTGGTTGTGCTTGGGTAGAACTAACCTTGTTGCAGGATAACTCTGTGTTGACGGCCCTTAAGTACCACTCTTGACGGTCAATTACCTGCATAAAAGAAATAAAATGAACACCAAACATAGTGGTAGGAGTTTATTACTAACGATTTCCACGAGTGTTGGTGAATTTGTGAGTGCAGGTACATTTCATATCAAAAGGAGGGAGTTCACATCAAGAAGGCCACAACACATCACTCCGAGAAAATCAGCACAGGCAGCCCAACAAGATATGGATCAAAAGTCATACAAAACTCAACCAACTTGGGCCAATGCACGAAGATCATTGAACAAGACATCAAGGAGGACCCCTCGGCCAAAACCCAAGGCCAAATGGGCCAAGGGGGGGTTGGCCGACCTGCTACAGTGGCCAATCTGGCCCATCTTTCTCTGGCTGGTCGCCACCGCCTTCCTGATGTCGGTTCTGCCTGCATTTAATGCGTTGAGGCGGTGCATTGAGGCGGTGGAGGCCCCCAAACCGACCTACTCAAGACTATAAATAGAGGGGTACCCCCTCCCCTCAAGAACACAGAAGAAGGAGAGCCTCATTCCACTCCCAAGGGCCTAGAGCCATTTGTACACTAGTAGAGTAGGGAGAGAGTAGGGCAGGAGAGAAGGGTAGTTCTCCCTTTGTGAGGACTTGGCCCAAATCTTGTATCTTGGAGGATACTTATTTATAGTGAAGTGTTCTTCGTTCGTTCATCGTTCGTTCGTCGTTCGTTCTTCGTTCATCGTTCGTTCGTCGTTCGTTCATCATTCGTTCGTCGTTTATCTTCATTACAAGTAAGTACTCTTGATCTCCATTTGGATTGTATGTTTCTATTCTAGTATAAGTTCTTCCTTTACTTGCTTGCATGATCATCGTTCTATTCAAGTAAGCATTTAGAGGCAGATTTTATCTTTAGTCTTGTGAACTAGAATAGGTCTGGCAGGGAGGACTTGATTGCCTTGCTGTCACGTGACCTTGGGACTGGCATAGGGACTTAATAGCCCTGGTGTCACATGTCCTAGGAGAGGGTCGCCAGTAGGTGGTGACAGCCCTGCTGTGCTTAGTCCTTTCTGTTCTAGGGAATTGACTTCTTGGAATCGGTCTGGCAGCGAGGACTTAATTGCCTTGTTGTCACGTGACCCTAGGACTGGCCTAGGGACTTAATAGCCCTAGTGTCACGTGTCCTAGTAGGGGAGTTTGCCGGTAGGTGGTGACAGCCCTGCGGTGTCTACTCTTCCTTGTTCCAGATAGAACTTCATCCATAGGAATCCTCTCTACCCATACCTACCATCCTTCCTCGTGTCCTTGGACCAGCTAGACTAGTAGATAATTCCACTCCGTTCCCTTGGGATAATATAAATAACGATACCCTTGAATACTCACGGGTGAAGTGCTACAACGGTATTCTCAGTACGCTTGCGGATTTATCTGTGACGTTAAGAAATACCAACAAGCATTTCTGGCGCCGTTGCCGGGGAACGGTAGTTGCTTTTTGTCTTCGAACCTAGTTGGTCCTCGTATTGTATCCCTTTTATTTATCCTTCTTTTTATTTCTTACCTTTTATCCATCATCAATCTTCCACCATCTATCATTTCTATCCTTTCCTTGAAAACACCAAAAACATTTATCATGGAGCCAGAACCTACAATCCTATCCTTCTCTGCTCCAAGGGGAGAGTTATTTGAGCCACTACCATCCTCCAAACCCATTTCCACATCCGGCTATATGATCGACCCCACCTTTATAACCATGGTACAAAGCCGACCCTTCTCTGGAACTGACCAAGAAAATCCATATCACCATCTGCGAGAGTTCGAGCAAGTGTGTTCGTGCGTCGTGATCCAAGGCATGGCACAAGAAACTTTGAAGTGGAAATTGTTTCCTTTCTCCCTTCAAGAGAGAGCAAAACAATGGTACACCTATACCGTCGGGAACACGAGGGGGGATTGGGAAAAACTCCGAGATAAATTTTGCTTAGCCTTCTTTCCCTTATCCCGAATCATTGCTCTCCGATTGGAAATCATGAATTTCTCGCAGATTGAGAAGGAGTCCATAGGTGCAGCCTGGGTTAGGTTTTCCTTGCTAACTCTTACTGGCCCAAACTTGTCTATCCCCGATCCCATGTTATTGCAACATTTCTATATGGGATTAGACAAGGAATCTGCCCTATATCTTGACATCACCGCTGGAGGGTCTTTTGCTTCCAAAACCCCGACCGAAGGAAGAAAGATCTTGGATCTAATCACAGAAAATAATTCCTTCAATCATATTAGTGAGTCCCTCCAAGAGCGAGTCGTGTCAAGCATCGAGGAACCCTCAACATCCGAATCCATCCCTTCTTCTTCCACATCCCAAGATTCGCCTGTTGACCCACTTCCTGTACCAAGAACAGTGATGAGGGAAGAAGAAATTCATCCTCTTGACTTCCCGTTTGAATTCAAGGATGATCTCTTTGAAGGTTATGAAAACACCTCGAAGCATTCCCATCAAAAGAAACCACCAGCTCCTAGGCCTCCTCCTGATCCTTTTGGACGTGAGTTCCTTAGAGAAACCGTTCGGGAGTTGACCACCCTCATGAGTGAGGAATGGTTGAGAGAAGTTGAGCATTCCCCCGAGGTAATTCGGATTAACCAACCTTCTTCAATCATTCAATGCAACATAAGAGGAGTTACGGTCGATGTTCACTACAACCCCACTGTTGGTGCAAACCTAGTTTCTGATTCCTTTGCATACGAAATTCTTGGTGACAAACCTTTGATGCCAACAACCAAATCCTTCAAGAGCCCGTCTGGACATCTTCAAGAAGGACTTGGAGTTTTACAAAATGTGACCATTGGTCACAACAATCTTGAGGCCATCCTGGACTTCCATGTCTTTGAGATCGATGAGTTTAATATTCTTATTGGGCATCCAATAGAGAAGCTTCTCTTTGATGCACCAACACTAGGAACCCTTGACATCAAACTTGGGAGAGAATCTTTTTCCATTCCGATCACCCGATCGAGAAATGCTTCGGCAGATAGTCTCCCCGAGGATGAGCTCATTGATGAGGAAGTGAGGGCTATCTATCCTATCGAGTCTCCTGAATCATTCCTAGACGAGTATGCTCATGATTTTATCCAAGAAGAGGCAGATCTAGAAGAACCTCTCGAGCTTCCTAACTTCAAAACACCATCAAAATCTCCAATTGAGCTCAAGCCCTTACCTCCCGGCTTACGCTATGCTTTTCTTCATGGCGATAAAGAGGCTCCCGTCATCATAAGTGACAAGCTCTCTGGAGACGAAACTGCTAGACTCATTGCCATTCTAGAAAAGCATAGATCCGTCCTGGGCTACTCTCTTCAAGACCTCAAGGGGATTAATCCCGCTCTCTGCACCCATCGCATCCCTACCGATCCTGATAACACACCATCTAGGGAGCCTCAAAGGAGGCTAAACAATGCGATGAGAGAGGTCGTCAAAAAAGAGGTCCTGAAACTCCTTCATGCTGGAATAATTTATCCTGTTCCGCATAGTGAGTGGGTTAGCCCCGTTCAGGTAGTGCCCAAGAAGGGAGGAATGACGGTCGTAAAAAATGATAAGGATGAGTTGATCCCTCAACGAACCGTCACGGGATGGAGAATGTGCATTGATTACAGAAAACTTAACAAGGCAACAAAGAAGGATCATTTTCCGTTGCCTTTCATTGATGAAATGTTAGAACGGTTGGCAAAGAATTCCTTCTTTTGTTTTCTTGATGGGTATTCTGGTTATCATCAAATCCCCATCCATCCCGATGATCAAAGCAAGACTACCTTCACTTGCCCTTATGGAACCTACGCCTATCGAAGGATGTCTTTTGGGTTGTGCAATGCACCCTCCTCGTTCCAAAGGTGCATGATGTCTATCTTCTCTGACATGATCGAGGAAATCATGGAAGTCTTCATGGACGATTTTTCCGTCTATGGGAAGACCTTTGATCATTGTCTTGAAAACCTAGACAAGGTCTTGCAACGATGCCAAGAGAAGGACCTGGTGCTTAACTGGGAAAAGTGCCACTTTATGGTCCGAGAGGGGATAGTTCTTGGACACCTTGTGTCCGAGAGAGGTGTGGAGGTGGACAAGGCTAAGATCGATGTTATAGAACAGCTGCCACCACCAACCAACGTGAAAGGGGTCCGTAGCTTCTTGGGTCATGCAGGGTTCTATCGCCGTTTCATAAAAGACTTCTCTCACATCGCTAGACCCCTCATGAGCCTTTTAGCCAAGGAAGCTCCTTTTGAGTTTGATGATGAGTGCATGAAATCCTTCAATATCCTCAAGAAGGCACTCATATCAGCCCCAATCATACAACCCCCTGATTGGACGTTACCCTTTGAGATAATGTGTGATGCTAGTGATTATGCCGTTGGGGCGGTCCTTGGCCAAACCAAAGATAAGAAGCATCATGCTATATCTTATGCTAGCAAAACCTTGACGGGAGCTCAATTGAATTATGCAACCACTGAAAAAGAGCTTCTTGCCGTCGTTTTTGCTATCGATAAGTTTAGATCTTACTTAGTGGGAGCAAAGGTTATCGTCTACACCGATCATGCTGCTTTAAAATACTTGCTCACTAAGAAAGATGCTAAACCGCGCTTGTTACGATGGATTCTTCTGCTCCAAGAGTTTGATCTTGAAATAAGAGATAAGAAAGGAGTAGAAAATTCTGTGGCAGATCATCTGTCTCGTATGCAAGTCACTAACATGCAGGAACTACCAATCAATGATTTCCTGCGAGACGATATGCTTCTAAAGGTGACAGATACCAACCCCTGGTATGCAGACATTGTGAACTTCATTGTGACAGGTTATGTCCCACCAGGGGAAAACAAAAAAAAGTTGATCTATGAGAGTCGACGTCACCATTGGGATGACCCATACCTCTATAGAGTTTGTGCTGATGGCCAATTAAGAAGATGTGTGCCGACAGCCGAGGGCACCAAAATAATCAAAAAATGCCACGTCGCACCATTTGGGGGACATTATGGTGCATTCCGAACACAGGCAAAGGTTTGGCAAAGTGGTTTCTTCTGGCCAACTATGTATGAAGACTGCAAGGAATTTGTCAGAAGATGCAAGAGTTGCCAGAAAACTGGAGGCATCACAGCTCGCGATGCAATGCCCCTAACATACAATCTTCAAGTGGAACTGTTTGATGTATGGGGCATTGACTTCATGGGACCCTTCCCAAAGTCCCAAGGCTACGAGTATATATTGGTGGCAGTCGACTATGTGTCCAAGTGGGTGGAAGCAATGCCATGCACAGCCGCTGATTCCAAGCATGCCCGCAAGATGTTCCACGAGATCATCTTCCCTCGTTTTGGAACACCAAGAATGGTGATAAGTGACGGAGGGTCTCATTTCAAAGATAAGACCTTCCGAAGCTTTCTCAGGGAGCTTGGAGCACAACACAACATTGCAACTCCATACCACCCCCAAACAAGTGGACAAGTAGAAACATCCAACAAACAGATCAAGAATATTCTGCAGAAAACTGTCAATGAAATGGGGAAGGCGTGGAAGTCAAGGCTACCCGATGCACTATGGGCATATAGAACGGCATACAAAACACCCATTGGCATGTCACCCTACCAACTCGTGTACGGGAAAACATGTCATCTACCCGTTGAGTTGGAACATAGGGCACATTGGGCCATTCGCAAATTCGACATGGACTTCCAAAAAGCCGGGAAGCATCGAAAACAACAAATATCCGAGCTGGAGGAAGCAAGAGATAAAGCATACCATAGTGCCAAGATCTACAAAGAAAGAACCAAGAGATGGCACGATAAGAGAATAAAAGTAAAGGAATTCAAGGCAGGGGACAAGGTGCTACTCTTTAATTCTAGGGTCAAGTTGTTCGGGCATGGAAAACTTTGGAGTAAATGGGAAGGGCCATTCACCATCGTCGATGTTGCAACACATGGAGCAGTCACACTTCAAGATGATGGAGGTAACCTTTTTAAGGTGAATGGTCAACGCTTAAAAGTTTTCCTGGAGCCTAATAAAAACCTAGATGAGGAAGTAGACGTGATCGATTTAGTTGACTTCAATAACCCACCGTAGCTTCCTACCTCGATTCCCCCTTTAAAAAAAAAAAATACTAGGCGTTTTTATTTCCCTTTCCAACATATCATGCGCCTTGAGTTATTTTGCTTTATTCAATAAATTTAGGCTCGCCGGTCTTCAACCCCGGTAGAGTCCTTTTGTGTTTCCACACTCTTTTGTTTGTTTTGAATAAATAAGCCAGGTACAAGAACAAGTGTGGGGGAGACCTCTTGTCCTTCATCAAGCACACATTTGAGATCTCCCACCAACACGATGCACAACATCGCACCAATCAACACGCAAATGAGTGGAGCCATCGGGACTAGAAGACAAAGATCAATCACATGACCCCTCTTAATCTCCACTTCATCTAAGGCGACGGTTTGCGCATCCTATACCCCACTCTCCAGATCTTGAGTTAAAATAAATTTTTTTGCTTCAATCACTAAAATTTAACTCAATGATAAAAACAAATCTTTTTATCCCTCAAACAAGCTTGCATGTTTCTGTTTGGTTGGCCTGCATACTCTTTATTCCTCGCTTCGCACACCTGTTGCTTGTGAACACCAATATCATAGGACCCCATGCTTATCTAAGTTGTTGGCGAGTGTGATATGGTTGGATGATAGGAATCTTGCTTCTTCTGTGTAGAGTACTTGGGAATTTATTTTGCAAAATTAAAAATCCATAACTTTGCACTCCTCAATGATCTTAAATTCCTACCAGAGCCAGATAATGATCACATTGAAAACCCCTACAAAATGCTACTTGTTATTGCTTTGAGCTTTGTCAAATTGTGTGACCCTTGTGAGATTCTTGTCATACTTTCCTGGTCAAGATCACGTACACATACACCACCACCATAAAACATGATAAACTCTACACAGGAAGTTAGCAACACCATTTCCATCCATCCACCCACCAAATAAATACTCCATCACCTGTTGTTGATGTCTCTCTCCAAATATTCTGGCAAAAGTGACATGGCTATCGGAAAAAAAAAGAGAGAAGTGAAAAAAAAGAGAGAAAAAGAAGAGAAAAAAGAAAAGAAAAAGAAAGAAGTGATAGCCATGTTCTCAAATAAAAGTCAATCAAGAGAGAGACATCATCGCATCAAGGAGTATCCATCTTACTCCACCTCATTCCATTCACCATACACATATCCACACACATGCACATTCTTGATCAGATTATATGGCTTGTTTTCTCTTTTGGATCCACTCTTTGACTTAGCAATATAAGTAATGCAAGTATGCTCCTTTTCATCCCTACCAAGCTCCACATAAAGCCTTTTGTAGAAGTAGGATGAAAAGAGGCAAACCCATTGCCTTGGTGAGGAATCATACACATTGAGTGATCTGAGAGTTATCATTTGAGGAGTACAAGCTATATTTTTCTTTTGAAAATCTATCAAAAACCCAAGTTACTCAACAGAGGAGTATGAATGACTTGAATCAAGACCGTTCCATTCCTCAACCGCCCAAGATAGCATGTTAGCCACTTCAAAGTTCACAGGTGCAGGTATGGCTCGGAATAACTTGTATGCTAGCATCATACCCTAGGAAGTCATGCTTTATCTTAATCTTCCACCTTCACTCGAGGACGAGCAAAGGCTCAAGTGTGGGGGTGTTGTTGACGGCCCTTAAGTACCACTTTTGACCGTCAATTACCTGCATAAAAGAAATAAAATGAACACCAAACATAGTGGTAGGAGTTTATTACTAACGATTTCCACGAGTGTTGGTGAATTTGTGAGTGCAGGTACATTTCATATCAAAAGGAGGGAATTCACATCAAGAAGGCCACAACACATCACTCTGAGAAAATCAGCACAGACAGCCCAACAAGATATGGATCAAAAGTCATACAAAACTCAACCAACTTGGGCCAATGCACGAAGATCATTGAACAAGACATCAAGGATGAGCCCTCGGCCAAAGCCCAAGGCCAAATGGGCCAAGGGGGGTCGGCCGACCTGCTACAGTGAGGTCGGCCGACCTGCTACAGTGGCCAATCTGGCCCATCTTTCTCTGGCTGGTCGCCACCGCCTTCCTGATGTCGGTTCTGCCTGCATTTAATGCGTTGAGGCGGTGCATTGAGGCGGTGGAGGCCCCCAAACCGACCTACTCAAGACTATAAATAGAGGGGTACCCCCTCCCCTCAAGGACAGACAAGAAGGAGAGCCTCATTCCACTCCCAAGGGCCTAGAGCCCTTGTACACTAGTAGAGTAGGGAGAGAGTAGGGTAGGAGAGAAGGGTAGTCCTTCCCTTGTGAGGACTTAGCCCAAATCTTGTATCTTGGAGGATACTTATTTATAGTGGATTGTTCTTCGTTCGTTCATCGTTCGTTCGTCGTTCGTTCATCGTTCATCGTTCGTTCGTCGTTCGTTCATCGTTCGTTCGTCGTTCATCTTCATTACAAGTAAGTACTCTCGATCTTCTATTGGATTGCATATTTCTATTCTAATATAAGTTCTTCCTTTACTTGCTTGCATGATCATCGTTCTATTTAAGTAAGCATTTAGAGGCGGAATTTATCTTTAGTCTTGTGAACTAGAATAGGTCTGGCAGTGAGGACTTGATTGCCTTGTTGTCACGTGACCTTGGGACTGGCATAGAGCTTAATAGCCCTAGTGTCACATGTCCTAGGAGAGAGTCGCCGGTAGGTGGTGACAGCCCTGCTTGCTTAATCCTATCTGTTCTAGGGAATTAACTGCTGGGAATCGGTCTGGCAGCGAGGTCTTAATTGCCTTGTTGTCACGTGACCTTAGGACTGGCCTAGGGACTTAATAGCCCTAGTGTCACGTGTCCTAGTAGGAGGGTTCGCCGGTAGGTGGTGACAGCCCTGCTGTGTTTACTCTTCCTTGTTCCAGATAGAACTTCATCCATAGGAATCCTCTCTACCCATACCTACCATCCTTCTTCGTGTCCTTGGACAGCTAGACTAGTAGATAATTCCACTCCGTTCCTTTGGGATAATATAAATAATGATACCCTTGAATACTCACGGGTGAAGTGCTACAACGGTATTCTCCGTACGCTTGCGGATTTATCTGTGACGTTAAGAAATACCAACAAGCATTTCTAATGCAGGGGGAACACCGACCTCTGGAGGTCGGTTCCCCCTGCATTAAATGCCACCGACCAACAGGAACCGCCTCAAAGTTGCCGACCTTCCAAGGCTATAAATAAAGGGGCACCCCTCCCTCTCTCAACACACACCACAAGACAACACACATTGACACCAAGAGGAATCCAATCTCTAGCATTAGACTAGTCTCTAGGCTGTAGAGATTAGAGGGGAGAGTTTGGTAGAGGAGAGGGCTGTCCTCCCTTTGTTAGGACTTAGCCCAATCTTGTATCTTGAGGATACTTGCTAATAATATATTGTTCGACGTTCGTTCGTTGTTCGTTCATCGTTCGTTCGTCGTTCATCTCATATTAAGTAAGTATCAAGGTCCACCTCAATAGAATTATCTTCTTTATTCCTTATGACTTATGATTGTACTAGTATGATAGCCATGTGCTTTCTATGTGGTTGTTATCTAGTCATGATTGGTTGCTTCATGCTTGACATGTCTTTATTCATTCGTTTATGTCCTTACACTCGATTCATGCATGAAGTGGTGAGACATGCTCGGGCCCATGACTTGTTAATCCGTAGGGTTAGAGTTATGTGCGATATAGATCGTAGCTTGTTAATCCGCAGGGTTAGAGTTACGCATGTCTCACCCATTGACTTGATGATCCGTAGGGTCAGAGTCATGCATGTTCTAGCACTTGATCTGTTGATCCGTCGGGTCAGAATTAGGTGTACTCTTATTCCCGACTTGATGATCCGAAGGGTCAAAGTCCCGTGGGAATCGAGAGTACTGTTTAGCAATGTGAGCGTAGTGCTTAGGTTGATAAACAGCTTTGAGTGTTTGGTTGTCTGCTTGAACAAGCGAAGGTCTGGCAGCGAGGACTTAATTGCCTTGCTGTCACGTGACCCTAGGACTGGCATAGGGACTTAATAGCCCTAGTGTCACGTGTCCTGGTAGAGGGTTGCCGGTAGGTGGTGACAGCCCTGCTGTGCCTAATCCTCTTTGTTCTACGGTAGATAGCCTTGATTGCCTGGTAGAAGGAATACCGGTAGGTGGTGACAGCCCTGCTGGTTATCCCCCTTGTTCCAGGTTGACATAGAGCTTAGACTTGTATGTGTTGCATGAGCAGGAATATAAGAAGTACATAAGGATCCATCTCGGCTCTCTTCTTAACCCCGCTTAGCCTAGGCTTAGTTCTAGTGTTAGATTGGATTGCTCTGGTTGTGTTGTCACTACTACCCCTTATTATTATCCTTACCCCTGTTTAGACCTTGGTATATTATTAGTTATGTGATTATGAACTTTGCTATCTCGTAAACCACCGCCTTCCCTGTGGAAAATACGATACCCTTGAATACTCACGGGTGAAGTGCTACAACGGTATTCTCCGTGCGCTTGCGGATTTATCTGTGACCGTAAGAAATACCAACAAGCATTTCTGGCGCCGTTGCCGGGGAAGGCACTGGTTGAAGAGTCACTAGCATTGTTTATAATTATATTTCTTTTAATTACCACTGTCTAGATAGGTCTACCTTTGCTTTGTTTTCTCTTTATGTGAAAACAGGGTAGTGTACCTCTGGCGTTGACCTATCGAGGCAATACACAGAAAATCAAGAAGTAATCTTGAGACGAACAGAACCGCGAGTCACCCATCCTCAAGAATACTCTCGATAGTCAAGCCAGCTACATCCACACCATCAAGCTCAACGCCAATGGCTGAAAAGTTGTTCCAAGAATACTCCGCTGCCGTTGTTGACCGTATGGCACTTGGGCCACACGTCAGCACTGGAGACGGAAACTTCAGACTTAGAGCCAGCCAAATCTACATGGTGCAGGCCAATCCATTCCATGGAACGGCCAACGAGGACGCAAGCACCCATCTTCGAAAATTCCTGAAGGTTTGCAAAACTTTGTCCATCAAGGGAGTCAACCAAGATGTCATCCGACTTCGTCTATTTCCCTATTCTCTTGTGGAGGAAGTAAGACAATGGTTCTATGCCAACCCAAGTGTTGCGACTACTTGGGATGATTGCTCTGAAGCGTTCCTCGAGAAATACTCTCCAAGAGGCAAAGCCTATGCCCTTCATGTACAGACTCCAAACTTTTGGAGAGCACAAGAAGAATCCATTCCTAAAGCATGGGAGAAACTTCAAGATTATTTGACAACATGCCCTGATCATGAAATGGATGATTGGACAATATTGATCAATTTCTACCACGGGTTGACACAACCAGCTCGTGACTATCTTGATTCTCGTGCCGAGGGGAGCATCTTCTCACTTACCGCCGCAGAAGCAACAAGATTAGTTGAGAAGGTAGCTATCGGTGAAGGGTGGAGACCACACCCTCAACAGGAAGAGACGCCTTCCAACATCACCCTAAAAGGGAAGCACAAGGGGAGAAGGCTTCGCACAAGTGCTTTGAAAAGACAGCTACAACCCCAACACGAGAAGTTGTTTGCATCCTCATCTCCGGGATCAAGCACCAAGTCGCCAAGCTAAACGCAATGGAGATAAGTCTTGCTCATTGGACTTAAAACGATGATGCCCTTGCCAAAGGTAAATTGGTAGTTATCTCATATTTGATTTCCATTTCCACATGCATATTTGAATTTCCTCAATTGCATTCATGCATTCCACTTACATATTTGATTCTTACCCATCATTTTGCATATTTGAATTCTCCCTCGACATGCATTTCCATTGTTTGCATGTTTGAATCTTTCCGACTTCTGTTTTTTTTTTTCAAACCACAATGCATATATATATTGGCAAATGAGTTTGAGGCAATCTTTTTATGGAAAATGTTTTGAGTAAAATTTTGGAGGAATTTTTGGCACAACTCCCTCTGGCTTTCCAACACATAGCCATCATGGGGTTGTCAACCAAAATTGGACTTCATTTCATTATATTTGTTTCCAGAGTGCTTGGTGCCTTCACTTTCATTCCACTCAAGCACTCTTTTCCAAAATTTTCACTCATGCATTTCCCGAGAATTTTTATTGTTTGCCCCAAGTTCAAGAAAAAGATTTTTTTTCTTTCTCCTTTTGGTTTTTTCCATTTGAATAATTGGAGTTTCTCCAAAATAAATTCCCTCCTTGTTGGAATCATTCTCCAACTCTTATTTTGTTCTTTTTTCTCCTTGAAAAAAAAATTCTGAGAGAATAAGTTCTGTAAAATTTAACTTGAGCCAACCTTTTGGAAAATGCTTTGAGCAAAAGTTTTGATGGAATTTGGCACAGCCCCCTTGACTTTAAAGCATATAGCCATTGTGGGGCTGTTGACCAAGTTGAACTTCATTTCTTTTTATTTGGATGCAAGGGTGTTTGGATTCTTCAAGTTCATCCCTTCCGCACTCAAGCACCCTTAAAACAAAATTCTTGCTCTCGCATCTCCCCAATTTTTCACGATGTTTTGTCTCAAGTTTAAGAAAAAGATTTTCTTTGATTTTCTTATTTGCATAGTTGGAGTCCTTCAAAAATAAACTTCTTCGATCTAAGGTTATCTCCAACTCTTTTCGAAAATTATTCTCAAAGAAAAATAATTTTGAGACAAATCCTTTTGGCTTTTGGTCTCGAAGTTAAGAAAAAGATTTCCCTTTCTCTTCTTTTCTATTTGTTCAATAAATCTAGGCTCCCCGGTCTTTAACCCCGGTAGAGTCCTCTTTGTCTTCGCTTTGTTTTTGTTTGTTTTGAATAAATAAAGCAGGTACAAGAACAAGTGTGGGGGGAGAGCTCTCGAGTTCTTCATCACGCACACATTCGAGATCTCCCCCACCAACACGATGCACAACCTCGCACTGATCGATCCATAAAAGAGTGGAGCCACCGGGACAAGAAAACAAATTTGGGTCGAACCTTTGTTTCGATCAAACATCCCATGGTCCACTTGGCCTCCACTTCATCCAAGGCAACGGTTTGCGCATCCTTTCTACTCCATCTCCCCAATTCATGAGTTAAAATAATCTTTTGAGTCAATCACTAAAATTTAACTCAAGAATAAAATGAACTTTGTTGTTCCCTCAACATACATGCTTCTAGTTGGTTGGCCTGCATACTCTTTATTCCTCGCATCATACACCTGTTGCTTGTGAACACCAATCTCATAGGTACCCTTGTTTATCTAAGTTGTTGGTGAATGTGATATGGTTGGATGAGATGAATCATGCTTCTTCTGCATAGAGTGCTTGGGAATTTATCTTGCAAAAATTTAAAATCTATAGCTCTATGCTCCTCGATGATCTTATATTCCTACCAAAGCCATATGTTGACTACATTGGAAAACCTACACACATATGCTGCTTGTCATTACATTGAGCTTTATCAAAATTGTGTGACCCTAGTGAGAAACTCGTCATACTCTCTTGATCAAGATCACGTACACTCCACCTCACATGCTGAACTTCTACACTGGAAGTTAAGCAATATCACCATCCATCCACCAAAATAAGTACTTCACAAAAGCATTGTTACCTTTCTCTCTCTCTAATTATCATTGGAGACATGGCTATGCAAAAGAAAGAATAATCCCTGCTCATACAAAAGTAGAGCATGATGAAAAAAAAAGAGAGAAGGGATAACGTTCAAAAAAAAAAAGAAAAAAAAGAGAGAAAGAAAGAAAGAAAGAAAGAATCATAGCCATGTCCTCCTCAAACATTCAAAAAGACAAAGAGAGAAGGAACGCAAAAAGGAGTACAATTTCCACCACACCACCCTCATACACACTTGCACATCTTGATCAAGGTTGTATGACTTGCATTCTCCATGGATCCACCCTTTTGGTTCGGCAAAATATGTGATACAAGTATGCCTCTCTTTCATTCCCTACCAAGCTCCACATAAAGCCTTTTGTAGAAGTAGGATGAAAAGAGGCAAATCCAATGCCTTGGTAAGGAACCATACACATTGAGCGATTTGAGAGTGATCATTTGAGGAGTATGAGCTATGTTTTTACTTTGAAAATCTATCAAAAACCCAAGTTACTCAGCAGAGGGAGTTATGATGACTTGAATCAAGACCGTTCCATTCCTCAACCGCCCAAGATGACATGGTAGACACATCAAAAGTTCACGGGTACAGGTATGGCTTGGAATAACTTGTATGCTAGCATCATACCAATGGAAGTCATGTTCCACCTTAGTCCTTCAAACTTTACTCGAGGACGAGCAAAGGCTAAGTGTGGGGGTCTTGTTGACGGTCCTTACGACCCATTTTTACCGTCAACTTTATGCACCTTTTGGAACCTAACACCATCACCAAGGGTAGACATAGGGCTTATTTCTAACAAATTCCACTAGTCTTGGTGAAATTATGAGTGCAGGTGCAATTCATATAAAAACAGGGGAAAACATGCACTAAACATGGACTTTGCAATCGACGGATTTTCCCCGGACTAAAGAATTTAGTCCAAAAGCCCAAAACCACAGAACCAGGCTTCAAGACCAAACAATGCAAGTGGATTTGGCACATACATAGTCAGAGGAAGGAGCCAGAGGAGGACCAGGCCCAGTGGGGCCCAGGCCAGGTCGGCCGACCCCCTCTGGCCAGGTCGGCCGACCTGCCAGGGAGGCCCCCCTGGCCCACTCTTCTCTGGCGGTTCACAACCGACCTCTGGAGGTCGGTTCCCCCTGCATTAAATGCCACCGACCAACAGGAACCGCCTCAAAGTTGCCGACCTTCCAAGGCTATAAATAAAGGGGCACCCCTCCCTCTCTCAACACACACCACAAGACAACACACATTGACACCAAGAGGAATCCAATCTCTAGCATTAGACTAGTCTCTAGGCTGTAGAGGATTAGAGGGGAGAGTTTGGTAGAGGAGAGGGCTGTCCTCCCTTTGTTAGGACTTAGCCCAATCTTGTATCTTGAGGATACTTGCTAATAATATATTGTTCGACGTTCGTTCGTTGTTCGTTCATCGTTCGTTCGTCGTTCATCTCATATTAAGTAAGTATCAAGGTCCACCTCAATAGAATTATCTTCTTTATTCCTTATGACTTATGATTGTACTAGTATGATAGCCATGTGCTTTCTATGTGGTTGTTATCTAGTCATGATTGGTTGCTTCATGCTTGACATGTCTTTATTCATTCGTTTATGTCCTTACACTCGATTCATGCATGAAGTGGTGAGACATGCTCGGGCCCATGACTTGTTAATCCGTAGGGTTAGAGTTATGTGCGATATAGTTCGTAGCTTGTTAATCCGCAGGGTTAGAGTTACGCATATCTCACCCATTGACTTGATGATCCGTAGGGTCAGAGTCATGCATGTTCTAGCACTTGATCTGTTGATCCGTCGGGTCAGGATTAGGTGTACTCTTATTCCCGACTTGATGATCCGAAGGGTCAAAGTCCCGTGGGAATCGAGAGTACTGTTTAGCAATGTGAGCGTGGTGCTTAGGTTGATAAACAACTTTGAGTGTTTGGTTGTCTGCTTGAACAAGAGAAGGTCTGGCAGCGAGGACTTAATTGCCTTGCTGTCACGTGACCCTAGGACTGGCATAGGGACTTAATAGCCCTAGTGTCACGTGTCCTGGTAGAGGGTTGCCGGTAGGTGGTGACAGCCCTGCTGTGCCTAATCCTCTTTGTTCTACGGTAGATAGCCTTGATTGCCTGGTAGAAGGAATACCGGTAGGTGGTGACAGCCCTGCTGGTTATCCCCCTTGTTCCAGGTTGACATAGAGCTTAGACTTGTATGTGTTGCATGAGCAGGAATATAAGAAGTACATAAGGATCCATCTCGGCTCTCTTCTTAACCCCGCTTAGCCTAGGCTTAGTTCTAGTGTTAGATTGGATTGCTCTGGTTGTGTTGTCACTACTACCCCTTATTATTATCCTTACCCCTGTTTAGACCTTGGTATATTATTAGTTATGTGATTATGAACTTTGCTATCTCGTAAACCACCGCCTTCCCTGTGGAAAATACGATACCCTTGAATACTCACGGGTGAAGTGCTACAACGGTATTCTCCGTGCGCTTGCGGATTTATCTGTGACCGTAAGAAATACCAACAAGCATTTCTGGCGCCGTTGCCGGGGAAGGCACTGGTTGAAGAGTCACTAGCATTGTTTATAATTATATTTCTTTTAATTACCACTGTCTAGATAGGTCTACCTTTGCTTTGTTTTCTCTTTATGTGAAAACAGGGTAGTGTACCTCTGGCGTTGACCTATCGAGGCAATACACAGAAAATCAAGAAGTAATCTTGAGACGAACAGAACCGCGAGTCACCCATCCTCAAGAATACTCTCGATAGTCAAGCCAGCTACATCCACACCATCAAGCTCAACGCCAATGGCTGAAAAGTTGTTCCAAGAATACTCCGCTGCCGTTGTTGACCGTATGGCACTTGGGCCACACGTCAGCACTGGAGACGGAAACTTCAGACTTAGAGCCAGCCAAATCTACATGGTGCAGGCCAATCCATTCCATGGAACGGCCAACGAGGACGCAAGCACCCATCTTCGAAAATTCCTGAAGGTTTGCAAAACTTTGTCCATCAAGGGAGTCAACCAAGATGTCATCCGACTTCGTCTATTTCCCTATTCTCTTGTGGAGGAAGTAAGACAATGGTTCTATGCCAACCCAAGTGTTGCGACTACTTGGGATGATTGCTCTGAAGCGTTCCTCGAGAAATACTCTCCAAGAGGCAAAGCCTATGCCCTTCATGTACAGACTCCAAACTTTTGGAGAGCACAAGAAGAATCCATTCCTAAAGCATGGGAGAACACAAGAAGAATCCCTTCTAGTTTATGCTAGTTAGGCCAGATGTTCTCCTGTTTAGGCATCGGGCTCATTGTCCCGCAAAGGTGCTCTAGATTTATCACCCCGTCGATCCAAAGGGTTGGGGGTGCCTCGTGGGATCTAGAGTCGTGGTTAGTAACGCCGGCATGGTGCCGGGGTAGTCTATCCACCCTTGGGTATGTGCGTGTCCCACGGTTTGTAGAGATAGGTGGCAGGAAGTGACAGCCCTGTCCATCCAAAGGAACCCTCCACGTTTGGGCACGGCATAGGAGTACGTAAATAGGCCGGAGTCGCGAGGCAGACCTTGCGTATGCCGGATCTCCCGATGTTGCCTAGGCATTAGACGCTTGCTTGTGCTTGCATGACGCTAGATGATAGGTAGAGGTTGTGCACGCTATATGAATGTTGTACCTTTGGAGTAGTAGCTCGCTAGTCTAACTTAGCATTGCTTAGGATTGTCTCTCGCCTTTTATTAGAGAGAGTGGAATGCCTTCGTGTGTGTCACACTATCCTTATTACTATTAAACCTTACCCCTGCATTGGAATGTGGTTATATCACTTATCGTTTGTAACACCATGAACATAAGTACTCTTGTCAACCATGTCTTCCTTTGGGAAAATATAAATACGATACCCTGGAATACTCTCGGGTGAAATGCTACAACGGGTTATCCGTCCGCTTGCGGATATTCTATTTAACATGACAAACCTTATAATTCATATCTAGTACTTGTCACTAGTTTTGGATTATTTGGTTAAATAGTGCAAGTGAACAATTCCATAACCCCCGGCGTCTCCCCGCGGTCGCGTGTTTCCCGCGTGACCGTAAGAGACGCCAACAAGCATTTCTGGCGCCGTTGCCGGGGAAGACATTGGTTAACAAGAATACAATGATTGTTCATGATTACACTTGATGTGGTTTAACCATTGCCCATGCAGGCTAACCTTGATCTGTTTTCTCTTTGATGTGAAAACAGGATAGTGTATGCGTGGATTCGACTTGCCGAAAAACTTCGTTGATAATCCCGAGTCACTTGTGAGGAAGACTCGACACCGCGTCGTCGTCTCCCCTCAAGTACTCTCGACAAGCGAACCCACATCTTCCGCACCATCTACGTCAAACGTCATGGCTGAAAAGACCCTTCGTGAATACTCCGCGCCCACCGTCGCCAATGTGCCCATTGGACCCAACGTCGACGTTGGTGACGCCGGACTTAACATAAGGTCCAGCCTCATCACGATGGTGCAAGCCATACCCTTTTGTGGGAAGGCTTCCGAGGACGCCAACTCTCATCTCCAACAGTTCCTAGAGATATGCAACACGTCAGGCACGGGAGAAGGAAATCAAGATGCTATCAAGCTCCGTTTGTTTCCGCTCTCCCACCTTGGGAAAGCGAAACAATGGTTCTATGCAAACCGCGCCAATATTGACACTTGGGACAAATGTTCTACGGCGTTCCTCGCTAAGTTCTTCCCATGGAAGAACTGCAAGCTTCCAGCAAGCAACAAATGAATCCATACCCGAGGCATGGGAAAGGCTCCAAGAATACACATCAGCCTGCCCACACCATGGGATGGAAGAGTGGCTCATTCTTCAACACTTTTACAACGGGTTAACACCAACAGCCCGTGGACATATGGATGCCGCTGCTGGAGGAGCCTTCTTCTCCAAAACCGTTACTCAAGTAAAAGATCTTATAGAGAAGATGGTCTCCAATCAAGGGTGGAGCGATGATCGACTCCAAACACGCTCAAAAGGCATCCACCCTGTCAAGGAAGTGGACATGTTGTCCGCCAAACTTGACCTTCTCATGAAGCGTTTGGATGAACACACTTCAAGTGGTAGTGTTCGTGCATTGGACTCACACATGACGTGTGAGGAATGCGGAGATACGGGCCATATGGGGAAGAATTGCCCCCACACCCAAGAAGATGCGTTCTACATGAACAACAACAACGGGTATCGTCCAAACGGAGGTCAAGGATATAATCAAAATCAAAATAGTGGTAACAATTTTCCTGGTTTTTACAATAATCAGCCCTCTTTGAAAGATTTGGTTCTTGGCCAAGCTAAAATTAATGAATCAATCAACAAAAAGCTTGCTGCCAACGATAAAGTTTTAGAAAATATAAATTCACAGCTAGAAGGTTTTTCTTCCGCTTTCAAAAATCAGCTGAGTTTTAACAAAATGATAGAAACCCAACTTGCTCAGCTTGCTGCTCTTGTTCCTACCTCTAATTCTGGGAAGATCCCGGGGCAACCCGAGTCTTCTTTAGAAAATGTTAATGCGGTTACCACGAGGGGAGGAAAATCCACTCGGGACCCGCCATATCCTAACCATGCAGGTAACAAGGACAGGGTTGAAAAAGAAGAAGAAGACCCTTCTATCATCCAGAAAAAGAATGATGAACCAAAGGCAACCACTGGGAAAGAGGCACTAGAATTCCAAGACACTAGTTTCATGCCATTCCCACACAGAAATAAGAAGCCGAAGGTGGATGAACAATTTGATCGTTTTGTGGAAGTCATCCAAAAGATTCATGTCAACGTGCCTTTGATGGACATGGTACAAGTACCCACATATGCACGTTACCTCAAAGACATCCTCAATAACAAGCGACCACTGCCCAAGACAGAGATGGTCAAGCTCACTGAAGAGTGTAGCGCGGCTATACTCAATCGGCTTCCAGAAAAGAAGAAAGACCCTGGTTGCCCCACCATATCATGCTCCATTGGGGCACATCACTTCGAACACGCCTTATGTGATCTCGGGGCAAGCGTCAGCGTTATGCCCAAAGAAGTCTTCGATCGATTGAGCTACACGGAGTTAACTCCTACACCAATGAGGCTACAACTAGCGGACTCATCAGTCCGCTACCCCGCGGGAATAGCCGAAGACATTCCGGTGAAAATCCGTGGTAACTTCATTCCGGTGGACTTCGTGGTGCTGGAAATGGACATTGATAAAGAGACGCCCCTCATCTTGGGACGTCCCTTCCTTAGCACCGCAAAGGCTCAAATTGATGTTGGGGCCGGAGAAATCCGTTTCTACATCAATGGGAAGGAGGAAAAGTTCGAGTTTCAACCCCGAAAAGAACAATGCTCGATAATCAAGATCAAGTATGGGCCAAACCCCTCAAACATCAAAGAAGTTGAAGTGACCCCGAGAAAGACGGATAGTCTCATTGCTCTTTGGAAGCAAATTGACAAACGTGAGAACCCGTCATGGTACCAACCCAAGAAGCCCGCAACAACAAGGCCGGGGTTATGGGTCAAGAAATCGACCCCTCAAATTGAGAAGCCACCAACACAACCCAAGATCAAACAAATGTGGCAAGTAAAGAAGGTGCAGCCATCTTCATCCTCTTCTCCAAGGACGGGACCGGCACCTCAAGAATGAAACGCATGGAGAAGTCCTTGCTCGCCGGACTTAAAACGGCGAAGCCCTGGCCGACAGGATAATCGGCATTATCATTTCCTTTGATTCCTTTTTGATTTTTTCCCTTTTTCAAACCCACCACTTGCATTTAAAAACTTTAAAATCACCCTGCATATTTTATTTCACCACAAGAAATTCTTATTTCAATCGTTTGAATTTTTTCGCCAGCATATTTGAAATTTTCATCTCGCCATGCATACAAAAAATAATCTCCAAAAATATTTGGTTCTTCAAAACTTTTTCACTCTTTTGTGCAAAGTTTTGGAGTACCTCTGTACCACTACAATAAATTTCCCACATGTTGGAATTTTCCAACATTTTCTCTTCTAGTTTCAATTTTTCCGAAAACCATTTGAATTTCGAGGCATGATTTTATTTGGAAATCTTTCTGAGCAATATTTTTGAGGATTTACTGGACATAGCAGCCAAGGTCATGAATCATATGACCGTTGGAAGCTATGGGCCAAGAGGGGGAGCAAGTGGGCCCCACAGGGGGTCGGCCGACCCCACCAGGACAGGTCGGCCAACCTGTGGCAGCCACAGCTGCCCCCCATCTTTTTCCAAACGGTCACTAGCCCCCTCCAACGTTCAAAAACGGCTACATTTCGTGCTATAAGTTGGAGTGGCCGGCCAGAGGCTCTCTCCCCCTCACACACACTCATTTCATTCCTCATTCACTTCACTCTCTTGCTCACAAGGTTCTCCTTTGCTCTCACTTTGTGCTTGCCTCAAAATTCTGCATAAAAAAAAAACTCCTCTCCCTCTGTTCTTTCAGTTTGTGCCTTGATTTGTTTTTGTTTGTTTTTTTTTCGAGTTGCGATTTTCTTGCTCACAAGAACAACCGACGGTTTCGCCGATTCAATTTTCCCTAACATAACCCGTTCGGAGTTTTTGTTCTTGTGTTCTTGCTCTCCTCGCTGCAGCCATGTCGGGAGCGAAGCGGCTGTACGGATCGTTGAAGAAGTCCCTAAGCTCAAGCTCAAGTCCAAGCTCTTCACGCCGAAGCACGCGCGCGCGCCCCATGGTCGAACCTCCGCCAAGTCCACCACATGCAGCCGAAGAAGAGAGCAACAACGAGCATCATCTCCTCGCCGACACCGACCTCGACTTGGTGGGCGAGCACGAGACGAACGCCTACGCACTTCTTCAAAACCGTATCTTTGCTCCTACGCGAGCATTTGACACGGAGCTGCTGCAACAAACAGGTATGGATGCTGAATTTTCTCGAGTATTCAAAGCAATAGGGTGGAAAGATTTTGCTAGTGTACATGAGCCGGGTTCCCGCTTGCTTACACTTCAGTTTTTATGCACCCTACGAGTAGTAGATGAAGGTATTACTTTTCGGTTTTTCCGGGAAGAATACCGTTTGAAATGGAAGGACCTTAGCATGATACTCGGCTTTAATACTCGCTGCAATGTTGATAGTGATAATGCCCTTCCTGATTTTTCAAAGCTTGCATTTTGGGAAAGGATTACGGGTTTTTCAACTTGTGTGCAGCCTAGAACTAATCACATCCATCACCCTACTACTAAGAAAGGGACGTCCCAAGATGAGAGGTGTCTCTTTATTAATGTCCATTTCCAGCACCACGAAGTCCACCGGAATGAAGTTACCACGGATTTTCACCGGAATGTCTTCGGCTATTCCTGCGGGGTAGCGGACTGATGAGTCCGCTAGTTGTAGCCTCATTGGTGTAGGAGTTAACTCCGTGTAGCTCAATCGATCGAAGACTTCTTTAGGCATAACGCTGACGCTTGCCCCAAGATCACATATGGCGTGTTCGAAGTGATGTGCCCCAATGGAGCATGATATGGTGGGGCAACCAGGGTCCTTCTTCTTTTCTGGAAGCCGATTGAGTATAGCCGCGCTACACTCTTCGGTGAGCTTGACCATCTCTGTCTTGGGCAGTGGTCGCTTGTTATTGAGGATGTCTTTGAGGTAACGTGCATATGTGGGTACTTGTACCATGTCCATCAAAGGCACGTTGACATGAATCTTTTGGATGACTTCCACAAAACGATCAAATTGTTCATCCACCTTCGGCTTCTTATTTCTGTGTGGGAATGGCATAAAACTAGTGTCTTGGAACTCTAGTGCCTCTTTCCCAGTGGTTGCCTTTGGTTCATCATTCTTTTTTCTGGATGGTAGAAGGGTCTTCTTCTTCTTTTTCAACCCTGTCCTTGTTACCTGCATGGTTAGGATATGGCGGGTCTCGAGTGGATTTTCCTCCCCTCGTGGTAACCGCATTAACATTTTCTAAAGAAGACTCGGGTTGCCCCGGGATCTTCCCAGAATTAGAGGTAGGAACAAGAGCAGCAAGCTGAGCAAGTTGGGTTTCTATCATTTTGTTAAAACTCAGCTGATTTTTGAAAGCGGAAGAAAAACCTTCTAGCTGTGAATTTATATTTTCTAAAACTTTATCGTTGGCAGCAAGCTTTTTGTTGATTGATTCATTAATTTTAGCTTGGCCAAGAACCAAATCTTTCAAAGAGGGCTGATTATTGTAAAAACCAGGAAAATTGTTACCTCTATTTTGATTTTGATTATATCCTTGACCTCCGTTTGGACGATACCCGTTGTTGTTGTTCATGTAGAACGCATCTTCTTGGGTGTGGGGGCAATTCTTCCCCATATGGCCCGTATCCCCGCATTCCTCACACGTCATGTGTGAGTCCAATGCACGAACACTACCACTTGAAGTGTGTTCATCCAAACGCTTCATGAGAAGGTCAAGTTTGGCGGACAACATGTCCACTTCCTTGATAGGGTGGATGCCTTTTGAGCGTGATTGGAGTCGATCATCGCTCCACCCTTGATTGGAGACCATCTTCTCTATAAGATCTTTTGCTTGAGTAACGGTTTTGGAGAAAAAGGCTCCTCCAGCAGCGGCATCCATATGTCCACGGGCTGTTGGTGTCAACCCGTTGTAAAAGTGTTGAAGAATGAGCCATTCTTCCATCCCATGGTGTGGGCAGGCTGATGTGTATTCTTGGAGCCTTTCCCATGCCTCGGGTATGGATTCATTTGTTGCTTGCTGGAAGCTTGCAATTCTTCCACGAAGGGCATTGGTTTTGCCCATCGGGAAGAACTTAGCGAGGAACGCCGTAGAACATTTGTCCCAAGTGTCAATATTGGCGCGGTTTGCATAGAACCATTGTTTCGCTTTCCCAAGGAGGGAGAGCGGAAACAAACGGAGCTTGATAGCATCTAGATTGCCTTCTCCCGTGCCTGACGTGTTGCATATTTCTAGGAACTGTTGGAGATGAGAGTTGGCGTCCTCGGAAGCCTTCCCACAAAAGGGTATGGCTTGCACCATTGTGATGAGGCTGGACCTTATGTTAAGTCCGGCGTCACCAACGTCGACGTTGGGTCCAATGGGCACATTGGCGACGGTGGGCGCGGAGTATTCACGAAGGGTCTTTTCAGCCATGACGTTTGACGTAGATGGTGCGGAAGATGCGGGTTCGCTTGTCGAGAGTACTTGAGGGGAGACGACGACGCGGTGTCGAGTCTTCCTCACAAGTGACTCGGGGTTATCAACGAAGTTTTTCGGCAAGTCGAATCCACGCATACACTATCCTGTTTTCACATCAAAGAGAAAACAGATCAAGGTTAGCCTGCATGGGCAATGGTTAGACCACATCAAGTGTAATCATGAACAATCATTGTATTCTTCTTAACCAATGTCTTCCCCGGCAACGGCGCCAGAAATGCTTGTTGGCGTCTCTTACGGTCACGCGGGAAACACGCGACCGTGGGGAGACGCCGGGGGTTATGGAATTGTTCACTTGCACTATTTAACCAAATAATCCACAACTAGTAACAAGTACTAGATATGAATTATGAGGTTTGTCATGTAAAATAGAATATCCGCAAGCGGACGGATAACCCGTTGTAGCATTTCACCCGAGAGTATTCCAGGGTATCGTATTTATATTTTCCCAAAGGAAGACATGGTTGACAAGAGTACTTATGTTCATGGTGTTACAAACGATAGGTGATATAACCACATTCCAATGCAGGGGTAAGGTTTAATAATAATAAGGATAGTGTGACACACACGAAGGCATTCCACTCTCTCTAATAAAAGGCGAGAGACAATCCTAAGCAATGCTAAGTTAGACTAGCGAGCTACTACTCCAAAGGTACAGCATTCATATAGCGTGCACAACCTCTACCTATCATCTAGCATCATGCAAGCACAAGCAAGCGTCTAATGCCTAGGCAACATCGGGAGATCCGGCATACGCAAGGTCTGCCTCGCGACTCCGGCCTATTTACGTACTCCTATGCCGTGCCCGAACGTGGAGGGTTCCTTTGGATGGACAGGGCTGTCACTTCCTGCCACCTACCTCTACAAACCGTGGGACACGCACATACCCAAGGGTGGATAGACTACCCCGGCACCATGCCGGCGTTACTAACCACGACTCTAGATCCCACGAGGCACCCCCAACCCTTCGGATCGACGGGGTGATAAATCTAGAGCACCTTTGCAGGACAATGAGCCCGATGCCTAATCATGAGAACAACTAGCTTAACTAGCATAAACTAGATAAAAGGGATCAAAGCTAGCACTAAGTCATGCATAAGCGTTCGTCGCTCAAGAACGAGCGACGAACGATGAACGATTAAGCAAGTTCAAGATTAATCGATGATCGAGTATGAATGAACGAAGAACGAACGATAAACGAGCACGAACGAGCAACGAACGATCATACAAGATCATGATAGAACTAGCAAGCTCATAACAACTATATGAATACTTGTATTCCATAGATTAAATAGCAAGTCTTACAAAGAGAGAGAAAGGATACAAGAGCGCTACCCAATTCTCCACAAGACTTTGGGAGCAATAGGGCAGCCCACTACTCAGCCTAGCACTACCTAGAATTGCCTCTAGCTCTAGTGTGAGGAGGAGGGAATGATCCTTGTGTATTGTGTGTCTTGGAAGGAGGGGGGTACCCCTCCTTATATAGTCCTTGAAGGTCGGCAACTTTGAGGCGGTTCCCGAGGTCGGTGGCATTTAATGCAGGGGGAACCGACCTCCAGAGGTCGGTTACAAACCGCCATAGAAAGATGGGCCCAGGGGGCCACCCTGCCAGGTCGGCCGACCTGGCCAGGGGGGTCGGCCGACCTGTGCCTGGCCCCTCCTGGGCTGGGCTTTGGCAGGTGGCTCCCCCTCTGGGTCCACTTCTCTGGTCCAGGTGCATTTGGCCTTAGTTGAGTTAGACTTTGACGAGATTTGGCCTTTTGTCTTGGAATTGTATTCCCGCGGCGAACGTTGTTGTGTAGAAGTGTTGATTCGTCGCCTTGGGGCATGAGTTCACCTGGATTTCTCCCTTATTCCACCTGCACACTGAAATCTAGAGGTACATGTGGAACTAGGTTATTCTTAAATAAAGTGCATGTAAAGAGTGTCCAATCCTTCTTGTTTATTGAGCTAGTTGACGGTCGAAATTGGTCCGTAACGACCGTCAACATCCGTCAGGCGCGCATTCACTTCGGCGACGAGCCGTTGCGGGGAAGCTTCCTTCCCGGCCGCGGCTATAAGAGGAGAGCTCCCTCTCCTTCTCTCGCACGCTCCCACAACCATCATTCTCCACTCCGTCGTCCATCGAGCTCCAATTTCCATTTTTTCCCCCTCCATCGTCTCCAACTCCGGTGACCACTGCGGCGAGCCCTCGACGATCAACCAGTCGGCCCCGCTCCCCTTTTCTTCTTCCTCTGGCCTCGCCGTGCCGTGACTAACCCCGTCCCGTTGCTCCTTTCCGCAGCCGAAGCTCGGAGCGCGGGGATGGCGACGGGCTAGGGTTCCGACCACCGCGAGGAGACGGGGAGCGCTCACCGCCCTTTTCCGACTCCATCGAGCCCACCGTGAGCACCGTGGCCCCCTTCTCGTTCTTTTGCGCTATATCTTGTTCGCTTTAGAGCTCGCTAGCTACGTTCGCATCGCGCGTCCTCACACGCCGCCGCGCGACCTCGTCGCCGGCGAGGTTTCCGGCCACCCCCGGCCAAGCCGAGGTGTGCGTCGTGCACCTCATGCACCCGCGCGCCTGCACGACCTCACAAACTCGAGCTTACGCGCACGCTCGCGCGCTCGCACCCCGCGCAATGTCGCGCCGCCGCACTCCGGCAAGCCCGCGGCGCCGCCACAGCCACCCTCCACGTCACCACGTAGCGCCGCTAGGTTCGCCGTCGCGCGTAGAGCTTGTAGGTGCGCTCCGTTTCGCAAACCGTGCCCTGTAGCCGTCGCCGGCGAGTTTCCCGGCGACGCGCCGCTGCGCGCACCACTCCTCCGGCGCGTTTGACCGCGCCGCGCCGCTGTCCGACGTGGCGCGCCACGTCGGCAACTGGGCCCGCGACGACCCGGTCGTCCTCGCCCAGTCAGCACCGGTCCACGGGATCGGCGCACCGTGGACCACCCTCACAAACCCCTCCGGTGCACAGCCCAAGTGGACCAAGTCCACGGCACAGTAGACCACAGCGGACCCGCCTCTGCGGTCCCACCTGTCGGTCTCACAAATGTCTCTGAAATTGCTACGTCCACACGCAGAGCATACACAGAACCTTGTTTCGAGCCTTTTTCTTCAGTAGAAAAAATTCCATAAAATCCCTGTAAATACTAGAGTATTTCCTGAGTATTTTACAATTCTTGTTTACCTCTGAATAATTAGGATTTATCCTATGGCTAATTATTTAGCTTAAATCCTAATTAATCCTTTCATGCAAACTTGTAAAATCCCTATCTCCTTCATTTTAGCTCCAAATTTGATGAACCTTTCGCCAAAATTCATCAAATTTCATGATCTATCTGTTGGAACCAGAGCCATCCACTGTTTCCCACTGTTTGACCTTTATTTGGATTTAATTGCTTGTTAGCTTAAATTGTTTGATCGTTAGATTAATTCGATCGTCGTTTAATTACTCTTCATTAGAGGATCAAGCTTGTGAGGAAGGAAACGAGGATCCGGATTACGAGGACTTAGAGGAAGAAGACTTTGGTGAAGGCAAGTTCTAACCCCTTTGATCATGTTGATCCTATGTTTGCAAATAGTCCTTTATAGAGCCTGCTTTGGAAATAACTGTGCATGATATTTAAATATGCTTTAAATGCTAGATGACCCTATGTTGATGATTGACATGCCTTGTTAATTGTTTATCCACTGCCTTGTTAGCCCTAGGATTCACTGTCATTAATTCCTTAATGATATGTTGATATGCTATACTGCTTAGGACTTATTACCATGCGTACTTAATTAATCATGCTATACATGCTTTTTGTGTTAAATGCGTGTGTGATTGGTGGAGTGTGTGTGAATATGAAATGTGGGATGGTAACTCATTAGTGATATTTGTGCAACCCATAGTGGGGATACCCTTTGACGGGAGCAAGCGAGGTAGTCCTCAGTGGGGAGGGCTATCTCTGGGATGCGAGTCCTCCTTTGAGGATAGCTATTGGAGATGCTTGCTTCGGTCGTATAAGGACCGGTTCATGTGCCGCCTGGCCTAGCACCCTTCGTACAACCACATGCCTTGAATGGGAGAGGTTTGGAACCACACCCTACTATAGTGTTCACCCGGTACCCACCTGGAGGGCAGAAGATTGCGACGGAAGCCAGGAGAAGACCCGAAGCAGTGAGCGTCGTGGTCCGGCATATGGTGTTCTTTCAGGCCTTTCTACATGATGATGATGATATTGTGACGCCCCTGGTTGGAATATTTCCGTGGTGGTGCCGCGGTGACAGCAAGTAGGTACGGGACCATTAGTATGCCAGCCCAACCTATGACGATGGGGAGGACTGGTGTACCATGTGGGGAAATGTGTACAATCTCTGCAGAGTATAAAATCTATCATGATAGCCGTGTTCCACGGTAATGGACAATGCGAAAGCTCGTGCCACACAATGATTAGTATAACGGTGTGAGTTAATCCTTTGGTGTGTTTTTGGAATACTCCGGTGTGGAACCGTGAGCTGGTTTCCTGCCAGCATTAAAATGTGGGAACTGGCGGGATGGACTTTGTCTCCCCCAGGGCCAAACAACCCCATTAATCCCCAATGATAATCTTGGTTAGTAGTTTGCGAACTGCTTTGTTTTACAAACAACCCCCTGCATAAAACTGGCTTTCCGCTCAGACACTAAACCCTCAGCCTATCCTTTGATAATATCCTTGCATGTTTATACCCCTTGCTGTTAGGACTTGCTGAGTACCTGTTGGTATTTCTTACGTCACAGATAAATCCACAAGCGCACGGAATACCGTTGTAGCACTTCACCCGGGAGTATTCCAAGGTATCGTATTTGTTTTCCCCAAGGAACGGAGTTATTCTACCGCAGGGCGAGTTTTACCCAAGGACAACCAAGACAACTAGCAAATTAGGATCGAGAGGGTGATTATATCTAGTTATCCTAGAGGATAGACGAACTCAAGCTCTACTTGTCTACTTCGGGCGCCGGCTTAGGCCTGGTCTGCCAATCCACTCCGACCTGTAGCTCTACTATGTATCCGAACGTGGAGGGTTCCTTTGGACGGACAGGGCTGTCACTTCCTGCCGCCTACCTCTACAAACCGTGGAGCACACAGCAAACAAAGGTAACATCTAGCCTAGACACCACGTCTATGCCGTTGATTACTACTCTAACCTCGGCCCAAAGCTGAATTTAGAAGGCTAGAGCACCCCTTGCGGAGCGATGATCCCGTAAACAAGTATAACAGGAATTACGCCTAGAAAAGTAATATTGCTCGCTAGATAAACAATCACCACGTATAAATCACAAAGAGTGTTTACACGCCAAGGTAAAGAAATAGAACTAAACCTCCACCAAAATGGAAGGAGTATTCCTTTCTCTCCCTTGCCCTCTCTCCTATTCTACTAGTGTACAAAAGGCTCTCAGCCTAAGGATTCGAGTGGAGCTCTATTGGAGAGTCTTGCGTCTTGTGGTGTGTGTTGAGAGGGAGGGGTGCCCCCTTATTTATAGCCTTGGAAGGTCGGCAACTTTGAGACGGTTCCCGAGGTCGGTGACATTTAATGCAGGGGGAACCGACCTCCAGAAGTCGGTGATGAACCGCCATAAAAAGATGGGCCAGTGGGGCCTCCCTGGCAGGTCGGCCGACCTGGCCAGAGGGGGTCGGCCGACCTGGCCCGGGCCCCTCTGGGCCTGGTCCTCCTCTGGCTGCTTCCTTGGCCTGTGTACTTGCCTAAACCACGTGCATTGCTTGATCTTGAAGCCTGATTCTGTGGTTTTGGGCTTTTGGACTAAGTTCTTCAGTCCGGGGAAAATCCGTCGATTGCAAAGTCCACGTTTAGTGCATGTTTTCCCCTGTTTTTGTATGGATTGCACCTGCACTTCATAATTCACCAAGACTAGTGGAATTTGTTAGAAATAAACCCTATGTCTACACTTGGTGATGGTGTTAGGTTCAAAAAGGTGCATAAAGTTGACGGTAAAAATGGGTCGTAAGGACCGTCAACAAGATCCCCCACACTTAGCTCTTTGCTCGTCCTCGAGTAAAGCTATGAGTGGAAATTGGGGAGGACCCATCCCTTTTGATGAATGAAACCTGCACACAAGCTATTACAAGCCACACCTTTTTACCTGCGAACATGATGGTGGCTAACATGTATTCTTAGATGATTGAAAAGTGGAACGGTTCATGACTCAAATCACCTTGCTTTCATCCACCAAGTACCTTGAGGTTTTTGAAAGAGTTTTAAAAAATATAAACAACATAGCTCTTGCTCCTCTATTGATTCTCTCGGATCGCTCAAACAGTGTGTTTTCCTTACCAAAGCATTATCTTGCCTCTTTTGTCCTACTTCTAAGGCTTGTATGTGGAGCTCAAGGTAGGGATAGAAGAGGCATACTTGTATCACAAATATTGCTGAACCAAAAGAAAGGATCCACGGAGAATTCGAGTCATACAACCTTGATCAAGAAGTGCATGTATGGATGGATGTGTGGATGTTTATATGTGACGACTCCTTTATTGGATTTTACCTCTCTTTGTTTTATATTTCCGAGGCATGGCTATCATTTTTCTTTCTTTTCTTTTCATGCTCTGTACATGAGCATTTTTTTTCTCTTTCTTTATCTTACTCATCTTTTTGTGAGTCTTCTTTTTCTTTTGCAGAGCCATGTCCCTCTTTTGTTTATTTTGAGAGAGAGAGGTAAAATGGGATAAAAGTGAGGAGTGTCTTTATTTGGATGGGTGGATGTGCTAACTCCCGGTGTAGGAGTTTTAGCATTTTTGGTGGATCGTGTACGTGATCTTGATCAAGAGAGCATGACAAGTATCTCATTAGGATCACAAAATTTTGGAAAAGCTCATTGCAACACAAGCAGCATATGTGTGTAAGTTTGAAAATTGTGATCAACATATGGCATTGGTAGGAAATCATATACCAAAAGAGGAGCAGCGAGCCATGCTATTTTAACTTTTTTTGAAATAAAATTCCCAAGGACTTTGTAGATTGAGCAAAAGATCATTTCATCGAACCATATCACACTCGCCAATTATCTAGAAAAACATGGGTTCCTATGGATAGGTTGTTCACAAGCAAGTGGGGATGAAGCGAGTAATAACAAGTGTGCAAGTTCATGTTGAGAACAAAAAGGGAGAGCATTGGGATTCATAAGGATGTGCTAAAAAGAAATTTTCCCAAGTATTAATTGGTCAAGTTTTATTTCCGTATCTCAGAATGAACTTGACAGGTATGGTAGGCAAAAAGGGAGTTTGGGAAACAAACTTAAGTAGCACGGGCAAGCAGAGGCCCAGTGGGACCCACCAGGGGTCGGCCGACCTGGTCAGGGGGGGTCGGCCGACCTGGTGTGGCCTCCACTGGTGCCCAATTTTCGCTCATTTGTTGATGTTGTCCTTCCCGTGATGGTTCTGAGTGATTTGCTCGAGTTTGTTTCTGTTTTCGCGATGTATCCCCCCCACACTTGCCTTTTTGCCTGTTTCCTTCAAAATAGACAAAGATATTTGGAAACACCAATTGTTCTACCGGTATGCAAGCCCGGGGAGCACTAATTTGATTGAATTTAGAAACAAATATGAAGGCGCATTACAAACTTGATGAGGGAATTAAAATGATGAAAGCAAATGCAATTAAACTAAGTAAATGCGCCATGGGAAAATGATGATCGCGGGAGGTTTTTAGAGGGGTCTTTTGCTGCTGGTGGTGGTGGTGTGATGGTGAGAGGTGCTTCTTTGACGCTCATGGCTTGCTCACGGGTTGGAGTGACGGGATCAAGGATGTTTTCAAGGTCAAAGAAGCGGCAAAGCTCACTAGTGGTAGCGGGGACATCAAAGCGCGGGATGCTGCTGTCCATGGTGGTGGCAAAGGTTTCTTTGGGCGAAAAGATAAAGGTGGAAGAGAGGTGCAAGTGAAAAAGGGTGGAAATCACCTTTATTTATATAGAAAACTATGGAAAGAATTAATTCTGATTTTTCCGCAGCGGAGCAAGAGCTAAATCAGTGGGATTTGAGTATGTGAACGTTGGAGCTGAGTGTGAGAGAAAAAAGGGACCGTTGGGGCTCCCACAGGGGTCGCCCGACCTGAAAAAGGGGGGTCGGCCGACCTGCTGTGGGCCCCTCTGGCCACCTTCTTTTTCTGGCTAATTTCTTGCTATATTTATTTTAAGGAAAGTGCTACTACGGGTGATAAAACAAATCAGAGGATATCATGATAAAGATTTTAACTCAATTAAGTGCATGACATCAAACTCTTTATTCGTATCGGGTTCAAAATAAATTTTTAGACGCTGGCCATTTACCTTGAATACTTTACCTTCGTCGTCTTGGAGTGTGATTGCTCCGTGTGGCGAAGTTTCAATAACCGTGTATGGCCCGTCCCATTTGCTTCTCAATTTTCCGTGCCCGAATAGTTTCACCCGTGAGTTGAATAGCAAGACTTTGTCTCCAACTTTGAATTCTTTTACTCTTATTCTTTTATCGTGCCACCGTGTAGTCCTCTCCTTATAAATGGCTGAGTTGTGGTAAGCTTTGTCTCTCCATTCTTCCAACTCAGCTATCTCCATTTTTCTCTTCCATCCGGCACCTCGAAGGTCCATATTCCATTTTCTAATGGCCCAATATGCTCGATGTTCCAACTCGATGGGTAAATGGCATGTTTTTCCATATACGAGTTGGTATGGTGACATGCCTATGGGTGTCTTGTATGCTGTCCGGTATGCCCATAGTGCATCGGGTAGCTTGCTTTTCCATGACTTCCCCATTTCTAACACGGTCTTTTGCAGGATCCGTTTGATTTGCTTGTTTGAAGTCTCGGCCTGCCCACTTGTTTGAGGATGGTATGGAGTGGCTATGTTGTGTCGTGCTCCAAGTTCTCTAAGGAAGCTTCGGAAGATCTTATCAATAAAGTGAGACCCTCCGTCGCTTATCACTAGTCTCGGTGTTCCAAATCTTGGGAAGATAATCTCGTGGAACATCCGGCGAGCGTGCTTGGAGTCGGCAGCTCGGCACGGCATTGCCTCTACCCATTTGGACACGTAGTCGACTGCCACCAAGATGTATTCACAGTCTTGTGACTTGGGGAATGGCCCCATGAAGTCGATGCCCCATACGTCGAAGAGTTCGACTTGTAAATTGAAGTTGAGGGGCATTGCATCCCTTGCCGTGATGCCTCCAAATCTTTGACATTGTGGGCATCGTCTGACGAATTCTTTTGTGTCTTCGTACATTGTTGGCCAAAAGAAACCACTTTGCCATATCTTGGCCTGAGTACGAAACACTCCATGGTGTCCCCCGTATGGAGCTGCATGACATTTCTCGATGATTTGTGTGCTCTCGGGTGTCGGCACACATCTTCTGAGCAGTCCATCGGCGCAGACACGGTAAAGGAAGGGCTCACTCCACAGGTGACGACGACTCTCATAGATGAGTCGTTTCTTGTTTTCTCCCGGTGGTACGTACCCCGTCACTATGAAGTTCACAATGTCGGCGTACCACGGATGTGAGTCCTTGACGTGGAGTAGCATGTCGTCGCGCAAGAAGTCATTGATGGGTAATTCCTGCGGGTTAGTGAATTGCATGCGCGACAAATGATCCGCTACAGAATTTTCTACTCCTTTCTTATCACGAATTTCTAAATCAAACTCTTGGAGCAGAAGAATCCATCTTATCAAACGGGGTTTAGCATCTTTCTTAGAGAGCAAAAATTTCAAAGCAGCGTGATCGGTGTAAACGATAACTTTTGCTGCAGCTAAGTAAGATCTAAACTTATCAAAAACAAAAACAACAGCAAGGAGCTCTTTTTCAGTGTTAGTATAATTCAACTGAGCTCCAGACAGAGTTTTGCTAGCATAAGAAATTTCATGATGCTTCTTATCTCTAGTTTGACCAAGAACAGCCCCCACAGCAAAGTCGCTACCATCACACATAATTTCAAACGGAAGCGTCCAATCAGGGGGTTCGATGATTGGAGCAGAGATGAGTGCATTTTTGAGAGTATTGAAAGCATTCATGCATTCATCAGTGAAATTAAAGGGTGCATCTTTTGCAAGCAAATTTGTAAGGGGTCTAGCAATTTGAGAGAAATCTTTGATAAAACGGCGATAGAACCCCGCATGTCCAAGAAAACTGCGAACACCCTTAATATTAACGGGAGGTGGAAGCTTTTCTATAACTTCTAATTTCGCCTTGTCCACCTCTATCCCTCTTTCAGAAATCAAGTGCCCAAGGACTATGCCTTCTCTAACCATAAAGTGGCATTTCTCCCAATTGAGCACTAAGTCCTTTTCTTGACAACGTTGCAAGACTTTGTCTAAATTTTCTAAACAATGATCGAAGGTTTTCCCATAGACAGAGAAATCATCCATAAAAACCTCCATAATCTCTTCGATCATGTCAGAAAAGAGAGACATCATGCATCGTTGAAAAGAAGCAGGCGCATTACTTAGCCCAAAAGACATTCGACGATAAGCATAAGTTCCGTAAGGGCATGTGAAAGTCGTCTTACTCTGATCATCGGGATGGATGGGAATTTGATGATATCCCGAATACCCATCAAGGAAACAAAAGAAAGAATGATTTGCCAGCCGTTCCAACATCTCATCGATGAAGGGCAGTGGAAAATGATCTTTCTTTGTAGCCTTGTTAAGTTTTCGGTAATCGATGCACATTCTCCACCCCGTGACGGTTCGTTGAGGGATCAATTCGTCCTTGTCGTTATGAACGACCGTCATTCCTCCCTTCTTGGGCACAACCTGCACTGGGCTCACCCACTCGCTGTGTGGAACAGGATAGATAATACCAGCATGCAAAAGTTTCAAGACCTCTTTCTTAACGACTTCCCTCATTGCATTGTTCAACCTCCGTTGAGGTTCCCTAGAAGGTGTGCTATCGGGATCTATGGGAATGCGATGGGTGCAAAGAGCAGGGCTGATTCCCTTGAGGTCTCCTAGCGAGTAGCCAAGAACGGAGCGACGTTTCTCTAGCACGGCTAAGAGTTTAGTGGTTTCTTCCTCCGAGAGCTTGTCACTTATGATGACAGGCGTTTCGGGGTTTCCGTGAAGAAAAGCGTAGCGTAAGCCCGGTGGGAGTGCTTTGAGCTCTATGGGCGGTGGCGGCGAGGCTAAGGTTTCGGGCAGCTCAAAGGTTTCTTCCGAACCGTCTTCTTCTAAAACAAAATTGAGAGCATCTTCTTCCAGGGACGATTCGGGGGTTTCATGAAGAAAAACTGCCATAACTTCCTCTATGCAATCGTCTACTTCGGGGGACTCCTCGGCAAAACTATTTAGCGTATGAACGATAGGGATAGAAAAAGGTTCCTTGCCGAGGGTGAAGTCCAGGGTTCCAGAAGGCGATATTTTTAAGAAAAGCTTTTCTATGGGATGGCCTACAAGAACATCAAAATCCAAAACCCCGAAGACGTGAAAATCCAGCGATACTTCGGCATCATCGTGCTTAATGCAGATGTCTCTAACGATCCCCAAACCCTCAAAGAAGTGCCCCGGAGAGGTTCTAAGGAGTTTGCTAGTGGGTGCCCAAACTTCGTTCCCAAACATGGTTAAAGCAAAAGATTCGGACATGATGTTGGCACCCACTAAAGGATTATAGAGAACATCTACCTTTGATCCCCGAATTGAGCTTTGGATGGTTGAGGTGGGATGTTCAAAACGAATAGTATCGGAAGAAAACTCATTTTCTCTCAACCATTCATCGCTTATGATCGATGTCAACTCCCGATTGGTTTTCAAAAGAAAATCTTTTTCTAAAGGTTCGGGGGTTGGTGCAGGTAGTTTCGGTCCCTTTTGACAAGAGTAGTTCGAGGAGTCTCCAAAATTTTCAAAAATTTCTTCCTCGAACTCAAACGGGAACTCAAGAGGTTCATCATCCTCTATCATTGTTTTTGTGTTAGATGGGGACTCGATTGTTGGGTCTACCATTGTAGGCACCAATTGTTGTGTTTCTTGCACAACGAGTTCCTCATCTTTTGACTCCGGCTCAACTAGTAAATCAGCGGAAAAAGGAGTGTTTTCCACAATGCGATCCAAAAGTTCGTGTGCTTCCGCTATGGTCTTATGAGTAAAAGATCCACCAGCGGCCGTGTCAAGATAAAGTGCGGTATCGCTGCTCAATCCTGAATAAAAATGTTGTAATAAAACGGGTTCGGGGAGCAACAATTCAGGTCCGGAGTCTGTTAATGAACAGAACCGAATCCATGATGCACTCAAGGTTTCCTCTTTTTCTTGCCGAAAGTTAATTATTTCCGCTCGTAGAGAAGTGATACGGGATACGGGGAAGAACGCTAGACAAAATTTGTCTCGCAATTCTTTCCAATCACCGTTCACTCTCTTAGCGGTGTAAGTGTACCATTGCTTCGCCCTCTCATTGAGAGAGAAGGGAAACAATTTCCACTTCAACGTTTCTTGTGTCATGCCATGGATCGATCGGTATGAACACAAATGCTCAAACTCTCGCAAGTGTTCATAAGGATTTTCATGTTTAAAACCCGAAAAGGATAAACCTCTTATCATCGAAATGTAATCGGGGGAAAACTCATAGCCAGATGAAGAAATGGGTTGTGATGATGATGGTGGCTCTAAGAGCTCGCCCCGTGGAGTAGAGAATGATTGGATGGTGGGTTGTGACTCCATGAAATGTTTTTGTGAGTTTTTGAAATTAAGGGAAATAAAAACAGAACGGTAAGTAAGATAGATTACGAGGGCAAACATAATTTGCAATAGAGATATCAACCGTTCCCCGGCAACGGCGCCAGAAATGCTTGTTGGTATTTCTTACGTCACAGATAAATCCGCAAGCGCACGGAATACCGTTGTAGCACTTCACCCCGGAGTATTCCAAGGTATCGTATTTGTTTTCCCCAAGGAACGGAGTTATTCTACCGCAGGGCGAGTTTTACCCAAGGACAACCAAGACAACTAGCAAATTAGGATCGAGAGGGTGATTATATCTAGTTATCCTAGAGGATAGACGAACTCAAGCTCTACTTGTCTACTTCGGGCGCCGGCTTAGGCCTGGTCTGCCAAGCCACTCCGACCTGTAGCTCTACTATGTACCCGAACGTGGAGGGTTCCTTTGGACGGACAGGGCTGTCACTTCCTGCCGCCTACCTCTACAAACCGTGGAGCACACAGCAAACAAAGGTAACCTCTAGCCTAGACACCACGTCTATGCCGTTGATTACTACTCTAACCTCGGCCCAAAGCTGAATTTAGAAGGCTAGAGCACCCCTTGCGGAGCGATGATCCCGTAAACAAGTATAACAGGAATTACGCCTAGAAAAGTAATATTGCTCGCTAGATAAACAATCACCACGTATAAATCACAAAGAGTGTTTACACGCCAAGGTAAAGAAATAGAACTAAACCTCCACCAAAATGGAAGGAGTATTCCTTTCTCTCCCTTGCCCTCTCTCCTATTCTACTAGTGTACAAAAGGCTCTCAGCCTAAGGATTCGAGTGGAGCTCTATTGGAGAGTCTTGCGTCTTGTGGTGTGTGTTGAGAGGGAGGGGTGCCCCTTTATTTATAGCCTTGGAAGGTCGGCAACTTTGAGGCGGTTCCCGAGGTCGGTGACATTTAATGCAGGGGGAACCGACCTCCAGAAGTCGGTGATGAACCGCCATAAAAAGATGGGCCAGTGGGGCCTCCCTGGCAGGTCGGCCGACCTGGCCAGAGGGGGTCGGCCGACCTGGCCCGGGCCCCTCTGGGCCTGGTCCTCCTCTGGCTGCTTCCTTGGCCTGTGTACTTGCCTAAACCACGTGCATTGCTTGATCTTGAAGCCTGATTCTGTGGTTTTGGGCTTTTGGACTAAGTTCTTCAGTCCGGGGAAAATCCGTCGATTGCAAAGTCCACGTTTAGTGCATGTTTTCCCCTGTTTTTGTATGGATTGCACCTGCACTTCATAATTCACCAAGACTAGTGGAATTTGTAAGAAATAAACCCTATGTCTACACTTGGTGATGGTGTTAGGTTCAAAAAGGTGCATAAAGTTGACGGTAAAAATGGGTCGTAAGGACCGTCAATAGTACCTTACGTACTCACCCTTGCTTTAATCATTCAGATGAAGAACCTGAGTATCAGGAGGATGGTGATGAAGAGTAGGGTTCCGTCCGCACTCAAGATGCCTGTGTCGGCTCCGTTTCCGTCTTCCGCTGTAGTGGTGTTCAAGTGGTTCTGCCTTTGCAGCCCACTAGCATGATGCTTGATGTAATAAGATGGCCGTTGGCCAGGAGTTGTAAGACCTTTTATGTATGAAGGCTTGTATGAGACTCGGTAATATTTATGTAAGTGATGACTCTGTGATATCATTCTGTGTAAAGTGTATGTATCAGCGTCTGATCCAGGGACTGATACGGTAAGCACTCATGCTCTAGAAATGGGGTACGACATTAAATGCATACAATCTCAAGTGGGACAACTTTCTATCATGTACGTGTTGATTTATGGGAAATAACGTCACATCCTATTGTTATGGGATTAGGTTACAGTTGCGCGGATGAAGGGGTTGATAGACTAGTAGGTATCACCATGTTCGTCTCGCTGCTTTGCAGCAGCTGTTTTGCAGCAGCTACAGTGTTCATAATTATTTCTTCAGCAGCAGCTACAGTGTTCGCAGTTATTTTTGTGCAACCGCAGCCGCAGCTGCAGCCTGCCGAACAGCGCTCCTGTCTCGTGACAGCGCGAGTGCGGCCCTGCACGATTCCGTGCACTTTTCCAAAGAACCATGCTACAAGTCCGACCAATTGGTCCGACCAACGTCCGACCAGAACAATCGTGTGATGCAGATGTGTTCCTTAGCCAAATCACATTCTAATCAGCCGTAGATTATGTAGAGTCGCACCAAAGTCGGACACACGGGTCGGCTCTATAGCATTTTCTGTTCGTCTCGCTGTTTTGCAGCAGCTACAATATTCGCAATTATTTTTTCAGCAGCCGCTACAGTGTTCGCAGTTATTTCTTCAGCAGTCGCTACAGTAAAACGCGAACATGCTACCTTACGTTGCGCTGGAAAACACTTGCGGAACTGTGTGCTTGCTGCTGCAAGTTGTAACAGTGGAAGTCAAGAGCAAGCGGCAGCGGCAGTGTGCAGAGTAGTAGGAAAACGCGGGCAACGGCAGTAGAAACTGTACCCAGACTTCCCTGCGCCGCCGCCTCCTGCCACAGCTTGTCATGGGGGCTTGATCGAGCAGTTGTCATCGCTCACGCAGCTGATCTGAGATTTGTAACGTGTGCGTGCTGCGTGCATGCGTCCGTTTGACCCACTCAAATGACAAATGCTGCGCACGTCTTTCACGATTGCCGGCCCCCGCAGGTCCACAGAAATGGTCGAGTTCAAGAGGACGAGGCCGTACCCACACCGTACGACCGCCCAACCAGACAGCGGATCCGTGGGACGAGTTCGCTTGTAGTACCATCTGTGTGTACCACACGGCTCGCGCTTCATGTCACGCGTGCTCCCGACCAACTCTCACGCGTCATGTTCGTTCGTCCTCTGTAACGGAAACAAAAAATCGTGCCTCCGTATGTTCATAGAAACAGTGTTTGAGAATTGAGATCAAAGGAGTCAAGGAGATGACTACGGAACAGCTGCTGCAATCCAATGTTCGTATCACGTACACGGTGATCGCGATGTTCTACCATCAGACGGTTGGAGAGTGTGGCACCCCGCTGGCCCGCTGGTGACAGTTGATAATAAACTCGAGAGAAAACAGTTTACGCAGAGAGAACCCGGAGATGCAAAGCTGGACGGCCACCGCCGCCACCGCCCGGAGTTGAACCAGCCCCGCCGGCCGCGGTCGGCCAAGTGGTCCACATGATTTTTCTAGTTGACCGCACCCAAGGCCCTGTTCGTTTCTTTTAGCGCTAAATTTTAGAGACCTCTAAATAAAGAGAATCTAATACTAAATAAAGTCTAATGACAAAACCTTTTTACATATGAGTACATCTTTACGAGACGAATCTAACGAGCCTAAGTAAGCTATGTTTTGCTACAGTCATGCTACAGTAACCATCGCCTAACCACGGATTGCTTACCCTCGTTAGATTCGTCTCGCGAATTAGACCTGGGGTTCTGCAGTTAGTTTTGTAATTAAACTTTATTTAATACTCTTAAATGATAAGATTCTTTTTTTAGACCCCTCTAAATTTTAGACCCCTATGAAACGAACACCTTACAAGTTTTCTACAACCTCTGAACCCCTCCGAAACTGGTCAATTCCTCTGCGTGGTTCCGACGCCAATTTGTAAACCCGATTCAACTCAACCTGCCGGCAGAAAGAAGAACCCAAGTCAAACCCGGCCACGACGTGCCGCTGCGCCGGCAGCACCCGTTCCGGTCGCGCGCTGAAAGGTTATCACCCCGCCGCTAGACAGCGACGCGAGCGGCCCCGGCGGCTTACGGCTCCTGCCGGGAACCGCACCTTTCAGGCCTGCTTCGTTCTTGGGCTCGAAGCGTGCGTGACTTTTTCCTTGGGGCACTGAACCAATGAAAACAGTTGCTGATGATCTGCAGCTTTTCGTGGGGGTTGGGGCCGTTGGGTTCGTTGGTGGTTGGTTACTTGGTCCTCTCCCTATCAACGGTCGATTTTTGCTTCCGGACGTTGAAGTGTTTTCAGTCTGAAACTCTGTAGTGAAGGCAGACGAATTTCCTGGCTCGTGCACGACATGCCTGCAATGTCACACTACTAGAATATCTCACACAGACTCTTGAGTAAATTCTTTTTACTAATGAGGGCATGTGAATTTTCTATCCACAATTTTCGTGGTAACTTAAATGAACTGAAAGTGATTTCACGGACTGCGACCTGGCGAGCCCATCAGATCATCGACTGTCATCAGCGCACACAAGGCAAGAATTGCGGGGCAAGTCTCGGCGGCGTCTGGATCAGCAAGCAACCTGACGACGACGTCTCGTTGGGTTTCGTTTGTCCCATCGATCGATCGCAAGCCTCCTCCTTCTCCTGTCCAAGAAAGATGGCCCAGCAGGACTGTCCTGGGTTATTTCGCGATGGGAGCACTTTGCTCCTCGCTGTGACCCAGTTCTGTTTTTTGTTCTGCTTACACACAAACCCTTTCATTGACGGCACTTTCCCAAAAATCAGTGGCCCATGTTGTCAGCGCGAGAGAGAAGCTAGGGCACCTGTCGCTACTGGGCCACAGCTTTTTGTACATCCCTGGCTCTCACATCGCCAACGGTGTTGCGAAAATGGCTGTAGTGAACATGCCCCATACCGGCAAGGCATCGTTTTCGTCCCTGCTGACTGCTGTTCAGGATTGAATTCCGTTGATTTGATAAGTCAGACGACTATGATGATGTACACTATACACCTATCAGAGAAAACTTGTGGTTATACACTAATTGCCAGCAGGAGTCAGACGCATGACAGATTTGATCGTTGCCGAAAACAGAGCTGAAGAAAATGACTCGCATTTCAGTCATAGTACAGTTTACAGAGCTGCAGCATCAACACATACTCATTTCAGGGGGAAAAAAAAGCATCAAGACGTACTGATCATAAGAGTGACATGCATAACACAAGGCATAGCATTATTCCTTTTCCCTTTCTTCATTTTTCCACAGTAACCAAACATACATACAGATTATGTCCCCTGAAGAAAGAAGCTTTGAAAAAACTACACACCACAACGCTAATAAACTCGTTGGGTGGGTGCAAGGGGGTATACAGCCAGATACTACAAACCGAGACAAATACATGACGCTTATTCTTCACTTTCACATATCAATCTCTCGACTACTACCACCCAGACTATTCAAGAACCCTACCTATGTTTCTATCTCCTTTTAAATTATGTCTACATGACTTGACAAACTTTGTCAATATATTCATATGTACACATATACCACCTACATTATTGTGTGTGCATGCATGTATACAACTGTATATGTTTATCAAGCTAGCTAATACTACTATCTAGCAAGTGACCTACCGGTGGCACGCTGCAGGGATCACTTCAAAGCTCAGACCTGAGTGACGCGTTGTGCTAGCTGAAAGAGTGAAGGCTGCTGAAGTGTGTTGCACCGGTGACTTGGTCTGACTAACCGTAGAACGGTGCGCGGTGGGGGATGCCCTTCCTCCTGGACGGCCGGCACCGGTTGATCGGCGGCGTGCCCGGCGTCATCGGCCCGTTGTGTGACCTGCTGCCCTCGTCGTCGGACCACCGGATGCCGTGCCGGTCGAAGCGGCCGAGCTCCAACCCGCCCAACCTCCTTGGCTTCTTGGGGCTGAACGAGTCGTCGGAGCCGGAGCCGTCGTCGCCGGAGCCCTGGCGCTTCGGCCGGATGGCAAATGTCAGGCTCGGGTCCCACTGCATCCCTCCCAGCTGAAAATCACGCAACACAAAGTCATTCATCAACCAAAGTTGATTGTTGCAAGTGATTTATTCATGGTGATAATACACTGGAAATGACACTGATTAGTAGAATGCCATTTGGTTCTGCATTTTTCGTGGCCACAAGAGTAGCCGTCAGAAGAATCGGTGAAGTGAGCTGACGAAGACGTGTGAAAAAAAAAAGGGCCATGATGGAGCGTATTATTATCCGTCTGTCGTCATTGCACTAAGTGCAAACAGGGAGAACATCAACTCGTTGTCACAATGACGCCGCTTAGCTTTCCTATCTACCCTTTTCTAGAGCTTGCTGAAAAAACTACCCGCTACTGACTTCCCTTGGCTTCGACAAGGCAATCTCAGAATTACTAGGTAGCATTACATCACATATCTGTTTAGTCATGGCTTCGCACTGAAAGAAACATTACGTACTGCCAATCCTATTTAGGAACAGTATGTTTAGGATCAAGAATTTTAAGAATCTTATTCAGAATAATGCAATGCAGTTCGAATGTGGGAATTCAGCATTTCAAATGAAACCTAACTGACGCTTTTAATCAGGATGGTTGTTCTCCTAAAACACACTCTCTCAGACATAATGGACGGTATCTGATCCAAAAGGATGCCAGTCTCTCGTCATTTTCTCCTTTTTAAACTCCCGAGAGTACTAGAGTTTGCAACAATCAACATACTGACAGCTATATATATCCAAGCCTGACAAACAAACAAGGTGATTCGGTAGAACATCACTTCCAGAGAAGTCAACTTTAACTGGATAACCCACACACTTTCCCTTCCAACTGATAAGCGGTTAACAGGATAATCCATTCGTCCAAAAAGGGGCTAAGTAAAAAAAAAAGGTTGTGTTATTCTCGATGGAAGATCCTGCAGAGCTGATGGCTCAAGCCTACCTACTCTCTGAAAGCAGCTTTATCCTAAACTAGAATAGCATTTTCCAGCTTCAACTCGTAGCTTAGCTAGAGGCCACTTTTATATAGTGCCCATTGCAACAATCAAATGGATAGATTAATTTATTCACACAGTCTTGATCTATTACTTGCTGCATTTGGGTAAGATACCATGGCTAAAATGGATTATGATGTACATATCCTATGAGATTATCCATGGTGTCGATCCATTTGCAGCGTCGTTCTTGATGGAAATGGGCTAGAATGCGAGATATGTGGACCCGTTTTGGCTGCATTTGAGGCTGCGCACGTACCAAGGACCAACGCATCCAAAGTTCAAAATGCAATTACTGGGCCTACCTATAGAATGTCCAAAGTCCAAACTTATCATGCAAGTTTTCCCTATATATACTCTATGAATACAGGACGGCGAAAACCCCCTCTAGCTGGAATGTACCAGTTTGGTGGGTGAAATTTACGAGTGATCTTTCAGTTCCAACAGGAACAGGGAAAAACTATGTAGAGTTTCCAAACTGAGCCAAAGCTGTGATCACAGTTGGAATCATCCTTTTAAGAGGGAACCAACCCCAACCGCTACTTCATGAGGGCCTTTATTAGTTCCTCTATATCTCTATTCAAAGGTTGATGTTCCCTCAGAGAAGCTATCAGAAAGATACTACTGCTGAACCGTCCCAATCCCAGCACAAATTAATCGAACACTAATATGAAAGGACCCGCAATATTTTTCAACGGAATTCTTGTGTCCTAAGCTAGTCCTTGCATATATAGCACTCAAATTTCCTCATGTACCGTGCAGATCGCTCCAGGACACGGTAGAACTAGAAGCTACTACTAGCAGGAAAAATGCACCTTTCGCGAAGCACTATCCTGAAACCAACATGCGCCACCACAAATGGCCAATGTGGGTTCTTCCTTCCCAGGCCGCCGCTCAATCCAGGGTGCTCCACGGTGGTTATCCGAGGTAGAAACCATAAAAAAAAAGGTGCAACAACCGTCCCCATCCATATCCCGGAACCGTTAGTAGAATATGGATCATGGGGGCACAGTGCCGCCGCTTTTGTGTTCGCGAACGCTCCACCCGCTCCGTGCGCGAACCCCATTCCGCGAGAGGATTATTCGCGCGGCCGGGCCCGGGGGGATGCATGCCTTCTTCCTCAGGTGGACGCGCGCACGCACGCACACGAGGGCGCCGTTGCTGTGCGGTGTCGCCGCGCGTGCCCATGCGCCGCGAACTGAAACCTGGGTGCGCTGCTGCATTGCCTTGCCTCTCCCCCTGGGTTGGAGTATGGCCCAGGCGTGCAAGGCAGGCAGGCCGCCTCAGACAAAGACACCGCTGTTTGAACTTGCCAGGCCTTTGTTTAGAGTTTAGAGAGAGAGGAGAGAGAAAGGTAGAGATAGAGAGAGGAAGAAACAAAAAAGAAAGAACAAACAAAGGAAGAACCTGGCGGCTGCTGGAGCCATGGAGAGAGAAGGAAGAAAAGAAAAGTGGGGAAATTGCTATGCTCATCAGTGACGACGACGTACCTTGCATCCGAGGGAGCAGAAGCGGAACGAGTCCGGGAGGCTCCGGCAGCAGATCTCGCAGGTGTTGGTGACGCCCTTCCCCGGCCTGGCCTGCGGCCGGCCGTTGAGGAACACGATCTTGGCGCTGTTGATCACGTACGTCTGCACGTGCGAGATGTCGATCAGCTTCCCCACCTCCGACACCCGGATCACGTTGTGGTACGACGACCGCCGTATCTGCACCATCATCATCATCATCATCACCAATCGATGCATGCTCATCAACAGCCAAATTAAGAAGAGGGGAATTGATGATTGGCTGATTGATGAACCAAGAACTACTGACTGACCTGGACGACGTGGTGGTCGCGGTGGGCGGGGAGGCAGTAGGCGCAGAGGGCGTCGCCGGTGCAGGTGAGGCAGAAGAGGTTGCACTCGTTCTTGCTCAGCTCCGGGTGCTCCCGGCACGGCACGAAGAAGCTCGTGCCCAGCAGCGGCCGCAGCCACGGCGGGCCCAGGTCCTCCTCCGACCGCACCATCGGGCTGGGGCTCGCCACGCTCACCATCACCTGCAACGCATCTCCATGCACACCCACACGCCAAAACCCAATTAAATTACACCTTCACAGTCTCCTCCGAATCAAATGCAAGTCCTCTATATATGCATATACAGCTATCTATAGCTACTGATGAACTCGATTTGTTGCCTTGTATACACACATCGATCTGTATCTATCTACACAGATATGATGAATTGCCAATTAAGGAGAGAAGTTTATGTACCATTGGTATAGGATCCTCCAGAGCTACTAGCTGATTATGGCTACACGCTACCTCGGTGCAACTCAGCGGCGCCGCCTGCAGATTTTGCAAGAAAAAAAAAACCAAGAATCAACTTACCAAGGTCTAAGATGAAGACGAATGCAGGAGACAGGTGATAAAGTATACGCGATGTGATGGAACGGGCCCCGGCCGGTTAACAACAGTATCAACGGATTAATCCTTTACCTGCTTCCAAGGGTGTGTAGAGCGAAGAAGAAATTCAGTGGCCGGATCGATAAGGGAGGAGAGGACGACGGCTTGACGGAGAGAGATGAGGAGGGGATCGATTCGGGGCTTCTGGAAATCCAAGAATTCTCGGCGGTATCGTATATATCGCAGCAAGGAAAGCGAAGAAAATATATATATATACACACACATTTATATATGTCGATGATATATGTGCTATGGCTTCTTTTCTGCCTTTCTTTTTTCCTTGACAGGGAGAGAGGGAGGAAGAAAAATGCGATGGGACGATGGAGGCGGATGTAAGGCGGTTTTGGTTTGCATAGGAGACGTGTCGACGGTTCTTTCCTGCGATAGCAAAAGCTCCCAAAAAGAAATCCCTTTTCCCGGCGCCACGCCCATCCTTTGACGTAATTGCTCAATTCTCCATCCGATTCCTTCAATTTCGTCATAAATGAAAATATCCTCGTCCAGGCAGGCATGTATTTCATGGGAGAAAATCCTTCTAGCAAAGATATAGTCATTGATTGTGCCAATGTGGTTTCTTCAGTTTAATAACAAACCTCTAATAATAGAAAATTTCAGTGGACACATGTATCTTTTATATAGCTGCTATGCATAGGTGAAGTATAAAATTGAGGAGGGTTTCTTCTGTGATATGAGAATTATTCAAATGTGCGGGTCGAAAAAGAAACACATGGAACGGGAAGGCGGAGAAAAAGAAGAGGGAAAGAGATTCCCACGCAGAGCAATATAGACCGTCCGATAGGGACTGTGCCTTGTGGAAGATGGCCACCAGGGAGGTGATGAGGACCTTAGTGCTTGATGACGATGTTGTTCATTTGTCTATCGTCGTCTTTTCTAGCTTTATAAGATGCATTCGTTTGGATAATCACTTCCAATTTGTTAATCACCATGATAATGATACTTTTTGAACAATGGCTTCTTGGGCCCCAAGTCATGGTCAACTGGATGTGTGGTAACCATGGCTATTTCTTGAGCGTACTCACTAGTGTACCTTCAAGAATAGTACTTTGTAAGACTATGTCACAACTTGCTATCTAGAAACATGCATGTGTCCGCTCATAATAGCTTCAAATATTCAAATCATGGTTCAAATCAGTCAACGTAATGTCTATTTTTTCTTTCTCTTCAGAAGCATTTGTTTTTAATGAGCCATTTTACAGTGAAAGACAATTATTACCCTCAGTGTTGATATTTGGTACCCCCTCTAGCATTTTACGTACATGTGGCATTGGTCGATCATGTATATAAAAAAAAATTGGCATGTACCATTTTGGAGTTAAATTTATCGACATATATAAGTACTAACTCTGAATTTATGAAGAGACGATGCTTAGTCGATAAAAATAAAGAGATGTCGTATTGGCCTCCCGCACACATTGTTACCATTTTCACTCCTTTTCGCAAGACTTTCAAACATTTAGTTATGTGTAGGACCGATGGTTCATTAACATTCATGGATTAAGTACGAAATGTTCCATTAAAACGAGAAGTATGCTTCATGCCCTACCTTTTCTTGTTAGGTATGAAATGCCGAAACTTATTTGAAAGTTAGGCTACTCCCCCTCCAATGTTTTGACAAAGAGAACCGAACATATTGGCTACTTTGCAAGTTTTATTTGTGGAAGATCCTCCACTTTGCAAGTTGACGAAAAGACATTTGCAGTTTGGGTGTGTACCTAGTAGTAGCGGATGAGACGAAAGATTTTTCCGTGCACACACTGTCACAGATACGGAGTATGAAGCCTAGCAGCCGCCTCTTTTTGCTCCCGTCAGAAGCAAGAAACAGGGTTAAGCAGCAAAGAATCTCCATCGTATCAGGCAGAAGGGGCCAAAACTGGAAAATTGCCTACTTGTAACCTGTCCCTCCTTTCACTGCTATCTATCCTTGGCCATGATGCTCCGATCCATTTCTCTCTTCTTTTTATTTTATAATTGTTTGCCCCATCTCTTTCTGACCTATGCTCTATCTTGGACGTCACCAGGATAGACAGCGATCATCCGTGTGGTTTTGTTCTGTTCCTTGCTTTGTTTCTAGCTGAATCATCGATCAGTCTCGACGCCTCTGCGGCGCACGCGTAGAATAATCGACGATCAAGTCCGACATGGTTTCTTCCTTCGAATACTCATGGACCTACCACTATATAGCTTGTGTTTGTTGCTGTGATTAAATGGCGATCTCTATATAAGATTCTTGTGATTCCAATGTTATTATTCCCTTGATTTTTTTTCATATAATCATCAGGATACACATGTTAAAGAGTTGTAGCAAAAGTGGCCACATGGCACCAGCACCCAGCTCGTACCTGCTGAGAAGAAAGGGCAGGAAATGAACCACACTACTTGAGAACTGTTCATCGACAGGCACGTATTCAGCCAGGAGAGGAGCGGTGATCCGTCAGCTCGGAGATGTAGCATCAGGATTACGAGTCGCGTGGATGGCTCGCCTTTAATTCGGGACACTGCACAGCACTCGATTAACTCCGAGAAAGTAACGCTTATCCACCGGCGGATTAGTCGTGACCGTGAAGTTAATCTCTACTTTCTAACCAAGGATTCCAAGGCCGTGCAGAGCTTGGAAAATGACTGGCCTTTCTCTCCTTTATTAGAGGAAGATTTTTTTTACTTTTAAAAAAAGAGCAATAGGAAGATTTATTAGTTTCAGCTCACGAACTGTGAGATACATGGGCTACTGTTGGGCTAATAGTAGAAGCTAAATGACAAAGGAAAGGCTTTCAGGCCCAAGTATTATTTGAGTTTCTGAGCCCATTAACCGTGAGCTCTGACTCTGAGCATGAAGCTCGTACTCAAAAGAGTGACGACTGGTGAGCACATAGAGAAGAATATTGAGGATCATATTAAAACTCGGCCCCGGGGGATTGACCTCCATCCGCGCTATTCATATAAGAAGAAAGCCATCGTTGCCTAGCTGGGCCGGGTTTTCTACCATGCTTTGAGAATTAAGAGAGGCGAGGGAATTTTTTTAATCTCAGTCCCAAATTCGCTCCTACCAGGAATCGAACTCGAGACCTAAGGAAATGCCGCTGGAGCTCCTAGCCAACCAGCCAGAAGTTTTTCGGCATTGAGGATCATATTGACCTTTTCTTTCCCCCTTCTTCAAGAGAAAGGTGAGAACAGCAGAAAGGGAAGCGAGGTTGACAAGCTTTTGAGTGCATTCACAATAAGGCCGACCAATCACTCTGAATTTGCCACCTCGTCAGCGTTTCTAACAAGCTTCAACTAATCGAACAAAAACTGACCTATTGCAGGTCAGACAGAACACAGAATTCCACATGTACACATCTGGCTTTGTTATCTTATCCAAAATAAATCGTTGGTGTTGCAACTATTTGGACAAGTACTAGGCCTTTTGCTATCGTTCTCATCCAAGTCTCCAAGGCAACGCGCCGTATCCATGGAAGGAAGCGTTAAACCCGGCACCCCCCCTGACAACGATGGCTATGCCTAGGTGGTATCGACCTAGCAATGACGAGTCCTACTAGCCCCTTAAACTAATAACCTGCAAAGGCCAATAGATTTTGCGGAGATGATCTCCAGTATTGCACAAATCGTGTCATAGTTGAATTAGCATTTGTCAGTGATAGTGATAGAGTAAACTGTCTGAAAAAGCAATATCATTTCTCCTGAGTGATGTAGCTTCTGATGTGACCGTTGCGTGCGTGTGTATTCTTATTGTGCATGTTATATTACTACTCTGTAATCGTAAAGAAAAAATAGATCCAGACATGATGAAACAAATGTGTGCATTTCAGGGGGAAAAATGGAGTTGTTTAAACATGATGAACGAATAGTGTGACTCTCATTTCTAGGGTCCAGGACTCCAGGGTGATAAGTATATCATCGTGTCACCTGTGCCGTTTTTGCTGAAACCGGAAGGATGGCTTTTTCACCAACCTGCGGCAGTGTCCTAAAAAGGACCTCGCTAGCTCAAGCTGTCCTATACGCACTCATGGCTCTTTTTATTTTTGCAGCTCAGTGTACCGAGATGACACAATGCATGTGCCGTGGCATCATCGCCCGGTGCAATCCAATCATACGGGGAGACCTAGAACTAGCTCTGAGTTAAATACCTTACTATCATGGAGTCGGGATCTAGCGAAACCATTGGAGCTTTCACATGATCTTGTCCATGCATGATTGGCACAACGTTTCTAGTAGTACCAAGTTCTGAGTGTGATTCAAATTCCAAAGAAAGTGTTCAGGAAACTTCCAAAGGAAGTGTTCGGGAACAAACGATTCAAATTCAAGCTTCGTAGCTGTCTACTTCTGCAGATCACTGACGAGTACCTGAGCTCCTGGCCGGGACCTTCTGGTTCTCTGAAGTCTGAACCGCTCGTGGCCACTCTTCGCATGCGCAACGGTTTTCCCCGGAAGATCCCGGCGCACTACAACGGTCTCCGGCCCCCGTGGAACCCACGGGCCGCGGATCACAAGCGGCCTGTGCGCATGCCCTGTCGTTATCTCTCCTTTATCGATGCAAGAAATCGTTTCCCGTGCAAGAAAAAGGTCTGGAGCCAACTCCAGCGCACCGGGGGAAGAAATTTTTGGCAGCGCCCTCCATTCCAGCCTCGACGCTGCTGCGCAGAGCAAAAGCGCCGTTTGGATGCTTGCAGCATGGGCAATATCCCTCCTGTTATCGCCCTGTATCTGGGTACTAAAGCAGGGCGGTGATCAGGAGACCATGGTATTAGTGTGAAGGAATAAACTCATTTGTGTTGGTAATATGCAACAGTGACAAGTAAACACGGATCGTATACTCTGAGTTTTCTCATTATCAAAATAATCAGTACTGCATCTATTAGTATTTGAACCCTGAAGAAGTTGCAGACTGTTGTTGCAATTCCACATGGATGCCGCTGCATTCACTGAATGATCATTTGCTGCTTTATCAACCAAAGATTACTTTGCAGATATCTAAAATGGGAATTTTTATAGTAGGCATGTTACTATGCCAACTAGTTGGGTGGGTGTATCAGGCTGTTCTGCCAGACAACAGTGTGCCAAAAAAAATGTGGAGATTGCATATAGAAGTCAGAAGTGGCACAAGTGTGGGATTCTCAGTCTCTCACTAGTAGGTACGTTATAAACATCTATATTTCCTCAATCAAATGATAAATATGGTAAGATTCTAAATTGTTTCATTTAATTCTAACATAATGAAGTATGTTTGGACTGATGAATATGAAAGTAAAAAAAAAAGTTCAAGAAGTTGGATAACAAAATCAACTGGTGACTGGAATACTAATCAATCCATATATTCCCTTAAAAGTCGATGCCACATTAAACCAATATGACATATTCGTTGAACTGAAGACCCTTTAAAACATCAACATATCTGGCATAAAATAAAGTTTCCCTTATCTAAAAAAATCTGGCATAAGAATTTGGCCCACCAAACAAATGGGTAAAAACATCAAATACAGTACCATGAGAACGAAGGCAGCAGCTGGAGACAACCCCATTGTACCACAACCCCATGCAATCGGCCAAAGCCACCCGCCCCAATCATGCAACGCTACAACCCAAGCCCATCCACTGGTCCCTACTTTTCTGTGCCATTCTAGCTGCACGATAGAAATATTCAACAACGCATTGTTTCAAATGAAAAGATATATCCACAAGAATTCAAAATTCAAAATAACTCATGTAGATCCGTGGATAGTCTTATGGTTCCATTACAATGAGGAACCAAGATCCAAGAACAATATTTACATTGTTGTGACACAATAACGAATGATCATAAGAGTTGCAGACTCTTTCTGTCTTAGCTATGCTGCAAAGGCAGAGCTTACGTTCTCATGAAAGAAACTTTACATCAGATATGAACTTCAAGAATAGAATACATTGTACATTACTGAAGTAGTGAAACAATTGAATTTACACGGGCAAACCATTGGTTTGTGAAAACCTCACCTTTGCCACATAAATCAGAAGCATAGTGTCATTAGCAGTATACACTCTGTCATACACTTGAGGTTGCAGCTTCGCTTTCGTTGCATCTCTGTCAGCTCATATAGCCCCAAATCATAGGGTACAGTTTGATTTGGTTGACAACATCATGAATGTCGTCGCCAAGCCTCATGAATGGGCAATGCAATATATGCTGTACATCAGTTCTTTGTCTTTGTGGTCAACTGGTCATTGTCGCACTCGCACATTACCAATCGTCTTCCTCTCGAATTCACGGACAGCATCCGCAACACGCTTCATGCTATCGTCGTAGTACCAGGGTGTCTTCTCAGACCATGTTAGGCCACCCTTTGGTGGTATGGAGACGAATTCACGGCACACCTCACCGAGAACGTTGATGGTGTTGTGGTAGTGGTAGTACCGGATGAGGTGCTCCGTCTTGTGTGTGGTGTTGCCGATGACATTTTCAGACATATGTACACCTGTGGCGTATGCGTTTTTGGCCTGAATCGCATATTTCCTGTCTCTCCTCACCCCGGTGATTGAATTTCGGAAGACCAGTTTCTCAAATCCCCATTGGCTGCAGAAGATTTCAGTGAGAAGAATCAGTCTCAGAAATAATCATAGCCGTAATGTGACTGAAGTGATGCAAATGATCCACTTTCTGAATAATGTCTGGCGACTGAATTGGATACTGGGACTTATCTACTATCTGGACGACTCAAAACAAAGAGTAGACAATGAAAATGAAGCTGCATTGCATAAATCTGCCCCCGGATTTTTCAAGCTAATGATCTGACATGTCACTGGGAGGGCATTGGCCCCCATGCTCCCAAAATCCATTCTCATGTCAGAAACATGAAGAAGCAAACTCGCTAGTACCAAATTGGCCTACAGAGTGACATGGAAGACGCATTTGCCGTTCCTGATTTCAATTCAGCAATTCCAGTTGAAGAGCTGACACTGACACCACTACGTTTTTCCAACCAACACGGTCTGTCTAATTGCCAGCAGAGAAAGGAAAAATCTTTCTACCAAATCATCATATCTGGGGCAAGAAAGAAGAATTAAGCAGAGGCATTACTTGGAGAGGTCGGCGTCTGTATTGTTGGGGTCCCGGACGCACAACCTGCTGGACATGGGATTCTGCTCGATGGTGAACTGCGTGTACGGCTCGAGCTCAGCGAGGACATCCTCGAGCTTCCGTCCGTCGGGGAGGAAGATGTACTCGTCGACGTCGAAGAAGAAGGTCCACTTGGCGGCGTGCCTGTACCGGTGGAGGCAGTCGTTGACGACGAGGAACTGGTTGTAGTACCAGCCGTCGTAGGCCGCCTGGGCCCGCACGTCCTGCAGCGTGGCGCGCCCCGCCCGCACCCAGGGGTCCAGCGCGGCGCGCACGGCGGGGGACACGCCGCCGGCGTCGTGGAAGACGAAGTGGGAGCGCGGGCCGAAGAAGCGCGCGTGGTACGCCATCCACTCCCGCACCCGCGCCGCGCTGAGGGTGCCGTACAGCGACGACCCGCAGTAGAGGTAGTCGTATTTTGGGTGGTGCCGGAACGCGGCGGCGGCGGCGGCGTCGTAGGCGCCCGGTGCTTCCTCGAGCGCGACGATCCGTTCGCGCCGGTCGGGAGGGGAGGGCGGGCCGTGGTAGGCGTAGAGGACGAGGCGGCCGCCGGCGTTGTCGGCGTTGGGTTCGCTGGAGAAGGTGCAGTTGACGACGACGACGGTGTAGACGCGGCCGTAGCCCCAGTCCGGGAGCATGTGGTACGTCTTGGCGGCGCGCATTGGAGAAGAAGAGGAGGAGGAGGAGGCGTTGGTGGCGTTGGGCTCCCACTCGCAGCGGAACCATGGCTTGCCGTACACGTGAATGGGCTTGGACGCCAGCCCGACGACGGCGAACGTGTACGGCCCGCCGCGGTAGGCGCCCATCTGCACGAACAGCGCCGCCGCGCTGCCCACCGCGCGGAACTCCCGCCGCTCGGGTCCGGGTGTCTGCTTCTTCTGCTGCTGCTGATGCGGCAGCGAGACGGTGGCGTTGGGGGCGGAGGCCTTTTTGGCGTGGACGGCGAGAGGGCGCGGCGGGAGAGGGGTGCCGGCGCGCGGGCAGGCGGCGAACGGGGAGGCGAGGATGGACTGGTACGGCCGGAGCTGCCAGGCGGCGGCGAGGAGCGTGAGCACGGTGAGCGCGGCGAGGAAGGGCTTGAGGTCGAAGCAGAGGAGCGCGGGCGCAGCCGGGACGGCCGCAATGCCGCCGCCGCTGCCGGCAGCCGCGTCCTTATTCCGCATTGCCGCTGGCGCCGCCGCGCTAGCTAGCGGCTGAGCTGAAGTGGGAGAACAATGGGGGGAGTGTGCGAGAGACAGAGGACTGGAGCGAGTGGCTCGGATTACGCGACATTTTCCATTGGTGGGTGGCGGATTAAATTAGCTCTGCCCGCCGCTTTTCCTTTCTTTTTCTCGCCGGGAACGGAAAGTATGTTTGGGGCCCGATTGATGGATGCCTCCTCCTCGGGTCGCGGATTCGTGGAATGTTTCTTTCTCGGCGCTCTCTCGTTAATCCATCCCCATGGAAAGCTACTAGACGCATGCCCGCCGGCCCAAGTGAGTGCTACTGTACCCAAAATAGCAACTGTAGCTGCAGAACGGTGGTAATACCTCTTCCGACGGTTTGGGTTAAACATGAGCGTATCTCATGATGCAGGACACTAGTGAGTACTGCTGCAGAGGCAACTGAATCAGTGTCGCACTGTGTGCTCCATTGCTGTGGTTGACCTGACCACGCCCTGCATACGGACGCGGCGCTTCAAAGCTCGCTTTACCTTAATAACGTGGCTGGCCTAACGAACGAACAAACGCTTTAGTTAAGCACAGCGTCCTGTGTTTGTCTCCAACCGAACGAACTTGCTTTCGGCGTCACAATGCCCGGAATTAAGGCGTTCTGGGCGCCACCGTCCTCTTCTTCGCGAACTTTTGGACCCGGTCCGTTGTTTCCTACCGTCCTGCTCTCACAGTGATCGATCGATCGATCGATGGGCCTGTGGCTGGAAGCACACAGTACAGGCGTCGGCTCAGGAACTACCTATGGGTGTGGTGTCCGCGGGCGCGGCGAGCGGAACGCGCCACGCGTGTCGCTGACTCGGCCACGCACGGGACCGCGCGTGGCATGGGCGTGTGCCGTGCACGGGACCGCGGAGGAGCGCACGCAAGCTGGATCTGATTGCCCAACAACTGCCTTGATAGCTCCGTGCAAGAAAATGCCAATGCGCGTTTATTCAAGAGTGTTCATCGGCTCAGCTACTGTGTTTCATCAGTGCGTTGTGCGTGTAAGCATATGCCCGTACGCTTCGCCCTACAGAGATCTTTCTGATAATTTTCTTTTATTATAACTCCCCGACGCGTTATGTTTGACATGCATTGTCTTCCATTTCGTTAGAGATAAGTTGCCGCTGGTAAATTGCGTTAAACCATTATCCGGTGACATCGAAAACAAGGCATGGGATAAGTTTGTCTTGCCTGTTCTTGTCCCATTTCGTGCTTGCAAGACCCGCCCATATATCTGCACCGGGAAACTGCCGGAGGGTTCATGTCCCGTCATTACATTGCACTTTTGGCGCTAACGAAACTTGATCGCCTGTCACGACCACACATGTCCAGTCCATCCACATGTTGTACTCCACGACCACAACCATCAAAGACATGCTGGGTTAAGATTGCAGAGCACCGAGCACGTGTAGAACAACTGGAAGCCAACTTGCGGTTCGCCTGTTCCGTTTCCAAGCACCTAAACGGTGATTGTACTAGCACAAACTCGCTTTTACGGTCACATTAACGCCCATTAATCAGCATCGTGTAGGAGCGCTTAAGCACACCGACAACGACGGCAAATTGTTCCAGGATAGTACGTGCCGTCTTTTATGAAAGCTGATAGCTGTGGCTCTGTTAGCAACAGATCACAGATGATACTGTAACTGCTAATAGTCGTAGGTACCACGTCGCAGTAATTCATCGATACAGAGGGTACGGACAAGCTCTACCGCCGCTCAATTACAGTTGAACAACGCCGGATCACGTTTAAAGTCATTTTACCTAAGAAGGCACACAGGTACAGGCACCAGTAACGGATTAGATGGTGTGTTCATGTCAAAGGCGAGGGTTTTACCTTGCTCTGGTTGTGCTGTGTTCCAATGACGCGTTGAGGCAATGTCATTGTTTATCTCTCTCTGTTTCATCCACTGCAAAATGTAAAGACAAAAAACAAATCGGCTGATCGCTTCCAAGAAAATAAAAAAGTGAAAGGAAGGAACAACCTTTTTTTCCCATCTCAAAAAAAAAAAAACCTTTAATGTCAATATTTATCTTTCTCTGTTTGTGCTGTGTTCTAATGACGCGTTGAGACAATGTCATTATTTATCTTTCTCTGTTTCATCTACTGCGAAAATGTAAAGAGGAAAAAGAAATCGACTGACCGCTTCCAAGAAAATAAAAAAGAGAAAGGAACGACCTTTTTTCTTCAGTTCACGGATCTGAACTTCTGAACCGAATGCAGAGCCCAGGCAGCAACAGTTCCCGTCTTGCAGCGTGTTCGTCTCGCTGCTTTGCAGCAGCTACAGTGTTTGCAGTTATTTCTTCAGCAGCAGCTACAGTGTTTTCAGCAGCAGCTACAGTGTTCACAGTTATTTTTCTGCAGCCGCGAGCGAAACGAACAGGCTGTTGGTTAGCAAACTGGAGCGTCGGAAGATAAAGTCATTGTCGCCGGACGCGCGCGTCTTCTAGATCGAGTGCGCCGCCAAGTTAGCTGACAACAGCGGCACCGTCAGTGCCGGCGCCGGCGGCACAAAATGCAATGCATATGCAAGGTCAGGGTAACCATTGTCGTCTGTGTCCTTGCTTCTGCTTCCTATCCAATCGCCGCAGGCACCACGCCATATCCATCACGTCCCAGCAGCGGATCGGCGGCGCCCCAGTACATCGGAGTGACGGAGCCAGCGAATCGCGCTGCTGGTTTGCGATGGCTCGGCGCAGGAGCCCACGAATCTCCATTAGCTTGGATCGGGAGAGCAAATCTGGTGCTAGGGTTTGAGACGGGGAGGTTAATTGGTTGCTCTTCGCGCTTGTGCTGGAGGGAACGAAGCTGCGGCGGCCGTCGGCGCCTGCGGATCGCCGGAAGGGGAGAACCCGATGCCCATCTCAGTGGGGAGGGCTTATTTGTGAATAGATAGGGGGCTTTTTGTAAACTATTGGATCGCGATCAATAGTCTCTATCCAAAGTAGGGTGCATTGTGTAAACAATTGGTCGCTACTCGCGATCCAAAAATAGAGGGTATTTTGTAAAATACCGGATCGCGGTCAATGCGAAAGACTTGACGGCCGGGCCGCCGCCAGCAATCGCCCCTGGCACTATCGCCCCCGGCGGCGATTGGACGCATCAAGCAGCTATGCGTAGCCGTCGGCCTCGCGGGCTCCATTTCCTCCAACATCTCGCAACCGTCGGCCGGGCCTCCCTCGCCTCGAGCCCGCGCGACGCCGCCACGGACAAGAAAGCGGTGGCGATGGCGAGAAGGCATGGGCGGCCAGCAATGGGGGCCTTCCCCCGTGCTGGTGTCACCAGCGTGGTCTGGCCGCTTTCCTTGATCTGCTCCACCTTCATTGCCCTCACCCCGGAGCAGCTGTGAACAGTCCCCCGTTCTTCTTCGACATCGATCGCAGTTCGCAGAGCAGAAACGATACTCGGAGAAAGCTCGCGGCGCTATGCTCCGCTGCTGGCCTGCTATTTGTCCCAGAAGATCTTTCAAACCCAACATTTGCACCGAGCATAGCAGAATGCACACGATAAATCAAAATGCTTGCTTGATATTATTTGCTCACATTTGGTCTCCTTTCGACCTGCTGAACTATGCAAGGACAGAAAATCAAGCAGGCGAGATGGATTGCTTGTTTGTAATGGCCTTCGATGCTGCAGGTTCGCCAGGCTAGGAATGGACACAGACTTGTTTGCAGTGTGGTGGCTTTTGGAGAGAAGCAGAGACGGGAAATGGATCGCCACAAGCACATGAAAAATGTTTGCTGGGCTGACGGCTGACACACATAGAAAAGCTGCTAAGACTGGTCAGGTTACGCTTTCATTCGCTTTGCTTTGCTACGGTCGTTTTCGTCGTTCAAGTTAAAAGCGTTTCTGCACTAGAAGCGAAAGAGTGTTCGTCAATGCCTCGTTTTGGAATACAACATGGCATAACAAACTTAGCTGGCCCGGGGCATTCGCAATTTTAAGCGGCGCGTAGGCATAGCTGGTGTGCGTGCCATTCGATGTTTGGGATGCTGCGCTGGACCGCGTCGAGCTGGAGCATCTGGTCGTGGTTGCAAGCGACACCGCGACAGGCAGCGTGTTTGCTTCACCAAGACTCGCCGAGTAGCCAAGGACCGCCTCCACAGAAGACCACAGCGAACCCGGGGGCCGTGCGCGTCCAGGTTCACGCCGTCTAACGCTTCGTGACACAAGTCCTTGTTTACAAAATCCGCACTGATGGCTGGCACAGGAGAGGAGTGAGATTTTGCAGTGCGCACATCTGACTTTAGTATGAGAGTAGTAGTAGTATATTCAACATGGACGACAGGGCAGGAATCGTGAACTGAACTTTTTATTACGATGTGCAGTACAAATTCGACACTCGAAATCAATCCATTAAATAAAACACAAAGCAAGAATATTTATTACAAACCGAGCAAGGTACACCGTACACACACACTCATCGATCCTTTTATTCAACAAAAGAGCTGCAGAAGAGCAAGAGTAAAGAAGATGCAAATTGATACCGAACGACGAAGCTTTCCGACGGATCGGCGTCCCTCACCCGCACCTGTTGTCCTTGAAGCAGTGCGGGACAAAGTCACGCGTGACGCCGCCGGCGAAGTACTCCTCCTTCATCTCACAGAGGCACAAGTTGCTTATGAGGGTGCAGCAGTCCCTAAGGCTACCCGCACTGGTGTCCGCTTGGCGTTCCTCCAGGAAACGTTTACCGTAAAATGAGCTGCACCGGTTCCTCTAAACGTTCCTCTAAATCAACGCTTCGGTTCCGGTTCCTCTAAATCAAGCGAAGCAGCGGACGTTCCTCTAAACCAACTGGCCTCCCGCGCGTCTGGAGAGAAGCAGGAGAGAGGTGACAGGTGGTGGGCCCCACTACTTCAACGAACTAAAAAAAGTTTTAACTCACAAACCAAAAACCCAAATCAAATTCCGATTTCACCATTAAATTTGTCTCAATAAATCCTTCAAAACAAGATATCACATAGATATATTTAGATAAAATTACAAGTAAACCTTATTGATGGTAGTTGGAGATGGTTGAATAAAATATTGTGTAGTTGATATAGAGGATGGATATAGAGGAATGATGGGTGCGGAGGAAGTTGATATAGAGGAAGGAATCTCGATGACTAGGACAGAATATTCCTTTTAGAGGAAGGATATAGAGGAATATGAGTGCGGATAGCCTAATCTCCGTAGGTTGTTGCACGGCCACAGAGCACTCGTAAGTCCGCGCACGGAGCGTAGGGCATTTATGGCCTTTCTCTACACGGTCCAAAGGCGTAAACGGGTAAGTGTTCGTCTTATTGTTAATGAAGAGATCCATGCATTTGGGCTTGTAGACCCGAAAATACTCGCAGGTCAGCGGCGTCGGTGGCGAAGGCGGCGGCGGCGGTGGCGGCCGCGGCTGGGGCAACGCGATGAACGACGCCTTGCACAGCTCGGTGAAGGCTTCAGATGATTTGATCAACGCGTCGCTCGCCGCCTTGCACGCCGCAGCGACCGATTTCTTCTGCAGGGTCACCGCGCACACGGTGCGGAGTAACTGTGTGTCAACCTGGCTGCTGGACCTCATGGCAACGAACCTAAACATGCCGGCCAAGGCATCACCTGTGCCGGCTCTGTACTGATGGCTTATGCAGTCGCACGGACGGGGGGTGGGCGGGGTACCCGGCGAGAACATGAGTACATGACGCTTCAATGTCTTCATAAGCACGAACGGTGCCCGCTTCACTGTCTTGATCGGCGGCTGCCGTTGGCGCGGCGGCCAGCTCTGCACACGCATTGGAAAGCTTTGTGGTGGAAGTGATGCCGGGTGGAGCTGCTGCGGCCAGAGCGGCGCAGAGCACGACCAGCGTTGCCGCGCCACCAATGAACCGAGGGCACTACCTCGAGGGCATTACAACCATGGTTAAACTCATGCACTGTGTTGTGGACTGGAGCTACCTAAGGCTGGGCGCCCGTTCACTAACATGAATTGAGCGAGTAGTATGTCGGGTGGGGGGGGACCTTTTTATAGGATAGAGAGGCAACCATGGTACCAAGGGACAGGGCGGGACTGGAGAGGGAACCGTGCAGATTTTCGTCTCAATTTCGCTGACCAGACAACATGGAGCTGATTCTTCTTATGTATATCTTTTTTTTTTTGGGGGGACAAAGCTTCTTTCATTCATTAAACAGCAAGATTACAATCACTCTGCAGACAACGCTGCAAGAAGCTAGGTGGATAATCAATCCATATGAGGCCATGACTATTAGCGGAGACCTGTTTAGCACATAAATGTATTAGTACCGACTAATGTATTAGTACTCCTACTCCACTACTACAGCTACCGTGGCTAGTTGACTTGATAGATTCCTACACGGGAGGATACTTAATTAGCATATGATCGCCGGCTTACTAGTTAGATTATTATATCTATGTTAAAATAAGGTCGGTGCAAGTTCATCGCAATATTCTGTACAAGTTGCACCGTTTTTTGAGGAGTTTTACTGTTTAAAATAATAGCCATTAGTTTTGGCCATTAGTTTGATCCGATGGTGTAGATCTGATCTCGAAAATCCCCTATTAATGGTCATTATTTTACAAATTAAGGGTAATATTGGGAATCTACCGATGTTGATCACATCTATTTCTTTTTAATTGGAGGTGTACATGGAAACTAAAGAGCTGGCGAGGGAAAAAATATAAGAACAGAAAGTGCTTTAAGCTGCAACCTTGTTTTGTAATTATGAAACAACCTTTGCTATATGAACGTTTTATACGATCAGTTGGATCTTGCCCAAGAACACACAAACGCTGACGCGTACGGGCACATCAGCCACTCACCGTCAAACCTAGCACTTCGTGCAACAATTGCTTGTAAAATCGATTCCATTCGTCTAAAAAAAAATCAAATTCATGTCGAACCAGCTAGCCACCGCGTTGGCAGCGCGAGTGCCCGGGACGGTGTTGAGCGAGGTCGACACAGCTAGCCAAGGTCGTTGGATCCGGATTGTATGAAGTCGTGAAGAGAATTCAGGGTACTGTAGCGCAGTACAGTAAATTCTGTAAGGAGGGCTACACTATCCTGAATTTGATCCTGTAGCAGCAGTGCTTTGAGTTACTGTAGAGACTTTTGGTCACTGTAGCAAGTATACTGTAGCGATTGATCTGAGCCATCTATCCTGCATCGGACGGTAAAAAGAGAGAGAAATTCTGTCTACAGTAACTCCTCTGAATTTTGACTTGCAATTCAGGGGATCTCAATCCAAGGTCGTTTGGTCTGGGCCCTTTTCTTGTGGGGCTATACAGAGAATGGTGGGCTGGCCCGATAAAATGGAAGCCAAATAATGAAATGTAAATTCATTAATTAATGTACAATTACAAATATGCTTTCAAACTAATGGTTAGTAGTTTTGAAGAATTAATGGCCATTATTTTGAACAGTAAAACTATTATTTTTTTTATGGAATGCACCACCTTACCACATAGTACCGGTCAAAAAACATTAATTAACGAAATAAAGTGAATAACAACAAACATCAAAATGTTTGAGGAATGATTGGCATGGTTTCAAATTGGGTCCTCAAACATCTAAAGATACCTGAAATTAATGAAGCACTATCTACAAGCACTCTATTTTTTGGTGACAACTGGAATCGTAATGGTATCTAAATTAAAAGGCGTTGTATCAATCGAGGACCATATCAGTACAAAAACTTCAAACATAATTCCCCAAGTACATTCAAGTATCCATTAGGCCACTCTCAATGAGCCTTTCATCAACATTAAATAAGGTGCCACATCAACAAAATAAATGACATAGCACATCAATTAAGATTAAAGATGAGAAGTTCCTTTCATTCTCATGAACGATAGTTGGCACGGTTTCATATGTATGAAAGCTCATTGAAAGACCCATTGAGAGCAAAAACTTTCATCCCAATATGTTTTAACCAATCTCAATGTAAGAATTTAATGCTATGCTTTGCCTGTGAAACCGTAAGCTGAAATTATGCATTGAGAAATGTCATTTCATTTGTCATTTGAAAACTCTAAATCCGATATGATACTCTTGAAAAATGTGAAATAAAAGTAAGCATTGAGACAAAAAAAAATGTTCCATGCGCAAGTTCCAATGTGCTGCATGCATCCTCTAATTAAATCAGCTAATCTGAGATGGTGGTCTGCACGTCACGCCGTAGAGCATAGAGTCCTGCCTGATCTCAGGGTTCACTCGATTCTAAGACCATTCTTAACGGTGTCTTTCATTTCATATTTTTTAAGTATGACACATCAACTTTTTAGTTGATGAAAGGAGAATGAAAGAGTGCACTGAGAGATGCACTTTCATTTCACAGTTCAATAGACTGAATGAGACATTTAATTGTTGCATAGGTGTACCAATAGGGATCCATTTCTTTTACATATGAAAGGAAAAAGAGTCTCAATGCACCTTTCATTCTCCTTTCATTGACTTGAAAAGAGTGTCACTACTCTTTCATCCTAATAAAAGGCTTCCCTCCTCTTTCATATTAAATATCTTGCCATGTCACCTATTTTTCTGATATGTCACCTAATAAATGTCAAATGAAAGACCCATTGAAACTGGCCTAAGCATTTTCTTTTGCAGATGCTCTCAATATATATCTTAAGACACCTGAAATTAATAGAGCATAACGTGGTTACCACTCTATTTTGGTGACATCAGGAATCGTAATGGTAAATAAAAGCTTATGGATCGGAGGACTATATCAAATACTATAAAAAAATCATAAAAGAAACGGAATACTATCTTCAAATATTACTCCACTGGTAACTGCATTGGAGAGTTACTATTTAATATTGTGACACAAAATAATAAGTACCTCGCATTGCATACATCCTCTAATCAAGTCAACCAAATTGAGATAGTACGTAGTCTGCACGTCACACCGGTGAGGCCGGATCTCACTTGGTTCTAAACATTTTATTTGATTTGCAGATGTTAAGCGCTTCAGATTGGTTGACTCTTAGAGCAAGTCCAACCCGAGGCGTATAGCCCACAAAAGTCAGAGTTTGCAGCAAAAAAGTAAGAAAGAGAATGGTACTTGACGCAACTGCAAGCGCCATACATGCATGGGCTCCAAGGCTGCTGTGGGGCAGCTGATGCTTCTCTCCTCTCACTGCCATGCATACCCCATCTTTATGTTGCAGTCCACCAAGAGCTAGGACGCTGTAGTTTTAAGTTGTAACTTGGCTATGCGCTGGCTACACATTGGCCTTGCTCTTAGCAGGCACAGAACGCATGGAATTTTTTTTATTCTACAATTATATAGCACATCACATTATATAATATACTCTTTTATTTTTAAATGTCCTAAGATGGACTGATCTGATGCGGTCTTCAAAAATAGACCTTGATTATTAATGTCTTGTTTTTTTTGCTCATGTCACAGACCTCATCTTTTTTATTCTTTTAGAAAAAAAGAACCTCTGGTTAATTAGCTTGCATTGAGAAACTTTGGCTCAGGACTCTTGTGTAACATCCCACCCTAATCATGGTCTAAATCTTTTGTTAGTGCACATTGATCACAAATGTTAATGATTACATTGGGGAATTTAATTTAAAAGCAAATCATTTGAAAATAGTCAAATATGATCTTGAACTAGAACTTCAAAATTTTGTATACAAGTGGGCCCATTTAAAAATTTCCTTGGCATCCAGGGGCAAAAAGAGATTTTTGGAGAATTTTGTGGATTTTTCTACAAAAGGAAATGGGCTCAAATAAATCAAAAATCATTTGTCCAAAATCTGTCTTAACTGAATTTTAACTCAAAATTTAAATCTAATTAGGAAAAATTGCAATAAGGCAAGCTGTTCATCTTAGTGAGACTTTTCAACCCTGAGTTTTTCAGATTTTTCTGAGCAGAGGAGCATTGGAATTAAATTGTTGCAAATCAGCACGTGGAAAAATCTTTGAAAATTCGAAAATGTTACTGTAGCGGCAGGTGTCGTCCTCTTCGTCGATCCTCCACTCCGCTGCCCATTCCGGCGAACTGTGGCCGGCGTCATCGCGGCACAGCAACGACGACCGGTTCAGCCCCCTTCCTGGACCTTATCTCCAGCTCTCGCTCTCTCTCGCTCCTTCCCGTCCTCGCGCACAACGGACCCAACCCTAGCCGCCATTGCCGCCGAACTCGAGCTCACCGCCGCGCCGTCGCTCTGCAACGCTCCGAGCTCGACCCCAACAGCAAAGCAGAGCGCCGAGACACCCTCTAGCTGCTCCCTAACTCCAATCGAAACCTCCCCGCCTGTAGAGTGAGATCGACGTGGAATTCCAATGATGGCCGCCGGGTGACCACCGTCAACCTCGCCGTCGATTTCTTCTTTATCGGTGAGCGGTTCTTCAATTCATCACACACGAGTCTTCCTCACTTTTCCACGCACCTCCATGACTTGAAATCTTCGTCAATCTCGCAGCGTGCTCGCCGGCATCGCCTTCTTCCCCGACGCCTTCGCCGGACCGCGTCGCCCCTCTCCGCGAACCACTCCTTCGGGACCTCCTCCTCGTGCACACGTACCCCCGGAAGCTTCCTCTCATCGAGGTGAATCCCATGCTCCCCCTAACTCACCCCCTCGCTGCCTCCTCTCATCGGAACGCCGTGCGCCGCCGCTCGCCGCCGCCGCCCTCGCCGCCGACGTCACCGCGCAGCTCAGGCACGTGCACACCACCATGCCCTAGAGCCGCCTCGACGCCCTCTACACGATGCCGCTGACGTTCACGCAAAAGTCGCCGCCATTTAGCCGGAACGGCGACCTCGCCGTCGTCCCTGTCGCGCGCGCACGCCATTGCCCTGGCACTGCTACAGTGCCGCAATTTCTTTTTCTTTTTGTTTTTCCCATAAATTGGCTGAAATGGTAAATTTGATAGAAATTCAAATACAACTCAGAAAAATCCGAAACAAAATTTGTTGGATTCCTTGTGACTAGATCTACCCAGTGGTACAACATAAACATCTGAATTCGTCTTAGTTAATTGTCTAAAATTCAGAGAAAAGAATCAGGAAATCATTTTTATAAAAAGATCTATGCATGCAAAAATTTTGATTTTTGGCACACATACTCCATGTGAGTTCACTGAACTGCTCACAAAACAGCTTCTTGAAATTCACCATACTTTAGGAGTAATTTCAGTTTCAAGTTTCTAATCAAGTCTTTTTTTATCATTTTATTCCTGCATATTTTGACATCCAATTTTGGGTATGTCACTGTGCATGGTAGTATCTTGCAAAACCAAAATATAAAATTAATTATATCTCTTCCAAAAATCTTTTATGAATTTTCGAAGAAGATTCTTTGTACACGCCTAAGCAATGTTTAAATCGGAAACGTTATATGTAAATTTTTGAGCACCTAAGTACCAAAATCACGTCAATCACCCTGCAAGCATGTTGCATTGCGCATAATAACATCATCATGTCATATTTGTCAAGGAAGTTCCATGAACCCTCTTTGACTTTGTGCATATCATTGCATTTATTTAGAAACCGACGCCGGACTCGAGGACTTGGAGCTCGTGACCGAGGAGACCGGCGCTGACTTGAATGTGCTCGAGTGTGCTAACCATCAGTCCCAAGGCAAGCCCCGGTGCACACCTATGTTTTTGCAAAGTTTTCACTTTCTCATATGTATGCGGGTCGTGAAATGTGCATTACGTATAGGACTTGAATGAAAACTTAGTTGCATGTATCCCCAGATATTCCTATGGGTTTGGTTCAGTTATGTTCTACCACTCGTTAGTTGCTATGCTTAATATCGAGTCATCGGTAGAAACATTCGGGTGGTATGGAGACCGCTCGGTGTAAGTGAGGTCGGATTTACTTTATGCTCTCACCTAATGATGATAATGAATTTGAGACCGAACGGGGAAGTTTCATGTGTAGGTTGAGGTGATAAGGCTCGCCTTGTTCGCCATAGCCCCGTTTGTGTCGATTGAGGACCGTTCGTTGTGGCCCCGCTGAGCAAGTTTGAACAGTACCGAGTGCATGCTAGTAGAATGGGAACTAGTAAACTGAGTAGCTTGATGTTGTATGTGTTGGACGGTGCACCCCCTCTCTTTTGGTGATGAAGATGGAATGGTGGTTGCGGGTTTGTGTAGGAAGGGAGGGCACACAGGCTAACCACGGATTGCCTGGCGCGGGTATCGCGTGGAGGACGTGTGCTCGGAAAAGGGGAAATCGGCTCGACCTTACGATGTCTTGTGAAAAGTTGCCGTGCGTGCCTCTTTCGAGTGTGCGTACGTCGTGTATTCGGGTTTCGCCTGCAGGTGTAAATCGATTCGAATCGCCGTCCCTCGCGGTTATTGAGTACCACTTGTTCACTGCGTCACATCGTAGTAAGAAGTGCACATGATGATGTTTATATGCTTTTGTACTTCAATTAATTGTATTGCAACCATGTCTTGCTTAGTTAGGTTGCTAATATTTATATTAATGCAAGAACTCTTTTAATTTGGCTAAAATATGAAAATAAGGATCAATTATTAGTGCTGTTTTTGCAATTAAATTTCAGCAACCTGATCAACCCCCCTGCATACTAGAGGTCGGTCTTAGAAGACTATTTTGACGGGTAAGATTTGCTGAGTATTAGTTGCTCAGGGTTTGTTGCTTAAATTTTTGTTGCAGGTATTCCTAATTGTAGTTTCTGCGGTTGTTGTGGCAAAGTGGTGTGGGAGGGTGAGCCGCCCAAGGACTGGTCTATTGAGTGGGTTCCCTCCTCTCCCAGCCAGGAGCAAGGTGAGTGAGATCGTGTCTACGGGCCGGACATGATTTCCTTGTAGATATGTATCGTCGTGTGTTTCGCTTCCGCTCGCTTTTATGTAATCGAATTTCAAACTCTTTTATGTAATATTAACCGAACTTCGAACTTTGTATCCTATGTTAGTTATGGAACCAATGTAATAACTGAACTTGATGTAAAATTATTTTACTTATACTTATGTGTGTGGTCATATGCATACTTGCTTCGCCAAGTATCCCCCGGTTATGATCCTGGTTAGCCAAACCCCTCATTAATTTGAGGTGGGGTGCTACAGCTTGACTGCAAGCTTTAACAGTAACTGCAGCTTAATAATACGTGGACTCAGCATGTACCGTAACTGTCGGCCGGGCCTCCCTCGCCTTGAGCCCGCGCAACAACGGCAGGGAGAAGAAAGCGGCCGGCGGCGATGACTAGAAGGCATCGGCGGCGAGCAATGGGGGTCTGCCCGCGTGCCGGCTAGGGATGGAAACATATCGAATAGTGCATTTTTCACATCCATATTCATATTTGTAAACGATTATAGATATGAATACAAATATTTTTTAATACGAATATGGCTCGGATATTAAACGAATACGAATACAAAAACGAATGTCTCTTTAATTCGGACGAATACGGATACATCTAACTTTCTATGATGTTAAGACATTTACTATTTTATTCTCTTTAGACTATCTTTATTAAGATTATTTCAAATATTCTATCCTAATAGACATCAATTAACATTAAAAGTGAATACATTTTTATAATATTTTGATATAATATAAGAATATATTCATGCTATAGTGACGAATACGAATACGGATATTTCGGATATCAAAACCTCAAACTACATCCAAATCCATATTTTCTAATCGAATTCGAATGCGAATGCGAATAGTGAAAAATATTAATCGAATGGCAAATTTCAAAGCTCATTTGCATTTTGTCAGATACGGATATCGGATATTACGGATTATCCGTATCCACATTCCACCCCCTAATGCCGGTGTCATCACCATTGTCCGGCCGCCGTCCTCGATCTGCTCCACCTTCATTGCCCTCACCCGGAGCATCCTGGAGCAGTCCCCCGTTCTTCTTTGACATTGATCGCAGTTCGCAGAGCAGAAACGATACTCGGAGAAAGCTCGCCGCGCCATGCTCCGCTGCTAGCCTGCTATTTGTCCCAGAAGATCTTTCAAACCCAACACTTGCACTGAGCAGAGCAGAATGCACACGATGAAGCAATATGCTTGCTTGATATTCTCTGCTCACATTTGGTCTCCTTTCGACATGTTGAATTATGCAAGTACTGAAAATCAAGCAGGCGAGCTGGATTTGTTGTTTGTAATGGCCTTTGATGCTGCAGGTTTGCAAGGCTGGGACTGGACGCAGACTAGCTTGTCTGCAGTGTGGCTTTGGAGAGAAAGGGAAGACTGGTACAAGCACATGAAAAATGTTTGCTGGGCTGGCACACATATAAAGAAGAAGCTAAGACTAGTCAGGTTACTGTTGACGTTTCTTACGGCACACTAGAAATATCACTAAGTCGGGTTAGGCCTAGAGCAATACTTCTGGCATGTCGCCAAAGACACCATGTGGGGTTAAGAGTCTTGCATAAATATAACTAAATAATCCACCACTAGCAATTAGTGCTAGAGGTGTCTTATCGGCATTCCCATGATAAAGAGGATCCGCAAGCGCACAGATAATCCGTTGTAGCATTTCACCTAAGAGTATTTTGGGGTATCGTTATTTATATTTTCCCAAAAGAAGACATGGTTGACAAGTGTACTTATGCTCGATAGATTATAATGATAGACAAATCCACAATCCAATGCAGGGGTAAGTGATAAAGATAGATAATGGATAGTGTGACACACACAGAGAATTCCACTCTCAGATAAAAGACGAGAGGCAAGTCTAAGTAGAAGCAAAGACTACCTAATGGGTTGCTACTCCTACGGTACATCATCATATAGCGTACTAGGGTTATACCTATGTGAGGCTTATGCTAGTAAGAGCTAAGAGTCTATGTCTAGAGATCATCGGGATATCCGGTATAGGCTTGGTCTGCTAAGCCACGCCGGCCTTGTGTATAAACTCCTATGCCATACCCGAACGTGGAGGATTACGGAAGGGTGGATAGGGCTGTCACCACCTGCCACCTACCTCTACAAACCGTGGGGCACATGCACAAACAAGGATGAAAAGGGAACCTAGCACCATGCTAACATCACTTGCCATAACTCTAGATCCCTCGAGCACCCCGCAGGGCGGTAAACTTAGAGCTTCCCTTACGGGACAATAAACCCGATATCTAGTCACAAACAACTAACCAAACTAGTCTAAACTAGACAATGATCAGATCTAATACTATGTTATGCATAAGCGTTCATCGCTCAAGAACGAGCGATGAACGATGAACAATTAAGAGCGATCATCCATAATCGGTGATCAAGTATGAACGAGCAAAGAACGTTTGATGAATGCCCACAAACGTTCATCGATGAACGATGAATGAACGAAGAACGATCATGAACGAACGACGAACACTCATCCAAGTACACAACTAAACTATAGATAAACAACACAAACACACAACTACTATATGATAAAATGATGAGTCATTGATAAAGATCAAGTCTTACAAGAGAAAGATACAAAAGCATACCCAATTCTCCAAGGGACTTGGGAGCACAAGGGCAGCCCACTACTTAGCCTAGCTCTACCTAAACAGACTCTAGCTCTAAGGTGAGGAGGAGGAGGGAATGAGCCTCAAGTGGTGTGTGTTCTCTAGGAGGGGGGATACCCCTTTATTTATAGATTTGGAGGTCAGTTCCTGAGGTCGGTGGCATTAATTGTAGGTGGAACCGACCACCAGAGGTCGGTTGGCAACCGCCATAGAAAGATAGGCCCAGGGGGCCACCCTGTCAGGTCGGCCAACCTGGCCGGGGGGGTCGGCCGACCTGGTCCTGGCCCCTTCTGGGCTGGGCTTTGGCAGGTGGCTCCCCTCTGGTCTCTGGGCCTCTGATCCAGGTGCATTGGCCTTCAGTTAGTTTTGTATTTGTGTTGATCTTGGCCTTTTATCTTGGAGTTGTATTCCCGCGGCGATCGTCAATTTATGGAAATGTTGAATTGTTGCCTTGGGACATGTATTCACCTGGACATTCCCTGTTTTCCACCTGCACACGAGCAACTAGAGGTACATGTGGAAATAGGTTATTCATAAATAAAATACTAGTAAAGAGTGCCATTTCTTCTTTATTCATTGAGCTATGTGACAGTCAAAATTGTGATATAACGACCGTCAACAGTTACACATAGAGAAGAAGCTAAGACTGGTCAGGTTACGCTTTCATTCGGTTTGCCGTGCTACGGTCGTTTTTCGTCGCGCAAGTTAAAAGCGTTTCTGCATTAGAGGCGAAAATGTGTTGTCAATGCCTCGTTTTCGAATCCAAGATGGATCCAAGATGGTAGGCATAGCTGGTCGTCGTTGCAGGCGACACCGCGACAGGCAGCGTGTACAGGCAGCGTGTTTGAGTTCGGACTGCACTGACGGTGAGCTTCACCAAGACTCGCCGAGTAGCCAAGGACCGACTCCACAGACCACGTACAGCAAACCCAGGGGGTGCCGAGCTGAGCTCCGCCACGGCCGTGCGCATCCAGGTCCTGCTCCGTTCACGTCATCTAACGCTTCGTGACACAAGTCCTTGTTTACAAAATCCGCACTGATGGCTGGCATAGGAGAGGAGTGAGATTTTGCAGCGCGCACATCTGACTTATACTATATATAATAGTAGTAGTATTCAACATGGATGATCTTGGCCAGAGACGATCTTGGTGGCGCCGTGAGCGACGAGCAACGACGGAAGAAAGATCGAGCGAAATTAATCGGCAAGCAATACAAGATGGCCGGAGCAGCTTCCATCAGCGACGAGGTCCGGCGCGGGTGACACACGGAACCAGCTTGGGCCATGGGTCCGGGCCGCTGGCAAGTAAAAGGACTTCCTCCAGTTTACGGTACGTAAGTCTTACACTTTTCATGCTTCATTCGTGCTTAAAAGGATTCCGGCCACAAAAAAGAAAAAAGAGAGGATTCTTCCAGTTAGTTAGTAGCGTGTTAGCATCAAGCTAACTAATAGATTGCTTTTTCTTATGTTACTATAGATGCTCATAGCGACTCATTCAGCGTGCAGCTTTTCATGGTGGAATTTTCACTGGTAATGGCATCAATCGGGCTTGTATTGATGCCCAGCCTGCAAGATCTCTGATCCTTCACCATATCAGCTTGTACGTATGCCACGTCACTAAAATACGTAAGGTTATGAAGTCAATAACCGTATCGACACGTATAAGCAATCTCAATGGCCACGATTTATAGTTTCATGAATACAATGGCCAAATTGAAACGGCCGGACAAGTACAATGGCTACATGTGCATTTCACTCATATATAAATTATTAGATCACGATTATTGATTGTGATCCAAACAAAGGGTCTTTTTGCAAAATAACGGATCTCGGCCAACCGCCGCTGACACCATCGCCGCCGGCGATTGGACGCATCAAGCAGGTACGCGTAGCCGTCGGCCTCGCAGGATCCGGTGCCTCTACCATCTCGCAACCGTCGGCCGTGCCTCACTCGCTTCGAGCCCGCTCGACACCGTCACGGACAAGAAAGCGGCGGCGACGGCAAGAAGGCATGGGCGGCCAGCAATGGGGGCCTTCCCCCGTGCTGGTGTCATCACCGGGTCCGTCCGCTATCCTCGATCTGCTCCGCCTTCATTGCCCTCACCCCGAGCAGCTGGGAACAGTCCCCCATTCTTCTTCAGCATCCATCGCAGAGCAGAAACGATACCCGGAGAAAGCTCTCCATGCTCTGCTGCTCCGCCGGCCTGATATCTGTCCAAGAGTCCAAGGTCTTTCAAGCCCAATGCTTGCATGGAGCAGAGCAGAATGCACACAACGAAGCAATATGGTTGCTTGATATTCTTCTCACATTTGGTCTCCTTTCGACCTGTTAAACCATGAAAGGACAGAAAATCAAGCAGGTCGCTGGATTTGTTGTTTGTAATGGCCTTCATGCTGCAAGTTCGTCAGGCTGGGACAGGACGCAGACTTGTCTGCAGTGTGGTTTGCGGAGAGAAGCAGATACCGGAAAGGAATTGCCCCATACTAAGGAAAGACAATCACATGAAAAATGTTTGCTTTACACGATGTAATCAAGCAGGTGGATAGGGATTATGCAAGTCTAAACTTTATTATGTGCTAGTAATGTAACAGTCCCTGCATTCCCTTATTGTTGACGTTGGTAGCTCAAAAATTAACAGCTATAGCTGATCGACAAGAACGGCAAAGGTGCAATATTCTCTTAATAGACCCAGCAGAATGGATGGTTTGCTTTCATCTTGAAACACACAGTAAAAAGTCTGGCATGGCATTGATACCACAGAATATACACTTGAAAAGTAAAGTTTTGCACAAGATAAACCAAATAAAATGTCAGTCTATTGTTCATGTGTCAGTATCTACAACAGCAGTAGTACATACTATCTTCTCATTTTTTCTATTCTTCTCTTTTTATGAACACATCTTCCTACAACATTGCTTCACTGAAACCTATGGTAATCACCGATCTTCAAAGAAGTGGGAAACATTAAACAAACATCTAATGGAAGCATGAGACGCTTCCACAGCTTTAACACCAAGCGATAAATCTAAACATATATACTGCATCTTCTCCTAAGTCTCACATTCCAAGCCACAAACCTCTAGAACAGGGCCATCAAACTTGGCGGTGAACGGATTTACACGGACCCACAAAAGAGAGAATATGGCTGCTAGTACCACTGACAATACAACAACAAGGGTCGGCACCCTCTCCTGCTTGCCCATTACGCCCTTGAGAAATGGGTAGAGATGGAGGAGCACCCAGAAGGAAAAGAATAGTTTGCCGAGCAGTGGACCCCAGGATTCATATCCAACTGTGATTGCATTGGATACACCAGCCAGGACCCCGACAACGTTGATTAGGATCAATATCGTTGGAGGGACCAGTAGCCATGTCCACTTGAACTCATACAGCTCTGAGAACTCGCTATCATCGCCTCCCTTTAAGGTGACAGTGAATTTTGTGTCCACGCCACCAAGAACCTTAAGAAGCCCTTGGAATAGCGCAAAGAAATGTGAAGAGACACCTCCAATGACCCAAAACTGTTCATTTCTCCACCAGTCATCGATGCCAACTCCTCCCCATTGCATCTCAAGGATGCTGGTAGCTGCTATGGAGACAAATAGAGCGATGAACAATATGCTCGCGTAGATATTCATCTGGAAAAAAGGGGGAAAATCATTATGGTCTAGAAACAAAAATGTGGTAGCAAAGTCTACCTTAAAAGTAGTAGGGAGCAGTAATATTGTTTTTTGTCCAGTACCTCAGGCACAATAAACTTCCCTGATAAGAGGCAAGATGCTGGCAAAGTACAATAAACTATCAACGGAATTGATGTCCATGGGTAGATGACAGAGTTGATATAAGACAATCTCTCCAATGGTTTCAGACCACATCGGTAACCATACCATATAGGGCAGTGCTTGCTAAGAAATATCTCCACAGATCCAAGTGCCCATCTCAGAACTTGATGAAGACGATCCGAAAGATTGATTGGAGCAGAGCCCTTGAATGCAGGTCTGTTGGGCATGCAGTAAACAGATCGCCAACCATGGCAATGCATCTTGAAGCCAGTGAGGATATCTTCGGTGACAGATCCGTAAATCCAGCCAACCTAGCCATTTACCTTGAGTTAGCTAAAAGATATTTGTGGATGTTAGGATGCTCTTTCTTTTTTTTATTTATTTCAAAGACACGAACACAACTACAGTCCTGAGATTCAAAAGTCAAATAGAAAAGGAAAATGGTCAAACAGGGCAAGGTTTTACCTCTTTTCCCCATTGTGTCTTGTTCTCATACCCACAACTCAGGACATGGATGCAATCATCAATACTTTTGAGCATGTCAAAGCACCTACTTTCACCACTCTCTTGCAATGTTGAAGCCAGGAATGCATGTGACTGTCCAAATATCTTCTCAAACTTCTCTTGGGGCACCAGAGATGCAGTTTCTTTGCCTAGTTCTTTTCAGAGAACAGAATCAGTCTCCATAAATACATTAAGGGAGAAAGGAAAAAAAAAAAAGAAGAGAGCAGTGGATCTAAATCACCTGCCACTTCCAAAGCATGTATTTGTTTAGATGCATCTCTGCACTTCACTTTCTTTGGTTTTTCTTGTTTTTTCTTTGCCTTCAAACACTTCCTTTTCGATCCACAACACATGAAGCATGACATTGGCCAACAATTGCATGCCTTGCTAGGAGGTTTTATCGCAGCTGGGGCATCGTATCCATACAAAGCATGTCTTCTGAAAACACAACCAGTCCCTACATATATTGGTCCTTGGATCCCATCAAGACCTTTCATGTTAATCTGTATAGAAAAGTAGATAACATAGAAACATGCTAAGAATTTCAGCTTCTGTATTTTTCCAGATAAAGTTAGAATGAACAGATGCCATACATACATCGAAAAACACAACGTTGCGGTTTGAATATCTATCGTGTTGATCAATGCCGTCAAATCTCTGGGGAAATTGAACATAACAAATTTTCCCTCCCAACACTGGGTCCATCAGAAAGCACATTGCCTCCCGTAGTGCTTTGCTATTGTTCATATAGTGATCACAATCCACATTCAGGATAAAAGGTGCATTTGAGAGGATTGCTGATGTTCGCAGCTAAAAACAAAATCAGATCGTTAGTTCGAGGAAGTAGCTGTTGCCATACGAATGATCTTCCTAAAAAAGACAAGATTCGACGTTGCAACTTACCAACGCGTTCAAGGCACCAGCCTTCTTATGGTGATCAAATCCGGGCCTTTTCTCTCTTGATACATAGACCAAACAAGGCAATTTATTTCCAGCATCATCCATAACACAATCATGGCCACTGATGACCTGCAAACAACATTAAAACAAATGAAGAAGGTTAAATTAATATTACAAAACAAAATAGCATGGATCACACCGGTAATTGTTTCTACTATGGAAATTAGAGGCTCAACATTAGCATAATAAAGTACATTAAGCAATCAAATAAGAACAGATATGGAGCTGTAAAAAGGAGGCTATTACTATTAGAGACAAATAAAAGCTCTAACCTGGACCATTCCGGCATGGTCTTGAACATTATTTCCCTGCCATGGACCTCCTTCTGGCAGGGACCATCCTCCCTCGGGAACTTTGCGTGAATTAGCAACTACTGAATTTATACGAACCTTAAATTCTTCATATTCTCTCTGTATGAAAAATCAAAATACAAATTAAGAATTGACAATAGTTGCAAACACACAGGAATAACGCATATGAAACCAAGCTAAAGAAATATTATTAAAGGGTCGATATGCAAACAAACTGCTTAATACAAGCACCTCCTTTTATATATAGGAAATCGGTCCAGCCTATAAATTATGTATAGCACTTGTCCAAAAATTCATCATTTGGCACTCTTGCAAGCTTCATTTTTTTCCCATACTAGGAACATGGCTAACATTGTACCATCATGTCTATGATGTTAAGTATAGTCTCATTTTCAAAAGTTCTTAGCAAGGTGCAAACAAACATGAGTCATATGACTAACCTTCATTGCTCGGCGTTCTCGAACAAATTCTGGATGAACTTTCTCTCTCAGATAGTCAATTTTCTGAGCAAAATACGATTCAGGAGCCCGAGGCTCAATTTTATACTTCTTACAAAAAGGGACCCATTTGCGTGCAAATAGGCATGTTTCTGTAAGTGCATCAAAAGTAAGCATTGCAGCTCCATCATCCGATACATAGCAAGAAACTTTATCAACAGGATAATCCACTGCCAGTATGGACAATACAGTGTTTGCAGTGATTAAAGGAGGTTCCTTCATTGGATCAACTGTACTAACAAATATATCGATCGGAGCCAGCTCTGATTGTTTTCCTTCCTTCTCATACCTAAGGAACAAATGGTGCAAGATTTTACAAACTAGACAAGTTATAACTGTTTACACTCCTATATGAAACTTAGATAGATAAATTACCTTAATGATAAACGATCCAAGTATGTTTCTCTCTTTACTGGGTACCACTTGGGGAATTGATCCAGAACCCATGAAAAAGCAAACCAAATTTCACAAATAACTGAAGTTAACCATAACCCATAGGCATCATGAACAGGATTCAAAATCCGATAGTGGATAAACAAGGCAAGAATGGCCAGCCGCAAAATGATTATTATCCTGTAAGGGTTTATCTTGCTAGAAGGAATAGGTAATTTCCTTGATAGCTGCTGCTTGCTCTCAGCACACCTACAATGTTTTAGAAATTTGTAAACAGCAAAAAGGGTAGAAGAAAACATCTCAAGAGCCGGAGAAAAAAAAACTTCCAGAGGGTCTGGTATAAAGGCACTGCAATAATTTGATTCGCGTTTTACGTTTCAAAATTTAGGTGAAGGCAAAATGACTAGCCATATTGACAATTGACATTATATAATAGGCTTACTTCAGTTAGGCCAAACATGTGCGACATTTCTATTTTATAAAACCAATCAATTCCAGAATGCTTTCTTTTAGGATTGCTTGTATTTGTTGGCCCAATCATCAACTCCACACACCACAGCACACACTCAATCACTCAAGAACTCCACTGGCAATGCAAGAACTCAGGTGAGAGCTCACTCACTCACTCACACTCGAGATATGCAGCAGCTGAGCTACTGAGCAATGGAGCCTTGCTCCTTCCTTTATAGTCAAGAGAAATGTACAAACAACTATAGCTACACTAGTGCACCATACCTCTACTTGCTGGACTGCCATGCTTCAACTTGCAACCAACCTTACCTCTTAACTTCTATCACTGTTACCACTACAAGCTACAGCAGCAACTACTACTATGCCAGTCCTCATTTGGCACCAAAACAAACTTCCCAAAATCCTCCCCCTAATGCTGAAATTGGTGCAGCAGATTTATCAACAGTATTACATCTGATGTAGGATAATACACTCACCTGGGAACATCGCGATCACTGTCAAAATCATTTTGGTCGGATTCTTCAGCATCCGATGAAATGCTTTGCATTTTCTGCTGTTGCTTTCTTTTCCACTCAACCCTGTTTTTCCAGGCAACAGATCCGTAGCCATATAGTGCTAGGTCTCGTTTGGGGTTTATTGGTCTTGCATATGCTAAAACAACAGAAAACCCTGGTGAGTTTTCAACTACAAAGGCACATGAAAAAGAAGGCTAAATTTGCCGAACAGGAAGCATACCAGGATTATATCGCATGATTTCTCCAGTGTCAGGGTGCACAACAAGAGCATGATGATTTGTTGGAGTTCCTACATGCTGCAAAAGTAAACGTGTGACTTTCTCACCAAATCTGTGTCGGATAGTTTCGAATTTCAACGTTCATTACCTCTTCATAACAATGGACACTTGCTCCACTATTTGTAACGCTGATACTGTCCATGTCCCATGAGGTCATGGAGCTTTCTGCTACAGAGACGCGGTATGGATGCACTACATTTGACCTTCCAGCTATACTCGAAGCAAACTCACTCTCAATGTCATCAGAACCTTCTTCTTCCTCATCCCCGTGCACTCGAGGACTGCCTAAAGAATGTGGCTACACTTTACTTCCCAATCTAGATACAATAAAGCTGAGAATTTTCCACAAGAATGAGGAAAAGGCATACCTTTGTGGCGCTTGTATCGGGTCTTGCATCGAGGGCATGCTTGTGCGCCCTCCTGCCGCTCATACTCATAGCAAGTGCGGCATACAGGGAAAGCACACTCATTGCATGCAACAAAATACTCATTTTCTTCTTGTAGTACATCAATATCATCTCCGCATATCTGACAGATATAGTCTGGACAGCCTTGGGAAGACTCTTGCTGTATTGTGACGCCAACAAAAATTGAAATGGAAGTTAGAACTTAGGTAAAACTTACTTAAGTAATATTACATATTAAGTATAACAAGAATAAAAACCAAGATGAAACGCAGTAAACAATGTCTTTCTCTATTTCTTTTACCCCCCCTTACAATCCACTTCTGTTTACAAATAAAAAGAATCATCCAAACCAAAGGTTTGACGCATAACATGGCAATTTTACATGAAGAATTTATAATAAGAAAGAGCATCAGAAAGAACATCGCGAACAACGGAATTTTTGGGGGAGAAAACGAAGTTGTTCATTTTTTGTAACGAGGATGAAAAATGCATATTGAAAGGATGTTTCACCTTGGCGAAGTCGTCGACGTTGAGGACGATGAACTCACGCCGGGAGCCCGCGACGAGGAAGCCGAGCCCACCCGCGTCCATCCGTCCGCCGCGCCCCCGCCTCCGCCTCTACGCCGCGGTCCACTCCGCCCAACCAACCGAGCTCCTCCCCCGTCTTCGCGCCAATCCCAAATTAGAACCCCGCCCCCGTGAAGCCCGCGCCGCCGCACGCGTGTCGCGGGTAAAACTCCACCCCTCCTTCCTCCAGCTGCAGCGCCACGCCACACCAGCGCCTCCCGAAGCCCCGGCCCAGACCCGAGAATCCGAACACTCCCCGAGAATCTCTCACTCCCCAACGGCACACGACCGCCGCGTCCATCGAGACCTCCACCCGTCTCCCCCGGGTCAGCCTCCACTCCCATTGCGTGGCTATTCTTCTCCGTCTTCCGTCTCGGTGCCTCGCGTGGCAGCTGAAGGCGCCTACTCCTTTCCCAGTCCCACAACCATATGCGATCAACCAATGCGGAAGCCATGGCCGCCGCTTGGGTTCGTCCGGGCGTGGCCGCACCTACAGCTCTACCGCGGCGCACCGGCGAGGAAAAAGAGGGACGCCCGGCGGGGGCGGGGGCGGTTGACGAAATGAAGAAGAGACAGGAGGTTGACGAAAGAGCAAATGGGCCGTATGGAGGCTTCATTCCTTCATGGGCCTAATCTGAGCTATGGCCCACGCTTCTTTCGTTCTTCGCCCGTGGTTCTCTGCAATTCCGCGAGTCTCGGTGGCGACGGAGGACGGTCGGGCGGCGGCAGGACTCCACGGGCGGCGCCGGCGCCGGCAGGGGAACGGTGAGTTCCGGACTCTAGCAATGTACATGTACCCTCGCCGAGTTACACGATTGCACTAGCGGCGAGGAGGACCGGCTCATGTGTCATTTCGTCGGAGTAGGATCTAGGGGAATGAATTCGAGTTTCTTTAGTTCGCGGCTCGTTCGGTAGATCAGTGTCTGCATTATTATTACATTTACCTAAGACATTCTCGGATAATTTTGGGAAGCAAGTTAATTGGAATAACTTTTTGCGGTGAATACAGGGGATTGCCCCTTTTTTACCAATCAGGAGAACATGTTCGAGATTACCAAGGAAGCACGAACTAGGTCAATTTCCAATTAAGAAAAAGAAATAGGAAACCAATCATTTGATCTAGCCATTTTCAAATCAATTGTAGTTAACAGTTCTAAAGCAAACTGGCTGCATCTATTTTTCCATAATCAATTCCTCCTCTTTACAGTGTCAGCAGTGTCCCTGTAGCCTAACCTCTGTTGAATATCTATCCAGGTGATTAAATCAGGCGATTGTCAGCATTTGCCAGTTTGGACTTTTACCACCAATGGCACAGTCAGGCGAGCATCTCTCCCATGCCATGTTAAAGAACCGAAAGCATAATCTTGAGGAGGCACATCCACATGGAAACTAACTGTGAAAGTCTTCTTCACGCCATACTTCTCGAAGACTAGAACTTCTGGGTTCACTGTCACGTTGATGCCTCGAGGAGCAGACACCACAGCACGGTAAGCGCTTCTGGGACTACCCACATTCGTCACAGTTCGAGTGACCAAATAACTTTTCTTCAGGTATGGTATGGTGATTGAAGGGTAGTTCAGAGCATTAGCAGTAGAGGAGGCTCTGTGGGTGCAGGTGCTATTGTCTCCAGTCATTAGATGCAAGGAGTGGTCATCATAGCCTATAGCACATAAGAATGACTTGTAGTCTTCAGGCTGAGCATCAAAGATTATCCCTGGGTTGAGAGCTTTGATTGGATCCATAAAACCTGAGCCAAGGTCGAATGGGGTTGCAATTCTTCCATCAGGGTCTGTTGTTATGGTTTTTCTTTTTTTATCCAGTACAGTTGCTGCAAGATAAGATTCATGAGATTGGTTGCAACACTAGTTTTTCTTCAGAATACTGATATCCTGTTACCTGTTGTCATGATTGCTGATTTGATTGCTGAAGGAGACCATGATGGATATACGCTTTTGACAAGAGCTGCTATTCCTGTAACATGGGGACACGCCATGGAAGTTCCAGATAGGATATTGAAGTGCATGTTATTCTTAGCAGGAGACCATGCTGCCAAAATGTTCAGCCCAGGAGCAGCGACATCAGGCTACAAAATGTACACATGGATAAGGATGTAAGGAATATACCAATCAAATTATCACCTACAGTCCCCCTAGTTACTGCTGGTTACCTTCAGAATCTCAGGCGTCAATGAATTTGGACCTCTTGAAGAGAATGCTGCTACCTGGGGAGCATCTCGGAACCCTAAGATCGTCTTAGCTGGTAAGATCATCGTACTGGAATGCCTGTAGAAATTATTTTAGAAAAAGGTTGACATGTCAATAAAAATGCCCTTCCTAAAGCAAGTGCGGACAACCTTGTACTCTTGGTGTAAGAAAGAATTCTGTCGCCCATTGCTTTCCCAACAGAAGTACCAGGAAGGACGAAGTGATTGGCAACATGATCCCCCATCTCATCGATGAGAATCATCCCAGCTGCACCAGCTTTCTTGACGATCATACTCTGTGATACACGTGATTCAGAGGAGTCTTCCGCATGGCGGCAAACAAGAATCTTTCCCCTGACCTTAGTCCTATTTAAAGAGCTGTCCACACAAAAGCTAGAAGAAAGAACAATAAAATACATTCAGTTTGTTGATATTTCAAATGCAGACATTCATTCGAGATACTTTTGTTTTACCTGGATTGATAGGGGGTGAAATAGCCTGCATTGGCGTCTGCAGCTGAAATAGTTCTGATGGAAGTTTTCATGTGGAATGTGTTCAAGCTCTCACCCTATGCATAAAAAAGGCACAAATTTCAGGAAAGGATTCTTGAGATTGCATTAGAAACTGCTATAAAATGTCATTAAAAAATAAAAAATGCCATTATGAAAGTACCATTTGCCAGTCTGATATAGGAGGCAAAGGATCTGTCAGTTGTTCCTGCAGCTACCGTGAGCATCCATGGTGCAAGGTTAGTTGCTGAGCCCTGTCTCCCAGCATTTCCAGCAGAAGAAACAACCAGAATTCCATTTCTTGTTGCATGGAATGAGCCGACAGATATCGCATCGCTGAAATAGCCACCCTGAGGATAGTCTGGGCCTAGAGACACGGATATAATGTTGACACCATCACTGATGGCATCATCAAATGCTGCAAGAATGTCGGCATCATAACAGCCTGAATCCCAGCAGGCTTTGTAAACTGCAATCCTTGCCATGGGGGCTCCTCCCCGACCTCCACCAGTGCCCAAACCTCCGAAATTCATGTTTCTGACAAATCTTCCAGCTGCTATTGAGGCAGTGTGGCTGCCGTGCCCTGAGCTGTCCCTTGGAGATATGAATTTGACAGCACTTTTACCTGAACCACCCTCTTCTGTCTGGAATCCATTGAGGTAATATCTACCTCCTATTATCTTCCTATCATAGTAGGATAGATGGGCGAGCTCATGAGATCAATAATGAATACTCCTTCCTATGAATTGCTTCGTTTACATAACGTGAGTTAATTTCGAAGCATGTACCTGTTACAGGTGAAATTTGACGGTGAATTTGCCTCACCTCTCTGGCATTGCCCTCTCCATCTTTTAGGAACCGGAGGCATCCCATGATCAGTGAAACTAGGAGATTCTGGCCATATTCCTGGAAAGGTAAGTACACACAATTACACTAGTAAACAGTTAATTAAAATGGCATGATCGTGATTGACAAGCATCTGTCAGTCTGATGGCATCTATGTGTTTTCTACTGTTATGGCCAAACGATCATTTGATGTATCAGGCGAGCATAATATAGGAATCAAGATCTAAGATAATAAAACGAATATAAGTTTAGCATAGAAACAAATGCATCACATTAGTCTATCAGATGGACATGTGCTAAACAGATAACTGGAATTACTTATGGATTATAAATGGTTTGTTCCTTTTTGGTGCCACATGATGCTTAGAATTGAAACAGCACAACAAATTTTCACACTGGCCAAAAGATGTCAATGCAGAATGAATGGAAAATGCTATAGCAGTTCACCTGTGTCGATGAATCCAACAATAACGTTCTCCTGATTCTTGGTGGACAATCCAGGTATCTCGGCCTCTGCGTTGGTGGACAAGCCCATGAAATCCCATGAATGGGTGGTGTGTAGGTTCCTCTTCGTGTTTGGGAATACTGAGACGACACCAGGCATCTCTAGAGAAATGCACATACAAGTTAACCTTATTAGCATCACGGTCATCACCATTTGCCTCACTGCTGGAGTGCTACATATTTCTGAAGCCGTGTGTAGGGAAGTTACCTGCTAGTCTCATGGCTTGTTCTTTGTTTAGTTTCGCTGCAAATCCTTGGAAGCCGCTTCTGTACGTGTATACATGTGATGCCTGTGCCTTCTCCAAGCTGTGGAAATTAAGCATGCAATCAACGATTCCTGAAGCTGGATAGATATCAACAGCAAAGAATGATGTTACAAACCTTCCTTCATGAACAGAAGCCAGCATCTGGTGATGAAGCCTCAAAATGTCATTCTGACGATCATTGACTGTCTGCAATCCTTTGCCCATGTAAACCACATACACCTGAGATTGGCATCCATTCAGAAAGAGTAGCCAGAATATCAACGACGTGAACACAAAAGAAGAGAATTTCAAAGAAGAGGAGATGCGCATGAGAATCGCTGCAATACTGATTCTACTCGAACTCACCTGAGCACAGGAACAGAGGCAGGGATGTCCAAGTAGCACCAAAGAGAGCCAGAGGAAGAACATCTTTCTGCCCGGAGAAGAAGCCATCGCGAACACCCAGACACCGAGGGGAATGGAATAGGATGCTTTGGAATGTCGATTTCAAGTGTACGAATGAATACGTTTCCTGGAACTGCCAAGTTACAGCACTACTTTGCAACTGCCGAGAAGAGGGGAATAAACCGATCAGAAAATCCCGGAGGAATGGGTGGCCGTTAACTGCACTTTTCCTCGTCCCTCCCACTCGCGGACGTAACCGAGATGGCAACAAACATAAATGAAGACAAAGATGTTCAAAGCGGGAGTATGGGAACCACGCAAGCTCAGCTGTTAAGAGCGTGAGAGTATCCCATCTTGGGGATAGAAGTGACATTTTATTTGTATTCATTTTGGAAGATGATAGAGTGACATGTTGTATGGCGTCTTTTGGAGATGTGGGGGTATACTAGTATATACGTAATCTTGGCTGTGCCTACTGCCTACACGTATAAATAAATAAAAGGAATACAGGGAGTATCTGGTTGTCAGGCTTTGTCGACGCTTTGTACTGTTTTCGATCTCCTCTTTTTGTAAAAGAAAATGGCCATGGCTTATTTTACATGTTCTGACATGGGTACACGCATCTTGTCATGTAAAACCCTGTTTATATAGGTTAGAAAGAGCTGTATATTTCTCAGTACAAGTTAAAAATACGGTGCAGCCTCTACAACGCCGGGCATGGTCATTGTTCCGTTAAAGCAGCAGCGGCCTCGATCAGCCGTTTCCCATGCTCCCGTCCTACTCCTTGTGGTGTGGTCGTCTCCAGCTCAGCTGTACCACAGTATGCTCACCACTCGAAACGACGTATTGATCCGTCTAATAATAGTGTATTCACCACTCAGAACGTCGTGGGACGTACCAAAAATTGAACCCACGCACTGCGATCATGGATTGCACTTGTACCACCGCCCATGCTTTTTAGTACAAAAGATATACTTATTGCGTCCCTCTTCTCCTTTTACCTTTTGCTAACGGCACATTTCACTCCGGGTTATTGAACCCACCCGTGTTTACTCACGTGCAGCTGCTGCAAAATGCAAAAGGCGCCTGGATTAAGCTTTTGCCTGAAGGAGGACGTTGCTGGTTGCAGTAGTGGTACTCATTTTTGGACATGTACGTCCTGTTAGCTTGTGGGTTGATTTGGGTATACACGTCGACCATCTCTAATTTGTGAGGTCTCCATTGGATTTGCTTGTATTCTTGGCAACAGCTTTCTGCTTCCGCTCCACATTTCATGGCCTGGCGCTGTGTCTGTGAACGGAGCTTCCTTTTGGATCAAGGTTCCACCAGCTGTCAGGTCCGTAAATCCCGCCTCTTGTGCAGCGATCCAAAAGTAGCTCTGGGCTAATCAAGTGCACGCCACGGCTGCCTGGCTTGTTCTGCAGGTGGTGGCGCACTTGTTCTGTCAGACCAACGGTCCGGTGAAGTTCACACCATGCCCACCGCACGAGCAGAGCAAAATCCTCCTTTGAGTGGATTCGCGCGGAAAGGTCCCTTCTCGAAAACCCGGCTTGGCAACGCTGCTCAGCCTCTGGACTGGTCACTCGCCCCCTCTTCGTTGCTGCGCGCCTGCACAAACCCATGACCTCCAGTCCAGCGGCCTGGTGAAGTGCGAGCACCCTCCTGCTTATTTGGCGGTTTCTCGGGAAGACCTGCTGCTAGCCACTGAAGCTGCATTGTCATCGCCGCCACACACACCGGCACGAGCGCACGACAGTACCAGAAATGTCTTTATTCCGCTCGGTTTCGCACGCTGTACACTGTGGTTGCACCGAAGCGCTCAAAATGACAAAAATGATCGATCACGCATTTTTTTTGCCCACATATACCGAACATGTCGGATATGACTTGCCACCAAATATTGCAGGCCTACGCACATAAATTTTCACTGTAGCATACATCAGCCAGAATCTCAAAATGGGACCCCTCGTATTTGCACGTCCCAATTCGTGCAGCGTCTCATCTCCAAAGACTCCAACGTACCGAGCGACCAACGGTCGGGTGAGCGCAGAGCAGGGCCGTCAAATCCCTCTCGCGAGAGAGAGGCTCGATCGCCGGCGTCGTCTTCCCTCGCAGCTTGTTCGTTGTTCCCTACCCTCCTCCTCATGCTCGGAGACTCGTGCTGCACTGTTGCACGCAGCGCGCGCGGCGGCGACAGCACACGACGCGCCGTGCATTCGCAGCCGTGTTTTGCTCTGGAGCATGGAGAGATTTTGGATGCTGACCCGACCGGAGGGGGAGGTCCGCGCGAGCGAATTGCCGCGGGTCGCCGTCGTGCGAGCTAGCGGCCAAGCGCTCCGCCTCTGCCCTGCCCCGATCGATCGGGCCGCCTGTGCCAGCACCGGCACCGGTGTCAGCACCAGTAGCGTCTAGATTGTTAGGTTATCGGCGGAACGACGGCACGTAGATCACGACAGATAATAAAAAGTAAAACTGGAATAGAGGAGACGAAATTCTTTATTGCGAAATTCTGATGTCAGGGTACACAGGGGGGTCTCCTCAACTATTTATAGGGGTGGAACCCTAACTTCGTGTTGGGCTCCAATTCGATAAAGTAGCCCACATGGACCAGGACAGTTTCTTCTAGAAGTTGGGCCTGGCCCATTAAGAGTTTTACAACACTCCCCCTTGGGTTCTTTATCGTGATAAGTATGCCTCATAAAAACTCCTAAAAACCCAGTGAAAAAAATTAGAGAAAAGAGCACATATTACCACCACTTGTATGCACACATTGTCTCGTTAAAAACCTTATTGAGAAAACTTCATGTGAAAAACTCATAAGGGAAAAAGAGTGCAATGTTTTTAATCTTCATGATTAATGTTTATCAATCTTCATGACTGATATGAATTATCTTCGAGATAACTCATTTAGTTCGGGAATGTGATGTACTTAGGGAAGTTCTCCCCCTGTTCCAAGCACTTCTCTAAGTCCTCTCATGCCAATACCACGCCGACACTCTTCGAGAGTGCGAGAAGGTAAGGCCTTTGTGAACATATCTGCAAGATTGTCAAAAGATCGGACATGTGTTACTAAAATCTCTCCCTGCTCTTGCATTTCATGCGTGTGAAAGAATTTAGGTAACATATGCTTTGTCCTGTTCGACTTTACGTATCCCGATTGTACTTGTGCAATACAAGCTTTATTATCTTCATAGATAATTGTAGGGGGTGGAGTATACGCCACTCCACAAGTATTCATTATATGGCTTGTCATCCTCCTGAGCCAGGCGCACTCCTTTGCAGCTTCAAACAATGCGATGATCTCCGAGTAATTTGTCGATGTAGCAACCAATGTTTGCTTCGTTGACTTCCAAGAAATTGCAGTTCCTCCAAATAAAAACACATATCCCGTCTGAGATATTGATTTATGTGGATCAGATAAATATCCAGCATCAACATAACCCACAAGGGTTAATTCTCCATTCTTCTTGAAAAATAATCCAAGGTCTTCAGTTCCTCTCAAATATCGGAGGATTTGCTTGATGCCATTCCAATGCCTTCGAGTTGGTGCTGAGCTATATCTTGCAAGTAGATTAACAGCAAAAGCTATGTCGGGCCTTGTACCATTCGCAAGGTACATCAAGGCTCCAATGGCACTGAGGTATGGATATTGAGGTCCCAATAATTCCTCATCTTCCTGCTTCGGTCTAAAAGGATCTCCATCTATATCAAGTAATCTCACCACCATAGGTGATCGGAGTGGATATGCTTCGTGCATATTAAATCTCTCTAATACCTTCTTGGTATAGTTTGATTGGTGCAAAAGTACCCCTTCAGGAGTATGTTCAAGTTGCAAACCTAAACAATATGTAGTCTTGCCCAAGTCTTTCATTTCAAATTCAGTCTTCAAGTATGAGCAAGTTTCTTCAATTTCATTGGTAGTACCAATGATGTTCAAGTCATCAACATAAACAGAGATTATGCAAAAGCCTTTCTCTGATTTCTTTATGAATACACAAGGACAATCTTCATTTTTCACAAATCCCTTTTCCAAGAGAAATGTACTCAACTTGTTGTACCACATTCTCCCTGATTGTTTCAAACCATATAGTGACTTCTGTAATTTGACACTATATAATTTGCGGTCATTTTCATTTGGAACTTTGATACCTTCTGGAACTTTCATATAGATTTCTGTATCTAATGTTCCATATAGATATGCTGTGACCACATCCATAAGTCGCATCTGCAAATTCATATTCACCGCCATTGAGATCAAATACCGGAATGTGATTCCATCCATTACGGGAGAGTAGGTTTCTTCGTAGTCAATGCCAGGTCTCTGCGTGAAACCTTGAGCTACGAGTCTCGCTTTATATCTAGTCACTTCCTTTTGAGCATTTCTCTTCCGGACAAATACCCATTTGTGACCCACTGGTTTAATGCCAGTTGGTGTAAGGTTTACACTACCAAACACTTCTCTTTTCTTCAGCGAGTTTAACTCTGCACAGATTGCATCTTTCCACTTTGGCCAATCAGGACGCTTCTTGCATTCCTTTATTGATTTTGGTTCAAATTCCAAATCAATTTGTGTTGCAATCGTTTCAGCAAAGTATGTATTGACTTCAAGTGTCTTTCTATTATATACCACTCCCGTCTCAACATAATTCGTTGAGTTTTCATTTCCTTGATCCTCATTATCGATAGATACATTGAGGTCAGGAATTTCCGGTATCCCTTCGTGAGATTCATGCATATTCTCACTTAGGTTTAATTCTTCAAGTCTCACCACTTCATGTGGATCACTTTCAGCTTCTTTGGTTTTCTTTTGAGCAGTTTGCTTAGGCTTCTTCTCCGCAGGATGTCTCCTAGGAGCTTTAGCTTGAGCTTGTACTCTAGCCTTCTTGGGTGCCCTTGTAACCGGTTCACCCCCCCTCTTCCTAGCATTCGTTGCTTTTATGGAAGATGGTTGGAATTCCATATATTCATCCTCTTCAAATGGGATTTCTATTCTTTCAGGAGCATTTACAGCCGGTATATGAGACTTCACAATGTCTCTTGTATTGGTGAAAGATTCAGGCAATTCATTAGCAACTCTCTGCAAGTGGAGTATATTCTGAACTTCGAGTTCAGCTTCTTTAGTGCGAGGATCCATTCCTAGGATTACTTTAGCATCCCAATCTATTTGCCGGTATTCTTCTCTAGAGAGATACTTTCCTCCCCCTAATGCCGGGAAATGATCTTCATTAAAGATACAATCAGCAAACCTTGCAGTATGCAAATCTCCAGTGGAGGGTTCTAAGTACTTGATTATGGACGTGCTTTCATAGCCAACGTAAACTGCGAGTTTCCGTTGTGCGCCCATAGCAGTTCGCTGAGGTGGAGGGATTGGAATGTATACAGCACATCCAAATCTCCGTAAATGGGAAACATTTGGTATTCTACCACGCACCAATGCTAATGGTGATTCTTCATGTGTAGCAGATGGTCGTAATTGGATAAGTGCTGCTGCATGCAACACTGCATGCCCCCAACAAGAGGTAGGCAATAAGCAATTCTGTAGCAATGGTCGAGCGATCAATTTGATCCTCTTGATTAATGATTCTGCAAGACCATTTTGTGTATGCATGTGTGGTACAGAGTGTTCCACTTTGATGCCCATACTCATACAATAATCATCAAATACCTTCGATTTAAATTCTCCAGCATTATCCATTCGAATGGATTTGATTCTATGATCTGGAAAATGTGTCTTCAATTGTATGATCTGGGCAATCAATCGTGCAAACGCATGGTTTCTAGTAGATAATAGACATACATGGCTCCACTTCGAGAAAGCGTCTATTAACACCATGAAGTAGCGGAAAGGCCCTGATAAGGGACTAATTGGTCCGCATATATCACCTTGAATTCGTTCAAGGAATGGCATAGATTCTGCTCGAATCTTAAGCTGCGAGGGGCGAGTAATAAGCTTCCCTTTTGCGCATGCAATGCACAAGAAATCTGCTTGATTTGGGAAATCTTTTGTCTTCAAATTATGCCCTGTTGCATTCTTCGTAATTCTCTGCATCATATTAAGGCCAGGGTGACCAAGACGGTCATGCCACAATCTATATGCTTCTTGATTGGTAAAGATAGTCTTGAACGTAGCAAATTCTTTGTTTGGCTTAATGTACGTGTAGTACAAGCCTTCTTTGACTGACGGACAACTTTCAATAGTGGTCTTCTTATTGCCTTCTTTCTTGGTTATGATAAGACGTTCTTCACCTCCATCGTCATTGGTTTCTACGTGAAACCCATTTCTTCGGATATCCTTAAAGCTTAACAATGTCCGGGTTGAATCCGGATAAAGTAATGCTTCTTGGATTGTTAATTGCGTACCATTTGGTAGGACAAATGTGGCCCTTCCTGTGCCAACAATCTTATTGTTATTGCCAATAACAGTAAGAATATTTCCAGTATACTTTCGAAGTGTCTGGAAATAGCAAGTGTCCCTTAGAATAGTAGCAGTGGTGCAACTGTCTACGAGACAGAGCTCCTCATCCATAGTCATTTTGCTCCACAATGCTGTAATTCATACATAAGAAATGTATAAACAAAGAGAGTAATAAATGACAAACTTCACAAACTGATTTATTCAAAGCAAATATCTTCTCTTCGAGAGATTACATAAACGAACTAATTCCTTCAAGGAATTTAAACTTATTTCACTCCTATTACAAATAGATAACTAAGTAATTCTTAATAGTCTTCATGACTACGCAGAATCTCCAAGCACATCTTCCTCTTCATCCATGAGATCATTGTCCAACTCCAGGTCAGAGGATTTGCTTGGTGATGCATGGCCCATTGGTGTCTTTGTTGTTGGCTGCGTGCCTTCAACAAAGTTATCCTCATGCTGCGCGAGCTTCTTTTTGAGGTCTTTGTACATGTCAACATACTTCTGTGGTGTTTCACATATTTTGGACCAATGGCCATGCATACCACACCTATAGCAATCCTGATCCTGTTCACCGTATGCTCCCCCTGAAGGTGTCTTCTTTGACTTCCCTTTTGCGTTCTTCTTGAAAGCATTAGGTTTGTTTTGAACCTTCGGGGGTGTATTTGGTGAAGCTTTGGGAGCACCTTTACCCTTGTTATTCTTGTTCTTCTTCTTCTTATTGAAGGAGACGGCATTCGCTTCATGCGGTGCCAAGGAGCCAGCAGGACGATTCTTATGATTCTCCATGATCAATTCGTCCTCCCCCTGATCTTGCTGCAATGCATTACTCAGGGCGACATAGGTTTCATAATTCTCCTTCTTGTACTGGCGGCTCACATGAGTGAACTTAGGGTGAAAGGTGGAGAGGGTCTTGTTAATAAGATCCTTTTGCGTGAGCTCTTTGCCACAAAGCTTCATGCGTGTGACAATCCCATAAAGCTTGGTGTTGTAATCCTCCACAGTCTTGTAGTCTTGGTAGCGTAGGTTTTGCCATTCACGCTCAACCTTGGGAAGTAAGACATTTTCAATCTGCTCAAAGCGTTTCTGCAATGAGTCCCACAAGACTTTTGGATCACGTTCTGTCATGTATTCACTCTTCAGAGTAGCACTTAAGTGGTGGCGCAAGAAATGCAAAGCATGCGCCTTCTCCACGTCTGTTGCGGCAGTGTCTCCCGCCTTAGGCAGAACGGTCTTCAAAAGATCTTTGCTGCTTAGGAGGATCTCCGCATCAAGTGCCCATGACAGGTAGTTGCTTCCATGAGGAGTCAAGACTTCAAAGTCTCTCTTCACGAGGTCAGACATCTGCATGATGTCAATGTGCAAGGATTAATTAAGTAATAGACAGCATAAGTATAACAAAAACTGCATGTTTAAGTTATAATCTTGGTGTTTCTATATAATGACACCAAAAACTGGGGTGTTATATGCAAAAATAACACAATCCAGAATTTTTCGGAGTATCCATGTCAATTTTCGTAATTAACAGGATTTTTCCGTAATTTTCAGATATTTCAGGGATATTCTGGTAATTTCCAGATATTCCGAGGACTTCTCTGGTAATTTCCAGAGAACTTCTTTATAATATTCAGAATTTCCGAGTATATACTCGTAATATCTGATATTTAGAGGACTTCTTCGCGATTTTCAGAGCTGCGGGAGGACGTTTTCGCTGTTTCGGAGAAAGTTGAGGACTTTTCTGTAAAACGCCGAGGGGAGTATATAGTCAGGGTGAAACCCTAATTTTTCACTCTCTCCTCACTTTCTTCCTCCTTCCCAGCCGTCCAGCCGCCACTTCCCTGCTTTCTTTTCTCTTCTTCCTTTCCTCCGTAGATCCGGCCATGGGAGGTTAGGTCCTGGTGCCATGGTGCGCCGGCGCAGAGGCTAGGGCCCGGGGCAGCGCGGCACAGCAGCCGGGGCCCGGGACGACGCGGCTCGGAAGCCGGGGCCCGGGACGACGCGGCTCGGAAGCCGGAGCCCGTGGCGTGGCTGCTTGAGGCCGGGGCCCGGGGCACGGCGGCTCCACCTGACCGGAGCGCGCGACTCGCGCCTTGGTGGCCGGAGCAGGGCCTCGTCGCCGGAGGCGCGGCGGCTCGCGGCCCGTGCGTCGTGGCGTGCGCGGGCGTCGGCCGGGCCGAGCCAGAGCGCGCGACGTCGCGGTGGCCGGCCCCGGTGGTGCGGTGGCGGCCTGGCCGGCTAGATTCGTCGCGTGGTGGCCCGGAGCTGCTGCTGGACCGGGACAGCGCTAGCAGCTCGGAGTCGCCGGGGTCCGGGCGGCGCATGCCTGGCTGAGGCAGCTCGCGGAGGCGGCAGCCCCTGGCTGCGCTTTTTTCTTCTTTTCAGATCTGGATCTTGGATTCGGCGAGTTCATCTTCACTTCATTGTAGCTCTGTGATGATGTAGATCGTGAACTCGGCGACGTTGCGCCTTGCTGTACCGGACTTCGTGCCGGGTAGGTTTAGATCTGAGGAACTCGGCGCACCGGCGACGTTGCGCCGGAGGCGTTGTCCTGGCGACGTTGCGCCCGATCTGTTTTTGCATGCTTTCTCAATCTAGGGTTAGGGTTCGTGACCCTTGTTCCCTTCTTTTCCGAATCTCGATCTAGATCTTGCGGGGGTTATGCTCCAGATCTAGATCGTTTTGCGCGGAATTCCGGCGCAGTCTGCCAGGGCACAAGGCCCTAGCGAGCAGGGGTGCGCGAGGCACTGTTTTCTTCTATTTTTCTTGTTTTTGATGATTCTTCAGATTCAGATCGTCTTCGAGCGGCCATAGCTGCTATAGCTCGCTCTGGATCTGAACTCTTGATTTCTGGACAGATCTTAGCTGCAACGAATCAAGATAGCAAAAATCATACGCAAAACAAGAACGTACCGTAGTTCACCGATCTGCTGGGCGAATTCCTCGTAGAGCGTGCTGATAACGTGTTAGGTTATCGGCGGAACGACGGCACGTAGATCACGACAGATAACAAAAAGTAAAACTGGAATAGAGGAGACGAAATTCTTTATTGCGAAATTCTGATGTCAGGGTACACAGGGGGGGTCTCCTCAACTATTTATAGGAGTGGAACCCTAACTTCGTATTGGGCTCCAATTCAATAAAATAGCCCACATGAACCAGGACAGCTTCTTCTAGAAGTTAGGCCTGGCCCATTAAGAGTTTTACAACATAGATTACACTGATCCTGACAACCGGCCGGCCACACCTGATAGCGTGCGCGGCCACAGCGCACAGGTTCCGCTCATGTCGCGCCACGCACCGACCACCACCAGTCTCGGCCTCATGCAGCAGTTCAGTGGGCCGCAGGACCATTGAAATCTTCTGGGCTGCGCCGTCCACTAAAGAGATGGGCCAGATCTCCGCTCAACTCAGCCTGTACACTGAAGTCCTACAGGATTTGGAACTTTCTTCTTCCCTGCCAAAATAAGGACATGTTTCCAGTTTTTTCAAGAGAGAAAAGATAACATGTGAGTAAAAAAAATATCACATGGTAATATAATCTTAAAAAAGAGAGGATCACATGGGAATATTCTCTTGCCTAAATTACGCCTAACCAAACTGGCGGTAGAGCCGTAGAGGTCCTGTCGCAATGCTACATTTCGTAGTGTGCTCTGCTGCACCAACTGCCGCTCTTCGCGGCGCAGAATATAGTCACTGGTCAACCACGCTACGAGTATATGGGCGTGTTCGGCGTTTTAAAGTCTAAAATTTAGAGGGGTTTAAACAAAAAGAATCTTGTCTTACATAAAGTTTAATTACAAAACTAACTGCAGAACCCCCCTCTAAATCGCGAGACGAATTTAACAAGAGTAGTTAAGCCGTGATTAGACGATATTTACTGTAGCATCACTGTAGCAAAACATAGATTAATTAGTCTCATTAGATTCGTCTCATAAAGATGTACCCATCTGTAAAAAGATTTTGTCATTAGACTTTATTTAATACTCCTAAATAATAAGATTCTCTTTAGAGCTAAATTTTAGAGGGGTCTAAACAGGTGCAACGAACACACCCTATTTATGTTCCTACCTACACTACAGACCACAGCTAGTCCACGAGATGATGTGAGGTTATCCAAAGCTCTGCATTTTTTCAACCACACTAGCTCTTAGGCAGTACCGGCAACGACGACAAAAGATGCTCCGAGTGTCTGTCGGACACATATTCTGCCCCCGAAAAAATTACTCTGCGTGATAAAAAAAATAAGAGCTACTTGATCGAGGGAGATCAACCCTGCCTGCTCCGCTCGGTTTCGTGTCGCGTACTGTACACTGTCATCGCGCCCAAGGTGACACAAAATGACAAGGAGCATGTTTGACATGACTTAACCACCAAATATTCCTCCATACCTACATAAATTCACATATTTTTTTTCACTAGCTTGGGTCACGGATCTATACATGGGCCCATTACTCTCTGTTTGCTCGTATTCAGGATTTTTGTGCACCGTCGTCTCCGATGATCACAACAATGGGGAAGCCAATAGCGGGCCCGTATGAAACGTCTGGTGGCCTGATGTCCTCCTCATGCTCCTTTGGCGAGTGTGGAACTGTCGTAATGCGCTGGTTTTCAACAACGACGATCAATGCACGGTGGCGTCCATGAAGATCCTACTGCAGGACTTGGATGCTTGGGGCTACCGATACAAAAAGCCAAGATCCTACTGCAGGACTTGGATGCTTGGGGCTACCGATACAAAAAGCCAGACAAAATTGCTGATCTTGTTCAGTGGCGGTCGCACCTCTCGGCCTCCATTGCCATGTCCTCTTAGCTATTCATGTAATCTCTTCTCTGCCGCTGGCATCCTGCGGGCTAGGCTCCCGATTCTGTACTGCGTATGTACATTGTACTTGCGCCACTTTCGAATAAAAATTAGATGGGGAAACTCTCCCCCCCCCCCCCCCCCGTTTTGCTCTGAAAAAAAAAAAACGTCTGGTGGCAGCGCGGACACGGCGGCGACACCAGAGGCTCGCGTCATCGTCTTACATTCTCCCGCTACTCTCGTCTCGCCGTCCTGGATCGGACTAGCAATGGCAGCCGTACAAAAAATCTCGGCCGTCTTTTTTTTTCCTCTCAACTTTTTCCTTTTCGGGAATAAAGTGCGCGAATCCACCTGCAGCATGCAGCAGGACCGCATCCAGGGGGCACCTGCATGAATGCGCTTGTCCCGCGGAAATCATCCGGGCCGGATCGGCGCGGCGAGGGCTCCGCCAGACGATACGGCGTCGCCGTCGTGCGAGCTGCCGCCGTGGCCTACATGTCGAGCAAGGGGCCAAGCGCTCCCCGCGCTCACCACCTGCGTCCTGTGGACTCTGTCCTGACTCACGGCAGACTGAGAGCCGTGTGTTTTTTTTCGTGAGAAGATGATGACCAGATATGTACACACTCCCTGCAGGGATCTCCTGCCTTAATTGAGAAGGTGCCAACTTGCCAGGGCACGACAACTTCATTCCAATCAAATCGTGGATGATTGGGAACCTGGGATTTAATTAGATACTCCACTGAGTAGTGAGTAGTAGATCTCTTGTGGTTTAGTTACTGCCCTGATGATTGGTACGTAGGATGTGCCATCAAAGCGTCACTCTCGTCACACTCCACGTCCAGATACTCAGCTCACTCCCCTGCCCCTCCCTCCAGCGCCTTCATCAGTTCATCTCCATGTGGGGGAGCGGCGAACACCTCCCATCTTCCCAAACCACTAATCCGGGAGGAGTCTAGAGCCAATGGCGAATCTAGCAATGCAAATATCCGAGTGCACGAGATGTAAAGAGGCTGCTACGGCCGGCTGGCAGAGGTGGACTACAATAGCGAGACGTATAGCCCCTATAAAACCCAAGTTGTGTGTGTAAATATCGCCTGGCTAAGCCACAGGGCAAACTGTTATTCAGTCTTGTATGAATGAAACGGCAAAACAACTGTCCACTGTTACTCAAAAAATATCCAAGTGCGCATGAATTTGCCTTGATGGTGCACGTGGTGTGAAAATAAGATGTTAATCACTGAATTTTTTTCCCTGACGCCAGTGCACTCGGCGGATTAAGTACGTGAACCTAGCTTCGACCATGCATGTGTAGAACGATGCCGTCAGCTATAGAAACATCAAAATTTCAGTTTGCCGTGGTTTTTGTTACATTGCACTGCGTAAAGCGCCAAATGGCGTGGCGACACTTCTATAAACGGTGATTACGTGCATGGGCCACATGGTGCGTACGTCCGGGCTCACACGCTGCCCTACCACCTGCACCTGGTCACCTACTCGCCTAAACCTAACACCACAATCTACAGCTACCAATGGCGGTGAGCTGCGAAACTCTGCCTGCCACTATATATAGAACGAAACGAGCGCGGCTCTCTTTCCAACTCAAGCAAACGCGCGCGCCATGCTCCGTTTCTCCAACGCTCGCGTTGCTCCTCAGAAACGGCAAGCAGAGATGGCGATCCGTCAGGCGAGCTGCCGCGGGAAGCCGGCCGCCGGCATCTGGCGCTCTCGCCGCCGGCTGCGTGTGCGCGCCGGCGGCGGCGCCCGGCTGGGCCTGCTGCTGCGGCTCCGCGTGCGGCTGTCCGGCGTCATCGGCCTGCTCCTCCGGGGCGTGGAGGAGTTCGGCTGCCGCCCCAGCGTCGCGGCGAGGTGGTCGTCGTCGGCGGCGACGAGAGCGCGCGGGCCGGCGCACAGCTGCCACGGCCGGTGCCCGGGCAGCAGGGATCAGAGCTCCTTCTACGCGGAGGCCATCGCCGACTGCCTCGAGTTTATCAAGAGCAGATCGTCCTGCTTGGAGAACTGACGACTGTCAGTTAGCTAGCTTGGTGTGCTCTCATCCAGCTGCTTTCTGGCCTTGTTGGCTCAGTGCTGGTGCTCACTCTCCTTCGTACTGCCAGAGCTCATGGTCAAAGTTTCAAAGCAGAAAACGAACAAACAGGAACGTCGTCCTCCTACTTGTTTGTGTGCTGTGAGTGATGGTACTATAACGACATGGATAATTGCTAATTAGCATGAATGCGACAACTCCTGGTGCCTTGTGGTGTGGTGCATGTGACGTGGGTCTTTTTTGCACTTACAATTAATCTTGTGTCGTCACTAAATTTGTCTTTGTTGATTTGTAGCCTTGTTAACTGTACCTAGAGTTCTATGATTGGCATAAATAATTGAAATTCATGTTACATAAAAAAGTCTAGCTAGGTTGCGACTTGTGAATACTCTCCATCGTCTATACAAAACAGCAAAGTAAATGTGTGCATATATGCATATGCATGATGCACGGTCATTTGTGTTATTGTGTATAAGGGTGGCATATAAACTCATCAATTCAAATTTCAAATTTTACTACTATCTAATTGAGGGGGGCAAGTGGCCACTGATGAAGCCGTGCATTGAGGAGGGCTTCGGAGAATCAAGAGCCTGTCCGGACAAGAGTCCCTACGGAGTACTGATACGACATCATTGAACAGCTACAAGTACTAGAAGTATGTTCTTGTCTTCTTACGTTTGAACTAGAGGAGTCGAAACAATATAATTTTGAAAAGTTATTAGGCAATGTAATTTGAGCAACACTAACGTTGTTTAGATTTCTCAGTACTGTTGGTGTCCTTTGCCGATTGTACAAGTGTCGCCAAAAGTTGGTCACGTGAATAAAGAAAAAACTTAAGTATAACTGTGGGTGAAGCTTTGCAAGAAAGGATCCTGAATTCTGTGGATGGTGAGAGAAATTTTGAACCGTGGAGCTTTAGCAATTGTTTGAGAAATGCAAGTATGGATGGAAGTATAGCAATAAGATATATGGATAAAATTATATTTTCCCGTGTTTGATTTTTATTGCATTCTTGTTATTTCAAGCCTACGAGAGGTCGAGACGACTTTCATTTGCTTGAGTGAATAGAACTCTTGTTATGTAAAAAGGATTCCGAATGATATGTTCGTGTTCACATATATGTTGCTCTTTCGGTTTCTAGGCGAATGACCTATATGCTTGGAACCATAATAAGCAATGGCCAACTCACTACGATATTATGTCTTGATTAGTGTATTAAAAACTACAAACCCAACAATTTAATGTCGAGTTTCAAGTTGAAAAAGTGGTTCGTGCAATTTTTTCACTATGATATATGGACTTTATGCATATAATACAATGTTGAAAAAGTGATATGCATCGACCTATATGCATATAAGACAATGTTTTCACTATGATATATGGACTTTATTCACCTTGGTGAGCAGTCACTATGTAGAGATATCTATTTCATCTCAAATACTCTATTGCTAAATATCCATTCATCTTTCATGAGATTTTATTTGACACAACAGGACTTCACTATCAAGGACAAAACTAGCTATCAGAAATGATGGTACCAGCCTAAGGTGAACCGGGCTGACAACATCAACCAATTTCCAGTAGTTTATTTTTAGGCAAAAATTCATTTTACTCTCCCGAACAATACATAGTTACCACCAGGATACCAACTTGAGATGGCTGACACTGAGTTATTATGCATTGACCAATTGCACCCAAAACCCAGTCTGATAGGAAATGCAGGCAATTAGCTATATTTTTAACAGATGACCGGTAACGGCTTTCCTAACTATAAATGCCCTTTGCAAATGTGTGATGGACTAAATTCGTAGCACATGCAGAATTGAACATGATCTGATTTGGATGCGCCATAGTAATGGCAGGTGGATTTGCCTTGGCCGGATGTCATAAATGATATTTATTTTGAATATTAATTTTCTTAAGTAAGTACTAACTAACCAGAGCATAAATGGAGTAATAAATAATAGAAAAATATGATGTAAGATGGGCACTGCCGTGAATAGCTGGGCCAAAGGAGCCCAAATTAATTGGGCCATAGTTGCACCAGAAACGGGATCATCGTCCCATGATACCGTGGGGTCAGTGGGCTCACTACATCTGCAACGAGTGCCATTACTCCTATAGGAGGTGCCATTACTCCAAGATAGCATAACTGCCGTCAAAGTTCAGGCAGCTACGCCCTGCCGGAGTGTTTCGTTTTGCAATTCATGTGCCATACAAGTACACCAAGCGGCGGCAACAAAGTGCCATTACTGTTGCAAGAGCTTTGGCTACTGTTGATCTCCGCCGGAGTGTTTCGTTTTTACCATCAAAAGCACTCAAAGCATGCAACAGTAACGAGGTTAAGCTGCGTAGCCAGCTTGGTCGCGATCGAGTTCAAGGCATGTCGTCGAGACCTTCATCGAGCACTGCACCAACCGAAAGTCCAAGATGGAAACACCCGAGTCGCATCGCCGCATCGTGTCAGCAGTTGCACCAGCAGCCTGCGCTCCGTTCCCCTGCTTGTGAAGCTGTGTGCAGCGCTCGAGACAAGCGAAGAAGAGAGATTTTGATCTTCCTTTCAACAAACCACAGGTACCGTATCCTGACACGCACAGAGAGAGATTGATCGATGGCGGACTAGGCAGCGGTCAAAGCGAGCGTCAAAACCAATTCTGACGTGCCGTAGGAGTGTCGATTCTTTCTTTCGGCTCTTGCAGGCTTGCAGCTGTGTCCTCCCTCCTGACGGTCACCGCGCAGCGCTATGCAGAGAGCAGTCGAGCACGACGGAAACTGTGCCACTCTGCTCGGAAAAGATTGAAAGAAGCAATGCGAGAGCGAACAGAGAATCCAGAGATCGATAAAGCTGCGGCGGAATCGTGCAGTCGATCTGGATCTCTTCAGGATCAAAAATCTTTTGATGAAAGACTCCTTCTCCGCTCCCTCCCTCCAGCACACTGCCATGCCAATGTCTTCTCTGCTGCTCTCTACCCTCCCCGTGCATGGCAAGCTCAGCAGCCCCAATGCAAAAAAGGAGAGAGATACTACTGAAACAGGAGGGAGAGGCACAGAGCAAAACAAGACCAGACACCATCACAGCTGTTGCTTCCTTTCTTGTGTGTGCCAAGGGTTGCACCCGGTTTCCTGTAGTTTGACCCACCAATGGCATCTTCCGGTCAGTTTTTTTCCTTTTTCTTTTCTCGTAGCAGCGAAAAAGCTTGGCAGTTCCTTGCTCTCTTTCGCGCTCCTCGAATCACTCGTCGCAACCCAAACCCTGTAAAGTTGCAGGCCAGAGGCAAAGCGAAAGAGTTCACTGCACTGATCATTTTCTCTCTCACGCGTCAAAACAGACCCGAAAGCGAGAAAAAAAGAGCGCGAGAGAAGGGGTGCCCCGGTGACCATGCTGTGTTGAGCTTCGTCCCCAACCCACATGCGCCTTTGGAAGTTTCAACCGCCGGTGCTGCTTCTTTACAAAACATCCGGGCTATGGTGCTTTACCGTGAAAGCGGAAGGAGAGACTCTTTGGGTTAATGGCTACTACACCTTTTTCGACAACACTATAAGCGATTTCACATCAAGGGAAGAAAAGAAGAACACGAGAAGCGCATAGCCTAACCATCGAAACATTGAGCAGTGAAACACGTCCAAAAGTTTATATGAAAAACATTATGAATTTATGATCACTCCATATGGCAATTAATATTTTGTTATTTTCTTTGATTGCATTTCTACTGGATTCATGTGGTTTCCTATGAGAAACAATTGTACTTTCAGTCTAAAGGACACTACAATGCACAATTTGATCGACAATGTACAATGTGACCTGTGAAGGGTAGAAGAATGAAATAGTAGCATATTAACAAGGACCGTGGGACTCCGGATTTTGGCCAAGGCAGATCAAAGGTCAATCAGAGAGTGCATTTTACCGAGTGAAAAGAAGTGTAATTGAAGGAGATATGCATGTAACAAAATAATAGGAAAACCAAACGAATCACTACACTCTTGACTCATGGTCATCTTGACACACAACGATTTTGGAATGCAAGTTTCGTTCAGAAATGATACTCCAGCATCTACACTAGAAGCATACAAGAAAGCCCAAAAGAAGTTCAATGTGAGCCGGAGCCACAGAGCAGCACAATTTTTATCCAGCGAATTAGTCATGTGGAGGCATTGCTATTGTTACCAAACTAGAAGAGAGAAAATGTGATCCGGTATACGAGGTTTTACTAATTTGCCTAAACTACAAAAATTCGATCTTTCAAGTTCTAAACACAAACCAAGCTTCTGAACAAGAACACTCACCTAACAAACGCCTTGGCTGGCCAACCTGACATAAATGTACTTCCAAGCATCGTTCTGATCTGATGCATTAAAGGTTCAGTTCCATCTGGTCATATCACTCCATTTTCCCACACCAAAATGACAAATGAAGGAGAAAAGAAATTACAAGAGCCCGAGAGGAGCACCAATGAATCAATTCCATGCATGCTGCATGCAGTATTAGCCCAAACAATTAACTTGACAAAACCTAGTTCTCTAAGTAGCGAATGTTAGGACGACCAAAGAAAACCAAGAACGCCAAGAAAGAGAGCTGCATGGGCGGCTGCTTGCTCACTCACACGACGCCGCCTCCCCACGGGTACGGCGGCGGCGAGCGGTGGTGGTCGCCGTAGGCCATGGCTGGAGGTTGTTGTTGGGAGGGCGCCACTGGCATTTGCAGCTGCTGCGGCTGCACGTCTTGCCCGCCCGAGGGGGCGGTGGAGAGGTCGGGCTTGACGTCGGCGCCGACGTCGACGGCGTCGGGCAGCGGGAGGCGCTCGTAGACGGCGTTGGCGAACGTGGCGGCGAAGATGGTGACGGGCCCCGCGGCGACGAGGGGCCCCACCACGCAGCCGCCGAGCACCTGACCTTGCCCGGCGGAGACCACGACAGCGAGCCCCGACGCCTCGGGCGGCGCCGGCGGTGGGAGGACCGTGCCGGTGACGGAGAGGAGCTCGAACCGGCCGCGGAGCGGGGCCGCCGCGCCGCGGACGGCGACGTCGCCGACGGAGCCGGACGCGCCCAGGACGCAGACGCCGCGGCCGCGGCGGCGCGCGTACTCGGCGACGCAGGCGGCCACGTCGGCGCCCGGGGACACCTCGAGGACGTGGGAGTGGAGCGCGTCGGGGCTGTCGCGCGTGATGATCACCGGCGGCTTGGGCTTGTTCTTGGAACCCAGCGGCCGGCCGCGCGGCCGACGCAGCGGCACGATGGCGCCCGCGTTCTGCTGCTGATGACTTTGCTGCTGCTGATGCTGCTTGCCCTCCGGCGAGGCGGCGGAGGCTGGATCCGTGGGAGGTGGCGCGGTGGTCATCGCCGGCACGGAAATCTCCGGCTGCTGCTGCTGCGGCGGCGGCAGGAAGTCCAGTGGCGGCTGCCACCACTTGTTGTTGTTGCTGGCCATGCACGTAACACTCTCCGATCCGCCACTTGCTCTACAGTGTTCCTACAGCCTCTTCTTGGATCTTGGAGAACTGGAGAAAGGGAGAGACAGAGAGACAGAGAACGAGGAGAGAGAGGGAGGGGTGGGAGCTAGCACTGGTTTGCAGCTTTGGGGCGTCTGTTCCGCTTGCACTTTGCGTCTGTTCCGCTTGCCCTTTGCCCTTTGAGCTAGCACTAGTTGTATCCATGCGCAGGACCGGAGCTGGAGCAGCATGGGGGCGCCTCGTGACGGCCGGACAGGTGGAGCGCCGCGGCGCGTGTGCTGCCCAGATGCGCGACACCGCCCGAGTTTACGTGTCGCGCCTCGGCCACCGTCGCCCAATCCCGTAACGACGTTCCTTCGTCGCCAGCCCGTCCGTCGTGCCGTACGTAGCCCGCGCCAGTTTCCCGACGTTACGGGCCGGCCAGGGACGAACGTCCCGCGGTCTAGGAGGATGACCAGGGAGCGCAAACGCTGCGAAAATGCATGTTTGCGTTACACTGCGAAAACGCGGACTCATGGAGGGATTTTTAGCTCGTTACATTAGACAAGTTATTGAATTTTTGATAGCGGGAACGGATATAGGGGTTGTGTGGCTCCCAATTTGGCTAATTAGATTTTAAAGTTTACCTTGAACGAGGACTCTATCTGAACCGTTCATCTAGCACATGTATAATGTAGATATGATCCATCACTAGTTCACTACTACTACTACTACTAGTATATTAAATATATACTACACATATGTTGGATGAACGGTTCAGATAAAACTCTGAACTAAGGATGATGTGGATAAATCCACTCTCAATTTGACTTTGCCACGCAATGTGTGGCTCTCAAAAACGTGTGGTGTGCAAAATATGTGCCATAGTTCATAGTGAGAAAAAGTGTGGTAGCCACTGTTTTAGCTACCAACCAAGCAACAACAAAAACACTATGGCAGTCATAGGTGTGGCTTAGCGAGCAGTGGCCCGTAAGCCAAACACCCCCAATAAACTGCAATGATTAATATCAATATGAATCAATTATTTAAACTAAAATTTTGAACGGTTTGAGTAATGTGACGACACAGTACTTCAAACGCTAGACACTTATGCTTCCGGCCAAAGCTTTTGGTTTTATCGAGGAATGGAGATCGGGTGTGATTACATGTCAGGGTCGGCCTCTGTTTTATACTAATGCACAACCATTAGGATAGGCACAAATGGCTTAGATTAACAAGATTGTGATCTGCTCAAGTTGAAGCAACGCAGAGCCTTAGCGCGAAATAATGACGCCAAGTAATCCACCGCACCTGACCTCGCATTCGATTGGTACTCACGATCTTTAAAAATCTCGAGTCGTAGAATAGGATTATCTTGCTCACTAATATATGCCCGGGGCAAGTGGCCCTTAGTCAACTCGCTGATCCAGACAGAATTTTTTTAAGCTAGCCGGCAGCAGCAACTTGCGGTAAGCAAACTTGCTAACGACGGGGACTGGTGCGAGCATGGTACTGTTCTATTGGTTTCATATGGAATGGAGTAGAACACAATCAACTCTTGAGCTGTTTAGCTTAGGAGTTAATTTATATCGAAAACATGGTCTTGGCAGACCAAAAAAAAAAAACTAATGCATGGTGTGGATTGGTTATAAACTTGAGCCCGGGGATTTGTTTGGTTGTCCGCATGCTAACGGCCCCTAGCTAGATTACACATCTACCATGCACCTGGTGATACATCACAGCGGGGTTGATGTGATAGATCTTCAGGAAAATCCCTTATATGCTATTGGTTAAACTTCTAATTTTGAATATGTCATCGGTAAAACCTATATCCTTTATATGCCATTGACTTATAAATTTTATCTCTTTCATGCCATTATTAACCATTTAATTATGATTTAGTGAAATATGGTACTGTAGCTGCGGGATTACTGTAGCAACGCGTGAATAGATGCAACATTTTGTGAGTACGAGATTTGAATAATTTTAGAACATTTTGCAACTATTCATCTACATGCAAAATTTGTATGTACGGGATTCTAATAACTTTAAAATAACTGCCATAAGTTTCTTATGGTTGAAAAAGGTTTTTATTTATTGTAATAAAAATCATGTAAGTTATTTTGAAGCTATCATACACACAAAATAGAGAAAATATTCATCCGCTGCTACAGTAATTGTACATCCACCATGGCACATCTCACCAAACCATAATTAAATGGTTAATAGTGGCATGAAAGAGATAAAATTTTGTCAATGGCATATAAGGGAAATAAGTTACCAATGGTGAATCCAAGATTAGAAGTTTAACCAATGGTATATAAGGGATTTTCTCTAGATCTTACCATGATCACACTACGAGCTACGTATGCTACATTACTTGTTCATGCTCCTACATTGCTTTTTACAATGCCTTTTCCCGTCGATCGGCTTGACAACGTACGGCCGCATTGCCGCATTTGGTTTATTATTCTGCCTAGCGCCACCGTATCGATGGAACACCACGCCAACCGACGGATTGGTGAAAGATTTCGCCGCCCTCCGCGCGCCAGCTCGTGGGCGGAGAATGAACAACGTACGGGCGGCCAACCAAGCAGTGGCCAAAACTCCGTGGGCGAAAGCGGTGATTAGCGGGGTGAGCGCCGCCGGCTCTAAACTAAACAAGGCATGTACGCGATGATTCGTCGATAAAGCACTTTGAAGCGGATTCATCCATCTGCTCCCAGTCCACCGTCGTCAATCCACGCCAGGCCAAGCCCGCCCTTTTTCCACACCACAGCTAAGCTAAGCTAAACCAGTGCTCGCTCCATCCATCCCACACATGGTCGAGCCAATTTTTAAACCTCCAGATGCGCGGCACAAAAGGCCCAAGTCAGCAGTAACATGGTGGCTCCGCCGTCCGCTTCGAAGCCGACAAAGCCCGGGCGACGCTAATCCCGCCACCTTAACCATGCTACGTGTCCCGGTTAGCCGCCGTATTATAGTGGCGCGGAGCGGCGCCGTGCCGTGGCTCCGGGGAGAAGCCCATGTGCGCGGGGATCCCATCATCATTAGCCCCGTGTCCCCGGACAGATTAGACTAAACTAAAAACTAAAGCGAGCGAGCGCCAGTAAACAAAGCTCCCTAAACCTTATCATCATCAGCAGGGCCCTAATCGTCCTGGCGCCGTGGGTTAGCAGAGCACCTGCTTCTTCCTCGTTACCCCGTCGGCACCGGAAAGGCTAGCACGCACGCGCCGACGAGGATCCGGGCCACTCAGGTCCCGACAGGTGGCGAGTTGGAGCTCGTGCGTGCTCCTGCGGCGGTCGGCGGCGCCAAGGTTATCTTGACGCGCCATGGATTTGAGCTGAGTCCGAACCAGATCACCATCGTACGTCCGAACAGATCATTCCTGTGATCGAGTCCAGATGGGTATTAAATTCGATCGTCTGGCAAAAATAACAGTTTTTCAGCTCAGTGTGCAGTGCGTCGGTACAGGTACAACTAGAAAGATCACGGTCTTGTTCTCTTCAGTGATGCATTTTTTTTTCTCAAGAGAGTGTGTCTCCGACTATCCGGAACAAGTAGCCGGGCTAAACAGGAGAGGAGTACACGCTAAACAGGAGTACCTGGGCTTGATGCAACACAAGGAGTAGCCGGGCTTCTCAAGGGCCCATGGACCGTCACCTTCCGGCAGGCCGACAACTCCTCAGGTCATGCAAGCCCAGCTTAGATTTGGAGGCCTGTTGTGGGAAATCAAGGCAGAACTCAAAAAAAGAAAAAAGAAAAAAAAAAGAGGCCTAATAATCAATAGTAGTGTTCGGCAAGTGATTAATTATTTAATTGCAGATAGGAGTAAGACAATTTTGAGTGGAGAGAAGATTAAGACCGAGGCTTCGCGTGCATGCTATAATGTAATTAATTTAGCACTCAGCTGTGATGAATTCAATGATGTGACACTGCACGAATAAACAATATTTGTGAAACGGCTTAACCTAAAGCCAGATGCTGTGAACCGACAAAATGAGCGCTGCTACAGCTACGAAATAATTCACGCAATTCTTACGCACAGGCTGATGTGGCAGCATCACATTGGTTTGATATTATGTGGGCCTCTTCTTAATTCACGGAGCGAACTGTATTTTTCAAGCCACGTCAGACTGATTGCGTGGGAAGTGCGTAGCTATTTTGTAACTCAAGCATTTCCGCCGATCTTGTGTAGAGCAGTTCTCTTAACAAAAGTTGTTTGAATTGAGACTGAAACGCTACTCTCTCGGTTCCGTTAATGTTGTTGTTCGGACAAAGAAACCTAGGCCATTTTGCACTCTGTTTTTGTCTGAAACGACAAGGTTTTCTGACCGGAGGGAGCACTTGGCAGTAGAGTTCATTGGCACGTGCTGTTGCGTCTAATTTTGACCGTACAAAATCCGTGACAACGACTGGTTTCGATATTTTCTGTTCTATTGAATATTTCATAGTCTTGATACCAGAAATTACCTGATTGCCAGTTTTTTTCAACACTTAATTGAATATTAACGCGATATTTTAGAGCTATGGTTGCAGTTCGAATGGGAATTCTAGAATATCAGGATTACTGGTGTATGCTGATTGTCTATGTCATGTATGGTGACTGAGTGTTACATAACTGATACACTCCAACAAATGATGAACATGCGGGGAACAGACGAACAGTTCTCCATCCACGAAGTGACAATTGAGTTCCGGTACCAATTGCAGTCGTGCACAGTTGAGGTTAGTTCGTGCACATAAGTAGATACTAACATTAAGTGAATACAAAATCATTCTTTTATTTACACGAACAGAAGAGATATACGCCGCATGTCGATCGAGGAAATTTTTAAGTCTATAGTCAAAATTAAATCGATTGATGCGAAAAACGTGAAATTAAAATATTGTTACATCCTCAGAACTTCGAGAACATCCCGCTGAATAAGCTAAAACTAGAAGTAGGTGGAACCGCTTTAGCAAGAGAAAGATGATGACAACCCATAAATAAGGCCGCTCTGGTCAGTTCATCAACGGCAGCGTCACACCACAAAGAGCAGCCAAACCAAAAGCATGGAGGCGGCGCGGGCGAGTGTGTGCGTGACCGGCGCCGGAGGTTTCATCGCCTCTTCCCTGGTGAAGCTCCTGCTCTCCAAGGGCCACTACGCGGTCCGCGGCACGGTGCGCGATCCAGGTACAGCATCACCTTCGCAGCTACAGCCACCAGCGCTCTTCGATCCGTTGTGCCTTGAGCCCATAGGCTTATTGACTGTGCAAACTAGTAGATTTTTATTCATTTTTCTAGAAAATGAGTGTGCTAGTAGATGTCCATATGTAGAATCAAGTTGGTCAAATGCGTCGAAGTGAAGTGAATTGGGTGATTGGGATTTGGGAACGCAGGCCCTCCCCAGTTGTTAGGTTTCAGAGGGGAAACAAGCCAACTGAACCATCTGTGTTCCTGAAAGTTGAAATAAGCTTTCATGATCCTGATTTTGATGCTCTATCAAGTGCTGTAAAGGGATGCATATTTTCTTGTGGGAGGATTTTAGGAATCGGAAGATTCTACCTTCAGTATATCTTGAATTTTAAAATGATTTGGAGACCTTCTACTGATTGAGAGCTGTGCATCCTTTTGCACTTAGAACAAGATAAAGTTCTAACTTCTAACGCAAAGCAAATAAAGAAAACTAATGCTTACAAAAAACTCAGGCCTGGAGGAAGACACAGGCACCTTCCATATTTTGTTATGATGGGCCAATAATTCATTTTTCTGTGACGGCCTTTTTTCTGCATATGGTGGTGATAAATTTGTATATGCTCTAGGTGATGGCAAGAATGCTCATCTCAAGGCACTGGAAGGCGCTGCGGAGAGGTTACAGCTTTGCAAGGCTGATTTGTTAGATTACAACAGTGTTGCGTCAGCAGTTGCCGGCTGTGAGGGCGTCTTTCATGTTGCTAGCCCTGTCCCCTCCGGCAGGTCCTCCAATCCTGAGGTAAATTTGGCAGGAACATATGTTTCTTAATTTCGTGAAGCTATGTACTCAAATGAGTGTTTATAGCTGGTTGAATGTAGTTGTTTCATGACTGAAACTGATGCTATTATATTGCCAGCAAGGCTTTGAAGTCGACAAGTTTTTCTCAAGATTCACGCTCTTGAAAAAGTTTTTCTCAAGATTCTAGTTTGAGAAAGCAGAGAAAATTTCCGAATTTCCCCAGATTACTAATTCTTATTCATAGGAGACATGTTGAATCCATTGCTTAGGCATGAATAATTGATATGATGCAGCATTTTGACCATCCTCTCAGGATATCCATGTTTCCTTACAAACTTTGTTAATGGCAACAGACAATGATCATTTCTGCTCTATGAAGAGTTGTTCTACTTTTGCTATCTTGTCCTATGCTCAGGACACCTGAATATATTACCTATATCTGTTTATTCAATGGTATGATATAGATAAATGTCAAACTTTGTTAATTTGTAGAAAGAAGTGTATATATATTAATGGACAAGTGTTAGTTTATCCCTTTTGTGACTTTCACAGAAGTTAAAAATTTACAGGTGGAGGTGATCGCTCCTGCTGTAACAGGCACAACCAATGTGTTAAAGGCTTGCTATGAGGCAAAAGTTAGGCGAGTTGTGGTTGTGTCTTCAGTTGCAGCTGTGCTTAGTAATCCTAACTGGCCCAAAGGCAAGGTCTTTGATGAAGACAGCTGGTCAGATGAAGATTACTGCAGAAAGAATGAGGTGACACTTTTAATTGACACTTTAAGAAAAGCAATGTATTTTCTTTTGTTAAGGTGTAAGTGCAAATATCAACATAAAGGAATTATCTTGTGTTTTTGTTCTATCACGGTTAATTCTACATGACAGTTTGAACTTCTACAAGTTCCTTTTGTAGCCAATTTAGAGGCTGAACTGATAGCTTTATTGAGTTGCACTTTTAATTTCCAGTGAAGACCATATGGTTTGGAATCTCTTGTTCGGTATTTTCACAGATGCTGGGATTTGGTTTCGAACTCGACTAACTGTTCATACAATCTTTTCTTATTTTTTATCATTGCTTTTCCAAAAGTGAAGCTGTCATATAAAGTTGGTTTGCTTTATAATTTGATCATGATGTCCTTAAACCTGCCTTATGTTTTCTATAAATAACTTCTGCTCTGGCTTGCCTAAATAGACCCCTTTTTTTTTTTGCTATTACCCTGCAGGATTGGTATTATCTTTCCAAAACTAAGGCAGAACGGGAGGCTTTTTCTTATGCAGCAAAGACAGGCCTGGATGTAGTAACTATTTGCCCGTCAATTGTTATTGGACCCTTAATGCAATCCACTGTAAATTCGAGCAGTAAAATACTCCTTAATTATTTCAAAGGTACGGTTGTTATGTGCTATTTTAGTTTTTTCCCTTACATTTGGTTATAAATTTTAGATAATAATTCACTCAGTCTTTCTCTATTGTTTGTTTGTGGTTTTGCATATTAATCAATAGCAATAAAGTATTTTTCTAGTCAGACCAAGCTGTTTAGTTTACTTAATGCAGCTGTTTAGTGCTTTTTCTGTGGAACTAAAGATATTTCTCTTGCAGGAGACCGTGACACTGTTGAAAATAGACTCAGGAATGTAGTGGATGTTCGTGATGTTGCCGATGCTCTTCTTTTGACATATGAAAAACCAGAGGCATCTGGGCGATACATCTGCAATTCGGCTGCAATAAAAGTTTCTGATATGATAAACATATTGAAAAATTTATATCCAACCTACCCTTATCCCAAAAAGTAAGCCACTTCCTCAGAAATAGTTTCGCATCTCGTAAGCAAACAAGTCCTTATTTTTATGTCTCTTGATCCACATTTGTACGAGCAGGTTTTATAAATGCATAGTGACACATGAACTAACAATTGATTGATGAAAATCTCATGTAATTCAACTATTAAATAATTAAAATAATTTCTTTTCTTGTCATGATAATTCTTCATTTCATTGTGTATCGGCACCAATCAGCAAGTAATAGAGTCAACTGAAAAGCATGTTGATTAGAGCAGCATCATGCATGGACACAATTTTGGGGCCCTGGATTTAACTCTGAATACCCGGATAAACCTCAAAATCCTTGTTCATATGAACTCTCATGAATGTTATTCATATTGTTCTTCCCTCCAGATTATGCTCTCTTGCATGGTTGGGACTTATTCTAGTATCTTCTGATGGTTTGCAGCTTTATCGAAGTGGAAGACAACTTCTCGTACAGTTCAGAGAAACTTCAGAAGCTCGGGTGGACCTTCAGGCCTATTGAGGAAACCCTCCGTGACAGCGTCGAATCCTACAGAGCATTTGGCGTCCTGAATTGAGCATACAGTTTTTACCATTTCATCCAATGTTACTTCTTTTTGGAGAATAATCGGATGTTACCTCTGTCCCCGTATAATGTCCAAATCCTCTCTGATTCATGTAATAAAAGGTGAAACCGAAAAATGTTGTTGGCGATCGATTCAATAATAAAGGAATCCTCAGGGTCAAGAGGTTGAGACTATATTTATTTTTAGCATGTTTCATCTGGGTGTTCTGAACACAATAAAGTTTTCAACTTGAAGCAAATTCGAACCAATTGGAGTTCCTCGCAAAAAAGGAGAACCAATATGAGTCTTATTTAATACAAATAGAGGGTGGCTCCATTTCATGTGACCAAAATGAGATATTAGGGAAAAAAATCTATTAAATACTTGATGTATTAGGCAAAATAATGTTTTTGATGACACGTTGTCAATTTCTGGATGTGAGGGAGTCTTCCATGTCGCGAGCCCTGTCCCCTCTGTCCGGTCTTCTAACCCTGAGGTAAACTTTTCATAAACTTTTATTTATATTCTTTTGGAGTTTTGTGGTCAATTAAGGGGGGCATACCAGCATTGTGATTTACTAGAATGCACTTGATGATGTTTCTGGCTTCACTTTCATGTAGCTGTAATATTACTTTGATTTGTATGTAGTTTCTAATTGATACCTGGGAAAATTTCAGAGTCGTCCATAATGACTATATCTACATTGCACAAGATGATGAATTCATTGAACTTTTTTCCCCCCAAAACAGAGAATTCTCTAAATTTAACCAAAATATTTCTATGTAGATTTCATGACATCAGTTATAAAGAAGCAACTAACCCTGTGCCATGTATTCAAAAACATATATTTATCATGATGATCCTATTACAGAAGCCATGAGTTATCAGTCAAATGAAAGCCCCAGCATGCCCCCGTCCTTGCCAGAAGCTATACCCCAATTAATTTTGACCATATTTCAAGGATACTTGTATTTTTGGGTATCAGCTTAGTTAATGACAACAGCATTAGTCTATCGTTTGATTTATCATTGGTGCTCCATGTAGTATCTTCGTAGCTTGGCTATCTGGTCCTGTGCTGAGACAGCTACTGTTTATTAATTTCTTTTTAGGTAGAATTCAGTTCGTTTCTGGAAATATCATTGTAAAATTCTTTTGTCTTTTAAAAAAATACTGCTTTACAGGCAGAAGTCATAGCTCCTGCCGTAACAGGTACATTAAATGTGCTGAAAGCTTGCTATGAGGCAAAAGTAAGGCGAGTTGTGGTGGTCTCAGGTCTCTTCAATTTCAGCTGTGTTCAACAATCCTAACTGGCCTAAGGGTAAGGTCTTTGATGAAGATAGCTGGTCAGATGAGGACTACTGCAGAAAAAATGAGGTAATATTGTTGAACCTTAAAAAAAGTAGTAATTTCTCTGTTGCTAGTTTTGCCTTCAAACGTTAACAACATAACACAGTGGGGCTTCTTACAGGACTGATTAAACCCCTACATCTTCCTTGCAGTGTATATTCCTACGTATAATTTGGATTTCTTAAGATCTTGTTATCACTATTTTCACATGCTGAAATTTGGATGGATCCTATGTTTCTTTATTCATGCGCCCCTGCTCTATTTTCTCTCTACTTCCAAAATTAAGCCATGGTTTACACAAAGCTTGCGTAGTATAATGCTATAATGTCCTTCCACTGATCACAGAAACTGTTGCCGATCTTGTGTTTGCTCATGGCATCTATTACTTGTGCTCTGTATTCTCCACTTGAAAAAAAAAAATCTTTGGGTCGTTATTGTGCAGGATTGGTACTACCTTTCCAAAACCATGGCAGAACGTGAGGCTTTTGCTTATGCAGCAAAGACTGGGCTGGATGTTGTAACTATTTGCCCATCCCTGGTACTTGGACCCTTGATGCAATCATCAGTAAATTCGAGCAGTAAAATCCTCCTCAACTATTTTAAAGGTAGGTTACATTGTTAGCTTGGCTTTCATATTTTTCAGTGATTTAGAGTATTTAATTATTTTGAAGATCAATATGTCTTAGTTATCGACCATGTTTAGTGCTGTTTCTGTACAAATGAAGAGTCTTATTTTTCAGGAGATTGTGAAACTGTTGAAAATAGACTCAGGAATATGGTTGATGTTCGTGATGTTGCTGGTGCTCTTCTTTTGACATATGAAAAACCAGAGGCGTCTGGACGATACCTGTGCAGTTCGCACCAAATAAAAGTATCTGATATGATAAACATATTGAAGACCGCATACCCATCTTATGCCTATCCTAAGAAGTAAGCTACTTCCTCAGTAACATTTTTTTTATCATTTTCACACAGTTTTGGATGTAAGAGTGTTTTCTTTTCTCATTTTTACTACATAGCAATGGTATGACCTAGCAAGAGTCGCACACTAAAAAAAATCCACTGCCTAATTATTGGAATCATTGTCTGATTTAACAATTAGTACTGTTACCTGAACAAAGCTTGTTGATAAGAATGTGATACCTACTGTTCAACTTCAACAAACCAAAGAATGCTTACTCATCCTGTACTCCCCTTCACTTTTACTCTCTTGACTTGATGTGACTTAGCTCTTGTATCTTCTTGTACTTTATAGCTTTACGGAGGTGGAAAACGTTATCTACAGTTCTGAGAAACTTCAGAAGTTAGGGTGGACCTTCAGGCCTGCAAAGGAAACCTTTATGGACTGCGTCGAATCCTACCGAGCATTAGACATTCTGAACTGAGCATCCAGCTGTGCCCATTTCATATGTTGTTACTCCCAGCTTCTTCCTGATTTCTGTAAACAGTGAGACCGAACTACTAATCCGTTGCTGATCCATGTAACCGGTGAAACAAGACCGTTGGTGATAGATTAGATAATCCAATCATGTGGCAACAAGAGGTTCAGCACCATAGTTTTTAGCCTGTTTTATCTGGGTGTTTTGGACCTATCGGGGGTGGGGATGAACCTTCCACAGAAAACTATAAATATCTTTTTTTTCAAGTATTAGAAGAGATCAGCGAGCCCATAAAAGGCTCCATCCCTGCCCCTGAGGTAGCCAAACGCAGAGTATTATTGTGGCTTGCTGTGTGTGTTTATGTGTTACTACAAAAAACTGAAAAATCATGTACTGGTGCACATACTTTGTCGGGTTTCATTGGAATGGTTTTGAATGTGCAGTCACGAATTGCATTTTCTTCCCCATTTTGCGATGGGAAGGATGATTGACACAAATCAGGCAAACGAGTTCCACAAAACTGGGGGATATATGTGATTCTGAATGCCCCAAAATTGTTTCTCCAACAGATCCCTGTAATGGACAACAGTTGCAAAAGAATACTCGCACAGAGAAGGCACGTCCAATGTGGTGGGCAAGGAGACGACGCCAAGAACGTGCACAGGAGCGCAGAAAGCAGAGGATGCATATAGGATCCCCCTGTTGTGCTGTACCTCCGCTCCGCGGGCCACGGCCCTCGCTCAAGATGGCCACTTCCGCACGAGATCCGAAGACATCTGACTCGCCCATCCCTATCCAGCCGCATCCTCTGCCACAAACGTTGTCAACTCGCACAATTCGCACGAGGTCAATATCTCTCTCTCAATTAATCAACATTCAGCGTCACTAAACAAATGGCAGGATATTAAGAAGTAAATTAATGCTTGCTAAATAAAGAAGTAGTAATCGATTATCCACCTGCCACTGCCAGGCCTTTAAATGTTTTCTGATCTTCCAGTGACGCGAAAACAGCCGAGAAGACAATGGAGCGGAAGATGACGACGGTGTGCGTGACCGGCGCCGGGGGCTTCGTGGCCTCCTGGCTCGTCGAGCGCCTCCTCGCCGCCGGCCGCTACACGGTCCACGGCACCGTCCGCGATCCAGGTAACTTCTTCTTCCACATCGACCGTTCGATCGCCGGCGAAACCGTCTTCTCTGTTTCGCTCGTCGCCGGCGAACTGGTGTGTTCCCGTGTACACTGACCTAACGATCTGTGGGTGGCAGGGGACGCGAAGAACGCGCACCTGGCGGCGCTGGACGGCGCGGCGGAGCGGCTGCGGCTGTTCAAGGCCGACCTGCTGGACTACGGCAGCATGGCGGCGGCCATCGCCGGCTGCGACGGCGTCTTCCACGTTGCCTGCCCCGTCCACGCCACCGCAGTCGCCGACCCCGAGGCAGCCCTTCCTTTCCTCGGCTTCGCAATTCGTCATGCTCATGCTTTCGTGCGATCCTCACCGGCGCTGACGCCGTGTTGTTGTTGTTGCAGGTCGAGATGGTTGCGCCGGCCGTGACGGGGACGGCAAACGTTCTGAAGGCGTGCTCGGAGGCCAAGGTGAAGAGGGTCGTCGTGGTGTCGTCTCTCTCGGCAGTGATGGTGTGTCCTGACTGGCAAAAGGTCCCCGTCATGGACGAAAGTTGCTGGTCGGATGTCGAGCTGTGCAGAACTACTCAGGTGATGTGATGCTCTAATCCTATATTAAGCAGTGACTGACAAGATGCCTGCGTAAACATAGTGAGGCTGGCTTATCTTGCTGCAAATGGTTTTCTTTTGTGTATTTGTCGAGTGTTTGGCCTCACATGATTTTTCAAGGGCTTTGATGTGCTCTCTGCATTTGTTTGCCTCACATGCCAAGCTCTTCATTATGTTACTTTGTTTCATGGGCACAAGTTTTATTCCAGCCATCCAATCTTCAAAACGAATTCTTGTTGTGCTCATGAATGCTTGGCTTGAGCTGACATGGTGGGGATCAGCGCTGGAATGCTAGGGAGTGCCAGAGTGCGAACAGGATGCGAGAGTAGTGTTATATCAGAGCTAACTTTGAAAACTCTAGAGGACCAAACTAGCAATATAAACCGGTTCCGTACAATTGCTGTTTTCAGCAATTTTCATTTTTAGTATTGATAACAGCATCCTAGGCTAGGCGTACCTAATTATATATGTCAACATGTGTTTGTTTCTTACTTACTCCCATCTTCACTTTGATAGAACTGGTACTGCCTTTCCAAAACACTGGCAGAGCTTGAGGCCTTCAACTATGCCAAGAGAAGTGGACTGGATGTTGTAACAGTCTGCCCATCCTTGGTGATAGGTCCCTTACTACAATCTACTCTGAACGCAAGCAGCTCGGTCATAGTTGATTGCCTGAAAGGTCATGATTCTTGCCTCACTTGACTCTGTTCTGAAATGATCCTTTTTTCTTAATACGTTCTCAGAAAAAAAATGGATGAAAATTTATCCCTTTTTAGCCGAATGAGTCCTGATCTGATGTGTTATCATCTCTCTCCAGGTGAACATGAGGTAAAGATGAAACTCAGGAACTTCGTGGATGTTAGAGACGTCGCTGATGGTCTTCTCCTGGTATATGAGACCCCGGAGGCGTCTGGACGGTACATATGCAATTCACGCCCAAGACAGGTGTCTGAGGTCATAAAGCTCCTGAAGAGCTGGTATCCGACTTATAAATTTGCCGACAAGTAAGCTTGTTCTTTTGAAGATATATACGCAGTTACATTATATTTTACAAATCAAGTTATTTGGTGGCTGAAAGGCCTCATAACAATTCTCATTTAGAAGGACTAAGAAAGGCAAAATGATTCTCCTGTAATCTATGCTGCATTGTCCCTAGCGAAATTAATATTTTTTCTCATATATTTTTGTTGGCATGGTAAATTGTGATGGAATCATCATTGCGAGCTGATATAATGTAAATTATGCTCAAAACCCATTGTAGGTTCGTGCAAGTGAGTGATGAACCTGTTTTTAGCTCCAAAAAGTTGGAGACGCTGGGATGGCAATTCAAATCGTTTGAGGAGACCCTCAGGGACAGCGTTGAATCCTACAGGGTAAAAGGTGTCCTGGATTGAGCAAACAAGAGCTTGTTATCTTACACATGTTTGACTTCAAACTCTTTTTTATTTCTTGATATCCTGTTTGATTTCAGACTTTAGATGAATAGTGCGAACACCAAAAGGGAGACATGTTTCTTATTATAATATCTGCTCAGGATACATACTGCTCACGGTACGAATTGCTATACAACAAAAGATCATCAATATAGAAATAACAAATGGTTGTATTACTTTTTATTTTGCCCCAGCATGAAACTACCAAGTCAAATTTGCTTCACATCAATAAACTTCCGGTTTCGTTTCGCAACGAGTCTCTGACGGTACTCTCCGAAAGCCCAAACAGGGTACAAGTTTCGGTAGTTGGGGTAGTTGAAGTAAGCAGAGCAGTTGGTATTTCCCACATGTTCCTATCACGAAAGTGCAAGCAGAAGTTTAGAGGTTATGTAATTTTAATCTATATACCAACGACCCTTGACATGATAAATGACTGACTCTCAACAATGGGACTCATGATGTTTATGTTGGAGGGAGGGGACACTCACTTGTTGAGGAAAATCGCCTGTCTCCAACTGCATATTCATTAATACCTTTGCAGCACGGCATAATGGTATTTGATCTCGTTCCGTCTACATATAAACAATACACAGCTATCGCAAGTTATATATAACAGCATATTCTAAACTATACTCCCTAAAATCATAGAAAAGTGATGCTTTTGAACACTAAATGGCCTCCAAAGAGCTTATACATAAATTAATTGCATTATGTTTATTTCAGGATGAATACACACATCATGATATTTCCATATACATTAGGATACATATTATTCATAAGTTTTATCACACATATTTCATAACATCACTTACGTTGATTGTAAGGAATATTTTTTTCAGTAAGTAATATATGATGAACAAACCAAACCTGCCCAGCATAAATCAAAGCTAGCATTGCCCAAGAAGTGTTTACAGCATGAGTACCATGACCCTCCACACAGTCTTTTTGTTATTACCAACACAATAAGGAGTTGTTAACATTAAATATGCGATACTAACTATAATCATTCGTCTTCGTGTAAAACCTATTGCAGTTGATAGTTGATTATGTTCTCATTTTCGGTGTGTTTGCGATCTCCTTTTGTTCACATGTGTGTCATTGACTATTTCCTTTTCAACCTAAGATTTCAGTGTTTGACTATTTGTAGTTTTATCCCAACAAAATGAAAACATATATTTGTGCATATTGACTCAAAAGGTGTTTCTCATTAATAAATTCGCACAAAATATTTAGAAGAACACTTCTCACCAAACACGAAAATATGGTGTCTTTGGGCATGCTTCCAGTCAAGCATTTGATTTTTTTTTTACCATCAAGTGTAACAATTGCAAAACCATTGTAACTTCAATCCATCAACATTTCAAAGATTTAAGTTTTATCGCTTATGTCAAAAACCATATGCATCACATCCGATCCTCCAAGTTGTGATCCAGTGCCAGTTATGTTCTAGGTTTATTTTCCTGGGTGGTTTTGCGGCACGTCACTTGTTTCTAACTACATGACACCATGTCATATATATGCGGGAAATAATATATTTTGAGAGATAAGGGGAATGCTAGATGATGTGGCTACCGCATGGTAAGCGGGTGCAACCTCTTATTGAAACCATCGAGCAAACATGCAACCACCCAAATTGTCCCTCTATTGGAAAGTTATTCCAATATATAGGGACAATTTTGTATTTACTATTGAATAAACTTGTAATCTCCTTGCCATCATAGTGTCAATGACAGGTGGGACCCACCTAATTCACTGACCCATGCAAATACGAGATCATGGACATTTCACCGGTACACTGAAGGCTTACAGTGGCGGGCGAATAAGGCCTCCGTCGTTGCAGGATCTCATTGTACTAGTGCCCTATATATAAAGCAACGCAGGTGCCACGCCCTAAGTCAATAAACACCCATCATATTGTTTCATGACTAAATTGCAAATCCAATTTGAAATAGTGAAAAGAGATTTTCCATGTTCACTATCATCGTCACATTCCAAATGAGGCGTAATATGTACAGATTTTTATTTTAGTTTTGTAATGAAAGCAATAGATATAAGGTAATGGGTGTGATCGGTTCCGGCCGCTTGTTGTGGCTGCCGCTGCAAGTGCATGGCTACAACAGCCAATAGTCCACATCTGCAGTTGCAGCATTGGAGCCAACAAGTACGAAATAGTGGATTAAAGAAAGGATCATGAAAATATCCTTAGGTTTTTGAAGATATATATGCTGATTATTAATGTGAGTATACCATGATCCTAATTAAGGAGGTATTGTGAGGATCATGAAGATATACTGAGTAAGTGAGGATATATCATGAAGATATATTGATATTAAAGCGAGGATCATGAAGAGATACGTACACTGATTAGTAGGCATTGTCCCTAAATCAGTATCTAGCGTAACTTCAATGTTCACTCCAGTAATTATTATTTTTTTTTTAAAAAAATGCCCATTCCTGTAATCCTCGGCAACCCAGCAGCAGAAAAACACCTTGGGGCCCCACCTGCCTGCTACACAGCCCCACGGCCGAACGAGCAGCGAGGCGTGTCTGGCTGTGAACTAGACACGTTGCCTAGCTACACCTGTGAGACCCTGTCGGCCACGTGCGGCAAGATCGTCAACGACGTGAAACAGCAGGCGCACGCAAGCTGCAGCCACCGCGCGCGTGCTTACGCATATATAGCTGGAATTGGAAACGCACCGCGCGCGTGTGCAGCAGGTTGGTGACGAGATCGATCGATCGGGAGGAGATCAGAGACAGAGAGGCCATGGACGGCGGCGGCGGCGGGAAGACGATGAAGACGGTGTGCGTGACGGGCGCCGGTGGCTTCGTCGCCTCGTGGCTGGTCAAGCTGCTCCTCTCCCGAGGCGACTACGTCGTGCATGGCACTGTTCGCGACCCAAGTAAGGCTGCCGCCGATTTGTGATTCCCCTCGATCGATTCAGCTCGATCGGATCAAAGAATGAGAAGAATTCGCGTGTGTGTAATCGATTGACGACGTACGTGTACGCTGCAGATGACCCCAAGAACGCGCACCTGGCGGCGCTCGACGGCGCCGGGGAGCGGCTGCGGCTGTTCAAGGCGGACGTGGTGGGCTACGCCAGCATGGCGGCCGCCGTCGCCGGCTGCGACGGCGTCTTCCACGTCGCCAGCCCCGTCCCGGCGGCCAACCCCGCGAACCCCGACGTACGTAACAGCATTATTCGTCAATGATTCGATCGGTTTGTAGATATAGGCTCTTGAGTCCAAATTAATCGTCTGATAATCCATGTATACACAACACACGTATGTGCAGGCCGAGGTCCTGGCTCCGGCAGTGACCGGCACGCGGAACGTGCTCATGGCTTGCGAAGACGCGAACATCCGGCGCGTCGTTGTGGTGTCGTCGACCGCCGCGGTGTTCATGAACCCCGAGATCCCCGACGGCGCCGTCGTCGACGAGGACTGCTGGTCCGACGAGGACTACTGCAGAACCACCCAGGTGCAACACAATACCGCGAATCCGCGATGCATCCACCGCACGGTCCTAAAAAAAGCATATTGTTGCTTCAGCTCTCTCAACAAATTCGATCATGCATGTCAGCACAAGTTCGGCCGGCCAGCTACGAATCTAGATCTCGATCCAGATCTTGATTCTTCTCTCACTTCTGACTTGTTTGCTCGTTACCATTTTTTTTCCCCAATCAGATGTGGTATTGCCTCTCCAAGACGCTCGCAGAACGCGCGGCTCGGGCGTACGCGGCGAGGACGGGGATGGACGTGGTCACCGTCTGTCCGCCACTGGTTCTGGGGCCCTTGCTGCAATCCACGGTGAACACCAGCAGCTTGCGCCTCCTCACGTGCCTGAAAGGTACGTGTCCCTTCCATTTTCAGAAAGGTACGTGTCCCTTCCATTTTAGGTTCAGGGCGACGCCCTAGCAACATCATTTCCATGGGCACACTGCTTCATTCTTCTAATGTACTTAGCAAGACTGACATCAAGCAATGTAAAAGTCATTGAGTATTACTGAGAGAGAATTGCCCACGTGCGATGCAAGTCATTCAGTATTACCTTACATAGAAAGATTTTTCCGATCCTTGAGTGAGAATTGCAGCAATTGCCCACGTGCTTTTATAGAAAACAACTGGAGCACGTTGCTGCTGTTTGACACTTGACAGTCCTCCTTCACCCAATAGTACTCCAGCTAGGATTCAGTTTTCCACCACCATGTCCTCTTCACCATGCAGTGACGTACGGTGCACCTCGATCCAAACTAGGACACCTACCGCTCGAGACTACAAGCATACTGCATCGATCAATCCAAGGGAGAGACGTCATTTTCTTCGCACGAGCGCACGCATGACGCACCCGTTGTCATGAATATGAACTGATGCTGCATTTATTTTTCCTGAATCGTGGTGGTTTGCGCATGCAGGCGAGACCGTGGAGGAGAAGACGAGGAACGTGGTCGACGTCCGCGACGTCGCTGACGCGCTCGTCCTGACATACGAAACCCCGGCGGCATCCGGCCGGCGGTTCATCTGCAGCGCGTACTCCATGAAGATGTCTGAAATGCTCGGCATCATCAATAGCCTGCGCCCGGACCTGAAGCTGGATTACCCAACCAAGAAGTGAGAACCTGCTTGATGCTGCACACCATTTTTACCAGATGCTGTGCATACAATGATTATATACATGCGGTTCTACGAACTAGCAGGCACAATTTCTTCACTGCCGATCGATTTGACCTTGTATATTTGCAGGTTTGTTCAGGGGGAAGACGAAAAGGTGGTCAGCTCCAAGAGGCTGCAGGCGCTGGGGTGGAAGTTGAGGACGGTGGAGGAGACTCTCAGGGACACCGTTGCATCGTACGAAGCTGCTGGAATCCTGAACTGAGCGATTGGTGATCATCAGGACTGTTGGTGATCGACTTCATCCTCTGATAAAGTGATGCGTGTAGGAAGTTGAAGGAGAAATAGCAATATTGATCTCCTGTAGCAATTCTGTACCAATAATGAAACTATCGAAAACGATCCATTAAAGAATGAAAAGTGGCACATATATGCTGCGTGTATATGACTCGTATCAACAAGTAAATGTTGTTATTATTGACTTGCAGAACGATAGAGGAAACGACACCAGTCCTCTTCTTGTGGCAGGTCAGTTAGAAGGGGGGGAAATTAAAAAAAAAATGTGGATGTCAAGAATGGGATTCGAACCCATGCCCTTTCGGACCAGTACCTGAAACTGGCGCCTTAGACCAACTCGGCCATCTTGACCTTTCGTTAGTCATTGATCAAACTAATTTAATTATCTTATATGTATCCGGTTTGGATATCACCTCGCATCGGACCTGTATTTCTATAGTCCCGGCAGTTCACTGCAAGACCACACAGGATGCGCTGAAGAAAATTGGCAGAATTTACTGAGCATCACCAGGCGCGGCAAAATTGGGCACACGATCCGTCTTAATAACATCACAAAGTTGATAAATAAAAAGGAGAAAAAGGAAAAAGAGTTGGTACTGGTTGGTGGTATGTGAGCGAACCCACGTTCCACGGAGTCGGGCCCAGCCCATACACAATCCGTGGGAAACTCGGAACTGATGCAGGGCTTCAAGCTGGGATGAACACCCCAAAGCCTATAAAGGCCCACCAGCCTTTTGGAGCTGATCTCTCGTCCGAGCGCAGGAGACAGCCCCGTGAGCTCTCTTCGCTGGCAGGCAGGTTTTCGCTGCCCCACGCATTCCATCATCGCGTGGACCATTGGGCTCGGCCTTTTTCTCCCTGGCCGAGGCATCCCGGTATTCTCTAGTGCTAAATTTGCACCTTGGGCGTAAGAAGCTTTTCATTATTTGGGGTCGTCTCATGTTCACTGCTACGTGGGCTCAAGCCACACACAACCACCAGCCCGTACCAACTCTTTTGCCCTCCAAAGCTGGAGTCACAGACGCGCACCACCACGCCCGGCGAGACCCTCGCCATGGAGCCTTGTTTTATGCTGGTCCCCACGCGGATTAAACGACGATTTGGTACTAAAAATCAGGCGTTAAACACGAACGGGAACAAACAAACTTCGGTTTCAAACACACACCGTCATCACCGTCCGTCAATTGTCAAAGGACCATAATGGGCTCTTTCATGCAGGCAGAGCAGTTTGGGCTCGGCGTTGATTTTTTCGGCCCACCTATGACAAGCGAAATTTAATTGAGGCAATTGTGTTTCTACCATCACTTTGTTATGCCATTGTGATTTTACCTTTTAATCTGCGTTTTTGTGATTTTACCATCACTTTTTTGAACTGAGCAAAGATTCTACCATGAGTCTGTTATCTGCCCTTTAACAGTGTTAACTGATAAGGGAAAAGACCAAGTTGTCCTTTTGTGATTTTACCATCACTTTAGACATGAAGTCATATACAAAAGAATTTGAAGTTTTTTTCTATTTTTAAATGGAAAATGTAACTTATTTGAATATATTACCACAAATTTTAAATTTTGACAAACTTCGTAAATTTGGACAGAAATTTGACACGAGTTCTGACAGAATTTTGGCAGCATTTTGCATTAACTAAAACGGTTGTTTTAAGCAAATAGTATCTCATTTCGAACAAGCCACATAAACTTAAGTTTCTTGTAGTCATCGAAACGTTGAGTATCTCATTTAGAACGTTGAGTAAATACTAAATAGTATGAAATGAGCAGCTTCTCTGCAGGTACTAACATTTCACAAATTCTGAACATCAACTATTTCACTCGTGTTTTTCTAATCATATGAATGGCCATATCATCCATCTCTTTAGAAGATATTGCATAACAAATTAGCAGAAAATACTTCATGTGATTGTCAGTCAGAAACGAATAACCAGTCCAAGTCTTGCTTGTTTCATAGAGGCATTTGAGCGAACACCTCATATGCATGATGCATGGCAGTTGTAAGATTAGGGAGTGCCAAAGCAATCGGATAAACTCACAATCACAGATTTAAAAAAAAAAACGCCTAACATTTGCTAGACAGAACTCGAACCCAACGATCTCATGCTGGATGTCCTCCATCGGAACAAACCGAATCCATTTTCACCGAAGGAGGAAGAATCTCACCCATTCGTTGGACTCTTCATGCCAGCCTCCACTGGACTCTCCATGCCGAGCCGTTGCTGTTCGCCAGCGTCGCGCATCTGCGCCGCGCGCCTGCGTCGAGCCCGCGTACAGCAGCCACAGCGTCGCGCATTCGTGTCGCGTCGCGCCCGCGTACATCCGCCGCGGCGTCGCGCATCCGTGCCGCGTCGCGCCGCGCCCCGGCGTCGCGCGCCCGCGTAGAACCGCCGCCGTGGCCTCCCTAGGGTTAGGGTTGGGAGTTCGTGACTGAGGAAGACATGGTCACAGTTTGGTCGGAGGAAGCTGAGGAATGACTTGAAGGACTCGATTCACTAGGGGTAGTTTCATCTCTCTGCCTTTTTTTCTCTTTTTTTTAATTGCTCAATTCCTTTCATCTCACGGTGAATGAAACCCATGGCAGACGGCAGCTTCGGTTCGAAAAAGTGATGGTAAAAACGTAAAATTGCAGATTCAAGGTTAAAATCACAATTGGCTCTCAGAATGATGGTAAAAACGTAATTTTCCCAATTTAATTTTATTGGGCAGGTCCGATCACAACTAATGATGGCCAAATGGGCCGGGCCAAATGAACGGGCACGAAACACGCAATTTTTAACCCGGCTCGAGCACGGCATGGCCCGATGAATTTCGAGCCCGGGCCAGCACGGCACGCAGCATCGAGCCGTGCTTGGGCCGAGGGGCGGCACGGAACGGCACGGCCCGATTAAGTTATAGTAAATATATTTTTAGTTTTAATGTGTACAACTAGTGGTCTTAGTCTAGTGGTAAGTGAATTCTTTCTTATCTAAGAAGTCTTAGGTTCAATCCTCCTTACTAACACTTATTTTTACATCATTTAACACTAAATTCCTTCAAAAATAATTAAATGAGCTGAAATTTAAAATGGACTGCCGGGCTAAACGGGCCGGCCTGGCACGATTAATTAATTTCGTGCCGTGCCACAGGCCGAGGGGGGAGCGCTCACGGCACGGTCCGAAACTAATTGCGTACCGGGCCAGTCCAAAATTTAAACGGACCGTGCCTTTTCGTGTCCAGATCGTGCCGTGCCGGACGGCCTGTTTGGCCATGACTACTCACAACAGAATCCCGTCGTCGTGTTCGTCGAAAATTCGCACGACGACGAGCGCGGTGGGTTGGTTGACTGGCCGGCCAGCGAGCTCGTCGCGAGGGAAAGCACGAAACAGACGTGACCGCGTCGCTCTGGCCTGTCAATTCCGGGCGAAAGGCCAAGTCCAGGCCGTGATGTGACGGCAAAAGGAATAGTGTCGTCGTCCTATATCCCTGCCAAGTGTCGCCAGTTAACTGGTTGGCAATCATGCGTCTTCACAACCAGAAGAAAGAAACGTGAGGTTTCGAACCTCTTCGTATCAAAATCAGCCTTGAATCACTCGAAAAATCAAAGCGTTTTCGATCGCTCGAACTCTCTCTCTCTCTCTCTCTTTCGACGGGGTGAACCAGCATCCATTTCCCTTGTCAAATTAGTCTGAAACAAACAAACTGCATTCCAGACCGTACCAGTGGCGTATAATGAACTGAGAAAAGCAAACGAATCTTAACTGTTTTTACAAGCGGGTCTTGATTCTTGAAACGGACTGACTGGGCATCTGACGCTTGGCAAAGTGGACGATACTTGCCTCCTTGGCGAAAAGCGAAGTCGACCGAAGCATAAAGAAAGGACTTGAGAGGGAAGAAGCTTCAAACTGCCTTGTGGACACTCTGGTTGTGGATAAGCATGCAGCGATCTTGCCTAACCTGGACTCTCACAATAGCATCTCTTTTTCTGGCAAGTAAAGGGAGTAGGGCGGTGCGGAGAAGACGGGGCTCTGCTCACTTCAACATCGTCTTCGCTAGTATGGGACAGCTTCGCTTTTGTCCTTCCGATGAAAGCCTAGTTTTGCCTGCTACGTACCACCGCCGTGTTCCCGGGCAGTGGTCGTAGGCTTTGCGCCTTGCTTGCTGTGTGTAGGATTCATGATCTCAACCGTTACAACATTCGAGTATACCGATGAGGAAGTTGAAGTGGAGCGAAAAGTCAATGGAAGTTGAAGTGGAGCGAAAAGTCAATGCTAGGGCGATATTAGTCAACAGTGGATTTCTTGTGCAACTGCCAATTTGTTGGGAGACGAAAGGGTCGCCTCAGCAAACTTTGTCGCGGTAAAGAAATGGTAAAAAGGTTTGTGACGGACTGTTGCAATGTCAATTACGGTTTCTTGCTATATTGCATAGCACATATTATCGCGGCCTTTTAAATTTTGTTGCTATATATACATGCTATGTAGCTGCACACCAACATAGCATGTAGTATTTCCTATACACTACTAGAATTGACGAATTTCTCCAGGCTCCATATTCCTAGAGAGGCCGAAGAACCCTAAGGCGAAACATTTTCCCTACAAAGTTTTCTAAGGATAGCTTCTTAGGGAAAAGTTTGACGGAAAATCCAAAGTCCCCTACGGTTTTTCAGATAAACTGTGTATTTTCAGATAAACGAAGCACAAAAAAAAACACATGTTCTCTGAGAAATCAAATTTCCAATATAATTTATTTGCACCATGTATTTTGTATAGACATTCTTAGTGATAACATATGATTTTGAGAATTAAAAAAAATTGAGATAGCACCAGATAAAGTAAAACGAGTAACCGGTGCTACAATGACGAAAACTCAAAACCACCTCATGTTTTGGATGGATGATAGACATAGCGACAATTCGCGCCGCCAATGATGTAATCAAAACTATGGTCTATCTGAATACTACGTTCACTTTCCGCCGAAAGTGAACGACGAACACACTTTCGGCGCAAACAATCTCCCTTCAAATCCGCTCTGCGTTATAGAGACTATAAGACACTTTAATCTGACTGGTTTGGTCCGTTTCAGCCACCGGCTATATAAAGAGACGGTCCTCTAAGAATACAATACACAAACACAAACAACTTGTAGAATTCACTTCCATCAGCCTGAGTAGCCAGAGTGATTTGAGTGAGGTTGTTCAGCGGAATTTTTGAAGAAAACACTAGCAAGTTCCACCCCACGGGAGCGCCAACATCGCTGATTCCTCCCTTCGCCAGTTGCCCATCTCCCTTCTCCTCTGCGCGCGCTTGTTCCTTCGCACCAACTTCCCACTTGCTTCTCCCCGCTTCCGCCCGCGCCTCTCCCGCGTAATCTAACCGCTAATTATAACCGCTCCAAAGGATTAGCGCGAGACCCACCGCTATAATTACGCCCGCGCGCGGGCCTATTAGCCCTAGCTAGCCACCCCCCTGCCTCCGCTGCTCGCCGTGCTTTGTCTAGCACGCGCTGTGCTCTGCTACTAGGGTTAGGGTTTGGAGCTGCGCGCGCTGGCTGGGATGACGCCGCAGCGGTCGCCGGTGGCCGGAGGCGGAGGGGGAGGCGGCGGCACGCCGGCGCTGCACTACCTGAGCGGGCCCTACGGGGACACCACCTACACCAAGGTGTTCGTGGGCGGGCTCGCCTGGGAGACGCGCAGCGAGGGGCTGCGCGCGCACTTCGAGGTCTACGGGGACATCCTCGAGGCCGTCGTGATCACCGACCGCGCCACGGGGCGCTCCAAGGGCTACGGCTTCGTAAGCACGCTTCCCCCCTTGCCCTTTTTGTTTGTTTGTTTGTTGCTTGTTGGCAAATTTGGTCTGTGATTTTGCGCCGGGGGATCAAGGGGGCAGTTCGTTCTGGAGCTAAAGTTGGTGATTTCCCGCGGAAAGGTTGGTTTTGGGGTTGAATTGGGAGGTTTTGTGATCATCATCGGCGGCGATGGCGGCTGCCGTGCTATGGAAGGAAGGTCTTGCAAATTTGGTAGTTTTGTGTTCCTTGGCCAGGAAATTTTCCGAATTGTCGACTTCGTGGTAGAATTAGGAAGGTTTTTGTTTTCGTACTCGGGTTGGGCAAAAAGTTTGGCCTTTAAGGATGTCTAAACATGTCTGGGCTGCTCCAAGATTTCTATGGCCCCAATTGCGACGATCAACATTCTTTTTTGGTAGCGAGATAATTCGAGGAGGGGAATAATGAAACAGTTTACCTTTTACCGGTGTTCTATCTTAAGTTTTAATGCGTTTCAATGTTTTTGGTGGGGGCGTGTACAGGTCACCTTCCGAGACCCGGAGTCTGCGAGGATGGCCTGCATGGACCCTTACCCGGTGATCGACGGGCGTCGTGCTAACTGTAATCTTGCCATCCTGGGGCGGCCTGGTCCAGCTGTGCCTTTTGGTAGGTCTGCTGACTTTGTTCTGCTATCTCATAATTGCACAACTGTCATATGATTATATAATGCTTTCACCCTGCTTAGTCTCACGGTCCAATGAATCTTTTGTGGGATGTTCACTGTTCATTCATGAGATTTCCTGATTTGTTTTCAACAAGTTATTTGATAAGAGAAAATAACACCGGTGGTGAGCAACTCACATTTGCTAGAAAACTAATGACCCAGCAAGTTTGTTTAATTCATGAATTGAAACTTCTTGAGGTTCACTTATATTTATTACATGGCGAGACTCTGCAGCAAGAGCATATCAGTAGAAAGCTTTCATGCTGGTTTATGTGTTCATCTTCACCTTTTTAGGCTGTGTATATTCCATTGTTGTGACAAATGTTACCCCTTCTTTTTTAATGTGGAAGTAGCACCTGTAAGGCCGGTCATCCCTTACAATGGAGGTGTGGCGGTTCCGGGGGGCATGTATGTGCAAAGCCCAACATATCAGCAGCCACCCTACAACTACTCACAGGCTGTTGTATATCCTCCTTATGGGTAGGTTAACAGTTCATTCAATGCATTGTTGGCAAATATTGTCCACAGCTATGAGTTTATTCTCATGTTTGGTTGTGAGTGTCTGGCATTATGATTAAAGTTGTGGCTAGTCTGGAGCTGTATGATTTGCATGATGTATCCCTTACTAGAATATCTTCTTATTTTCAAGTGAACAGCCTGGCTTCATAAGTAATAACCAACTGTCCTTTCATGCAGGCCATCAGCATATGGACCTGAATACTTATATCAGCAGGTTGAGAACTCTAGAATCTTGTTTGTTGTGTTTGTTCATAGCAAATAAATTTAAAATGTTGCTCATGTGTTCTATTTTTAGCTTTGTAGAATGCATATGGTCCATATGTTGGACATCAGTATGTTCCAGTATATGGTGGACCCAGGACAGTAGGCCCAGCAGTTTATCCATATGGGCAGTTTGGCCAACCTGTACCAAGTGATCATGCTTATTCACCTGGTTATGTACCAAGTCATGCTCTTCCACTATCAAATCAGAATGTTAATGCTGGGAGTGTTGTGCGCATGCCAACAGTTCAGCAACAATTTCCTCCAGGTAAGAATTCCATTGTTGATCAATAATAGAACTGACTTGTTGCAACATTATTGCTCAGGACTACCCACAGTTCTGGGCATCACATATAATTCTAAAGCTGGTTCTTTGTGAAAACAGGAGCTCCGCGCCCTCAGCAACAGCTCTTGATCCCTGCTCGTGCTCCACAATTTCCACAGAACAACATTTCTGATCAAGCTTCGGGCTGACAAAGGGATGCCTATGAAGTGAGATTACTTCTTTAATGCTCCGACACTTGATGCATTGATCTGTTGTGACATTTTGCTGCCCTTGCTGCAGGTATCCTATAGACTTCAAGCAGGACTAAGAACAGCAGTACTGCTAATTGGGCGGCATGCTTCTTTTCTTGCAAACTGTTATCTTTTGCATTCTAAAGGTTAGTTATTGCACCGATATCCAATATTACGCTACATGCTCTGTATTAAAGAAAGGACACCACCAAGAAGAGTATGCTGAAGTTATTGCACCGATATCCAATATTACGCTACATGCTCTGTATTAAAGAAAGGACACCACCAAGAAGAGTATGCTGAAGTCATTTATCTGTTTGTCATCATATTTCAGGTTGTCCTTGTCAATGGTTACCTGCAATCCTTATAATGTGAACGTCGAGCTGCTCCTTGGGATGGGGCAGGGAAGAGCAAAAGGTGGATGATGAAACCCCCTCTTGCTCAACTTCTGTCAGTGTCTGTACATTCCCCATCTCCTGCCAGAAATTCTGATAGCTGGTGGTCTATGGTCCTGCATGGACCAAAGTGGATGCCGGAAATGGAGTCCGGACTCCAACCTGTGTATAATAGCTCATGTAGGTCCAAGTCTTAGAACAGGTCAATTCTTTCAAAGTGCTGATGCATCTGGTTGTGTATATCCATTTTCTTCGTCCCCTTCCATACCTTCAGTGCATGTGTTCATGCTGCATTAGGGCATAGGTTGGTCTTGTACATTATTGCGTCTTCGGGTGGTCTTCATAAACTGTGTAACTGTATATCATCAATATGAACTTGTAATCAAACAGTAATAATCCTATCCTGGGAAGAAAAAAATGTTATTTGTTGCAAGGTGAAACACATGGAATGACAGTTGCAATATTGTCATTCGCTGCATTGCAGTACATACGGGAAAAAAGTATCATGCTTGTGATCTAACCACAATCTGAGCTCACTATCATGAGCAATCATTTTCAATAATTACTGTACCATTCACCCTTCATACAGAGAAAGAATTACATAGCCCGTTCACCACAAATGAAATTCACATTTGAATAGTGTCTACTCTCTTTTGGTTACACAAGAAGTTACAAAAGCAGCAAGATCTTTTTCCTCTTAATGCGGCCGTTAACACGCCACGAGTACTGTACATTATACATACAGCTGATGTACAATAACGGTGAAATGGAACCAATGTTCGGAACCTTAGTTCATGCTACCTCAAAACAGTCCGCGGCCTAATGAACCTCAATAAGGATTGCCTGGCTTTCCTAGAATCTGCAGCATCTGTGACTGTGAGGTGATCCTGCAAAACAAGATGCAACCAGGTCAATTGACGCAGAAATTATACGCAATAAAGAAGGCAACAGGACCAGTGAGATATTTCACCTTAGAACTTGCCGAAGAGCATTGACTTAATTACACTCTGGTGGGGGTGCCAACCCCATAGGTTAGTGGAGTACAACATGAAAATGGGAACACAAAATTGTAGGTCTAGCTAGATAATCTGCTATTGTACATGTATCATGGGGCCTATTATTGATTGGAAGATACTATATAGAGCGTGTTGAACTTCTCCAGAGCTATGCTCACAGCGAATCAGATCAATTAGCAATGGGAAAAAGCGTGGCAATATTCTGCTAAAGGAACCCCTCTCCAAATCGCCAAGTAATTTCATCACTTGAAGGACAAGCGAAGTCCTAGCAGCCAGTTCCTCTTTCTTAGCCGCGCTTAGCGGCACTGTGCAATGTAAAGACGGCTTTCTGTGAGAAGCTTCATCAGATGACTCATGTTCTGCACACTTCAGATATAGCCGTAGTATTTTCTCGCAGACATGATGTATTTGTGATTCTATGTTCATTTCTTCTGACAAGGATGGATAGTCATATTGCAGAGCTTGTAGAAATTTGAGGTAGCTTTGGTAAGACTCGTTCTCAAAGTGGACAACTGCTGGCTCTGATACCTCCAAAAGGGAACATGCTTTGTGAAATTTCATATGCAAGGACGATTCGGAGCTCACTTCACTTGAATGTACCGCGATAGCTGATACCATCTCCAGAAGAATGTTCACATGCTCGGGACAGAGATATTTCCGGTGCCCCTCATATAATTTAATAATGTTCTGCGTAGAATAAAATAATGTAATGTGAGTAGAATTGTCAGCAAAAGAAGAGCTTGCACTTCGTAAACCACCCAAAGAGAGGCAACTGGGGAGTGCTAAGTTGAAACGGAAATGTAATCAGGATATATTGATGTCACAGTCGGCCTACAATGCACTCTCGCCCAATGTCAATGGATCACAGCTGACACCATGGGCAACTAGGACGCATCAGGTGGTTTCAAGAAGAAAACTTCAATAAACCGATTATCTGTAAGTTGGAATTTAGTTAGTCTGTTTCCATGCTCGTTTATAAACTTTCGGCACTCTGCTTAAGGGAATGGAGGATGTCTCTTTTGGGGTATTCAAGAAATAAGAAGTGTATCTTCCTCAAGCTCTGGCCAGCACACCACGTGGTCCATGGGTGGAGTGAAATGTGGGAATGCCAAGTAAGAACTCTTAGTATCCAGTTGCATTCCAGTGATCAGTGATATACTGGCTAGCAGCTACCACACAGTTCCTCAATTTTCAACATCATCTCCTAAGAATCTCATTATCCCACTCCATTCTTCCATCAGCTAATATTTTAATCTAAAGAACCAAACCCCCTGGACATTATAATTAGGATTTGGGAAAATTCCTTTCAAACCATTGGGATAAATCTAAACCCTGTAACTGCCACCGAGAAAACCTGTCTCCCGCAAATGCCAGTGGAGTAAAACTTTTATGCATTACGTGCCAGCGCTGTAGCATTTGTTGGCTTGAACGGTGAATGAAACTGAAAAAATACCAGCCTTGCCCCTGCGACTATCGCTGCCCAACGAAACAGAATTGCGGCAACAAAGTTCCCGCTGCCCCCAAACAAATCCCGGTCTCCTGATTTCACAATCGGAAAGCCGAGCCCGCCCAAAACTTCGCTGCCGCATCGGGACAAGAAAGGAAACGAGGGCAGCGAATTCTGATGGGTCTCGTTGGCGAGGAGGAAATGCATCGGTAACCTGAGGACCTCCATTTGCAAGGACGTTGGAGGGAGGGAGCCTCTCGTCCGTTGGGGGCGAGGGATGAAGCCGCTTGCCTGGCCTCCTTCCTAACCAAACTGCCCATCACCTCCGCGCTAAGAGCCTCTGTATCGATCTGCATTCCCTCACATCTGGCGGTGGCTATATCGTTGCATGATTAGTGCGTGAAAAGCGATTTGACGGGAGGCGATTTGTTGAGGAGCTCAGGAGCATCGATTTGATGGGGATTGGCGATTAGGTGGGGACTGCAGAGTTGTGACGATTTTCTGGTCGGCGTCGAGTTCTTCCTGTTCTGGGAGAGGCTCGATCCAACCAGTAATTGCATTTGATGATGGACCCACAAGCTTGTTACGTTATCACACAAGGGCAGAAAAGGCATTTGGAATTTTCAATCACGGTTGAAGACAATGAAAGCAGCAACCATGGCACAAAACGGATTCAATTTTTGAGACAATGGCACTGAAGGGATATGAGTTTTTTAGGTGGTTGATAAGGGCTTGAGATTTTAGCCAATGGCACTGAAGGAATTTTCCCTTAGGATTTCTAGGCACTCATGTCAAAATAGCAACTTAAATTTTTTATCTGGTCATACACAGCAGGTCATATAATAGAATTAAGAAAAAGAGCTATCAATACCTGAATAACCATGAGCAGTACGGCCATATGGTTTTTCAGTTTGACAATGGCATAGGAAGTTGTCTCCATATTAGCTTCCTCTTCCTCATTGCTGTAAATTTCATGATCTGAATATTGCTCAGCTTCTGAATAAGAATCGATTCTATCTGGAACTTCAATATCTTGCATCATCCTCACTATTTTAGAGAATATGACAAAGGTGTGTATCACTGATTCTTTGAAGCTGCCTAATAACTCTTTCCATTCTTCCATGGAAAGTTTGTCACCAACCCCCTCTGTTAAACGTATAATTGCAGATATACCAGTGGTTGCACAATGCTTGTATGGACTTCTGACAAAATATGTGACAACAGATGCAGTTCTAGCAAATTCTGGACGTATCACATCAAAGAAATTAATAAACAAACCCACCAAACATTTCATTGCCAATGTTTGTGTTTCAAGATCAGGTAAATTATACTCAGCATCATTAGAGGTTGAAATCTGATCGCTTGGTGTCGACCTTTCACTGCTAAATAGAGGATAGACAACACGTTCAAAGATGTCGGTCCAAAAGGTCTGGGAGAACATGCGTCCATGATCCTTCAAGATATCAAAAAGTACTCCTACAGCACCTTTCTTGATAGTCAGTCTTGGATCAGTAGTCAATTTTGCTAAACCTGAAATGGCAAAAAGAAGAAGAAGAATATATTAAGTGTCCAAATATATATTTTTATCCCTCTGGGTTCCTCTTCAGATTATTATCCCACAAGACAAATTACTGCATGATATATATATTTTTCGGAGCTGATATGCAGTGAATGAAAGCTGACCTGCAAGAAGAGGAACCCAGAGGGAAACATGGCCATCTTTGTGCGAAGCGGCCTTTCCATCTGATTCGTCTGAATTCCTGGGCAGTTCAGCACCGCTATCTTGACAAACAAATCCTTCCTCAGCAAGTTTAACAGCACAGAATCGGAGAAATGCAATAGCATTAAGGTTAGCATCACTGCTAAACTGGCTACTTGTAAATGCAATAAGACAAGTAACACAATCAGTGAATGTTGTGGTCTCTGTCTCAGTTATGTGATGGAAATATTCTCGTACAATTTTTTCCACAGTCTCAAATGCCAAGAGGACAATACTTTTTGTATCATCAGCTGCAGCAGAAGTGAAAACCTGCAAGTCGATTGGAAAATTACAGATTGAATAGACTAGCTACCAGGTAAACTGAATAAAACCCTCTGAATAAACTGAAACTAACTACAGAAGCAATACATACCAGAAAAACGCCCTTCCATCCAGACTTTATGTTATTAACCCGACTCAGAACCATCTGTGAGACACATCTAACAATCAGCTCTCGTACCTCTGGAGCATTACTCTTCTGCATAACAACCACAAAAGGCCTCAGGAACTCATTTTGAAAGGTATAGTTCGCCAGTTCCTCTCTTTCCAAAAATTTCATGGCCAGCTGTCTCAGAGAGTCCATCACAAATATAGCAACAGACAGATTTTCCAACAATCCAACAGACACAAAAAAGTCTGATAGAACTTGCCAAATACGCGACCATACCAAACGTATACGGTTCATATTGTAATGCCTGCACAAGCGAAGTAAATTAGTAGTAAGAAAACATCAAATAAGTGGCTGCTGTTGCAATCAATAAAATATCATCTTAGGAATTTTCTTACGCGATCTCTACTATTTTTGTAAGGCAGAAGATTCGAGGATCTGATGGCGACTGCAACTCAGTTATTGACACCTTGCAAAGAGCTTTCACAAAAGCGACAATAGCATCACTGTTTAATCTTTGGCTATGGGCAAAGATCTGATTCAACTCAACAATGCCAATCTGATCCAACAAATTTATGTTTGATAAGAAATTATTGATTTGTTCAGGAGTCACCAGTGCTGGTGCACTGGTTTTAACTAGTGCGCTATCATATGAGCCTCCTCTAACAGCAGCCATTACAGCAGGATTTTGAAGAGCATTGAGTTTCTTTGAAGATATGAGAGAAGTAGACTTCTGAGTTTTTTCTTCTGTTTCAGCCAGAGGTACAGTGAGAAATGAAGCATCGGTGGGTACCCCTTCTCCAAGCAGATGTAAATGCTCAAACCGTGATAAACAAGTCAGTACATGCTCCCAAGCTTCTTGCAAGTAGTTTCCATCTTCGATGGCAATTGATATTATAGCCTGTTCATAAACATACACCAAATTTATCATACCATGGCTTTAAAACAGTCAGATATACCAAACAAAATTGCTAACATAGTACATCATATTTCTTCAAAACAAAACATAGTATATCATAGAATGTGGTTCAAAAATTTGTAACACCAACAGGATATTTATTCTCACAAAAAATGGAACATTCAACATTCAATAATCACCAGATCTGTTAATAATAATTCATTAAATATTGGAGAAAACACATAAAACCCAAAATATCCGTTTGGAGTTTGAACACCAGAGTGTTGCATCATATCACGTGTAAATTATTACAAAAGGGTAAAATACACAAACAAAGCAGGTGTTAAGTAGCCTTTACCTTCATAGCATCAACATTTTTTTGCTTCATGTCCACAGCAGAATGGAGGGATGTGAACTTGGCTATGGAGGTTAAGAAAGCATCCCTCTGTGTCTGCATGCACATGACAGAAGTGATATGCACAGCATACCTTAACCCCTTTAAACATTGTGATGTGGCAGCTTTATCATCACATTGGTCGAGTAGCACACTGAATGCAGCCATCATAGGAGCCCAACATGATTCCATCATGAATCTTAAAATGGTTGCATCAGCAACAATATAAAACATGGACCTGTATCATGCCCAAGCTAAATTTAATAAAATGTCACCGGGGCATATGTATTCTAACAAAACAAAAAAAGATCATGCTGATCTTACTCTAATTTTCCACGTTTTGCTTTGAATCTTTCTTGTATGTGCTTAATGAGCAAGTCATTTGCTCCTACAGCCTTGTCTTCTGCTGGTCCCCAGCCAACAAAGTTGATAATATTGTCTAAGCCTAGCAGCTTGCTTACGCTGTTCGTCTGCTTGGTTTGTGCAACAGAAGAATCAGCACTCATTTTGATTTCATTGTTGACAATTTGGTCATATAGTGCACTCAGATAATCTTCTGGCAAATCCTTTCCATTGTCTATCCCTCTGTTATTACGCATAAAATCAGCCTTAGACATCTGCACAGGAAAAATACCCATTACTTTATGAACTAGTTCCAGATGCTAGGCAAGTCATCATTAAAATACCTTGTTTGTCACCATTGGATTATGAGCATCAGTGTTTAACAAGATCACAGAATATGCAAGAACATATGCTGTATCTGCACTGGAAAAAGCATTTGGATTGCATTTACAGTAGCGTTCAGCAAACTTTTCCATGATCCGGTCAATTTTTTGTGCTTCTCCAGGTAACCTGAAACCTTGCAAGAAAAACCTAATCGCCTGACCAAAGTCCATGCCTTCAAAGTTTAATGTGTCCACATAAGCATGCATAACTTTGAGGGGGAAGTCGTCTCTTTCACCCAAGTAATCTCCGATCATTGTTGCATTTAAGCCAGAAGTATTTCTCAAGAAAGAAGCCACATCTTCTGGAGAATGGCCAATTTTCTTGCTGCGAATAAGAAAATCTATACCTTTGGAAGGTTTTTTATTGAATAAGGCAATTCCTTTCTGCAGAAAGAAGTATATACCTATCAGTAATCTCAAAGACTGAACCCTCTAAACAGAAGAAATTTCATATAGGAGAAGGCCCATTTCAAGTAAGCAACTAAACCTGAAGTTCTATCTTGTAAGCACGACGCTGCTCAAGTGAGGAAGAATCAGTAATGTCACAGCTACTGGTATCAGTCTGCAGTTCATAATCCATCACACTCCCTTCTTCTCCATTATGGATATTATGGTTGTCCATTGCACTTTGAGTTTCTGAACTTCTCGGAGAAAACTCACCAATTTTCAGTTGTTGATCCATCCATGCGCTCATTGACTTAATAATAGTTGCAAGGCACTTGACAGACTCAATCCTAAATGTTTGGTCCTGTGCAACAGTTAACGTTGTTGTAGATCCGGCAGGGACACCTAGAGCTGTCTTTAGTAGTCCATTGACAATCCTGTGACGATATGGTAGAATTAAAACTGCTTCACGGTAAAATTAAACAAAACAGCATACATTTTGTAGAAAAGAACCAGACAAGTATAACTGTGCACACTGTATAGATACTTTCATTATACTGGATATGAAAATTGGCGACTATTACTGATCAGAAAATGAAATTGAAGGGAAATGCCCACACAAAAAACTGTAAGCGTACCTTTCAAAAATATTTGGTGCATCGACATCACAATCATAGTTCACAAAGATATCAATGATAACCTGAGGTTCTTTACTAATCTTCTCCAAAAAGTTTAGAACTGTCATTTTCTGCAGAAAACTAGGCTGAAGGACATTCTCAAGAACTCTTAAGATAAGCATAGGAAAAAAGATGCCAATTTCCTCTTTCAAGCCAGATCTAAACCTGGACAATAGACTCATAAAAATGGAGCATAATAACTGGAAGACACTCATCGCAGACAAGGCACTGTTCTTCAACAAGGATAAACAAAGGTACTGCTTAACTGCTTCAAGATACCTGCATCAATAGGAAATACAAAAAGCAGCAATAATGAGCTGCCCGTTTTGTTGGGAACATAATTAGATAGACAGTTCTACATAGGATGACCTGAAAAACTTCTGGTACGAACTCATTCGGTTAAATTCACAATCGTTACTTCAGCAGCCAGATCCCTATCTGAACAACCTATATGACAGCTAATAGTGCAAAATATGCTGGAAACAACCTCACTAGTCCACCCAGCGACTAAGTGGAGAGGGGGTGGCTGGGATCCAAATATTATTCAGCTCTTCAAGTCCGAAAAGCGCCTGCAGCAATGCAGCTCATCCAAATATGACCTCAGTGCAGTTATGTATATGCTTCTACAGATTCCATTTCATGCTTCCCGGCTCCCATGTTTCAGCCCTTATCATTTGCACTCATCAAGGCTCAATGCAACATTAACACTAACATTTTTTTTGAGAATGTAACACTGCAACATCAAAGATTTGAAGAAGATAGGCCATGCAACAAATTCAAATGGAAACGATCAGAATCATGATGCCATGATACATACTTTTCATTTGTCTTCCAGAATGGCCCTGCATTGTCAACAACCATCCTAAGCAGCTCGAGTGACAACACCTTTCCCCGCAGCAGCAGCAGGTCATCGGGGTTATCTGGCGTAGCAAATTTCATCGACAGCTTGCAAAGGTTCTTGAACAAGGCCAGCCCATCCTCCCTGATCTTGCTCAATCCACCATTCTCCCCGCCGCCTTCCCCCTCGATTGGCGCATCCACAGCAGGGGATTCCTCCGGTACGTCGCTCCCCTCCATGGCCTCGTTTATGAACGCCTGCGCGGCCTGAACGACGCTGGAGTCGTTGAGGCTGCGGTCGGATAGGTCCATCATGTCGGCGGCGGAGATGGTGCGCACGCGCACGTCCATGGCGTCCGCCTCCACGCGCGCGAACACGATGGCCAGCACCTGCGCGATCGCCAGCTTGGCGCAGAGCTGGTTCCCGCCGCTGGCGCTCCCGAGGTACACGTTGTAGCACGCCTTCACCACTTGGCCCAGGCACTCCCCGCTGACGGAGACGGTCGGGCACCGCGCGAAGGCCACGAGCACGCGCAGCACGGCGAGCTCGAGCGCGTCGTCGCCGCCAAGCGCGCCGCAGGAAAGCACCGCGGCGAAGAGCTTGGAGACAGGGGAGGACGGGGATGGAGCGGCGGAGGGGTCGGCGGCCTCGACGTCGCCGAGGAGGAGGCGATGGGTGAGGAGGCTGGCGACGCACTCGAGCGCGGGCTCGGCCACCTTCGGGGAGGCCGGGTCGAGCGCGAGGAGGAGCGCCCCGAGGGCGGCATCGGCGGCGGGCGCGGGGATGCCCGGGACGGGGGAAGGCAAGGGCTCGGGCCCCGGCGCGGCGGCAGGGTCGGGGGCGGGTGCGGAGAGGAGGTCGAGCGCGGACTTGGAGGCGGCGACGAGCGCGGAGTGCTTGCGCCAGGAGGAGTGCTTGATGACCTTGTCGAGCGCGCGGCTGAGCACGCGGGCCGCCGGAGAGGCGCCGCCGACGGCACCCTCGGCGTCGGGCTCCGACGACGACATTGGGGCGGTGGGGCTAGGCGGCGGTGGGTGATCTCATCCGACGCCGACGGAGTTGGTCAGTTCGGAGTGCGGGAGATCTGGTGGTCGGTGACGCGATGCTCTTCTCCTGCTCTGCTCTGCTGTTTGTTGGCGTTTTAGGAAGAGCGTGGAAGGGAAGGCAGGGTGACTTGGAACAGATCAACGGAGTAAACAGCAAGTATTGGAACCGTGTCGTCCTGTCGTCTACTCGGGTCGAGTGCTTACGTTAGGAATTGCTCTTTGGATTTTCTTCTTTCCTCCTCACGTATAACACGAGTTTGAACTCAAAATTCGTTTCAATTTAAACCTGAAGCCTAAATTTTTATCCATGGGCTGAAAATTTCCAAACTTGCACGAACTGTCATCCGTTCTTTACGATGATGAGCAAGTGTCTGATTACATTTAGTTTAGCTTTTCTATAATGTCATCAATGGTAATAAAAGTTTCAGGTCCCATGTTTTTTCTAAAAAAATTGATGAGGTGCTTTCTCTTTGCATTAAGGTAGAAGAAGAAACCTAGTACTACAAGTTATTACAACCAGTCAGCCGAAGTTGGCTCGAAGACTAAGAGATGTTTGGCTCCCTGCCACGGTTTACCACATCGAAAGTTTGGCGAGTTTAGTAGTGTTTGGTTCACGGCCAAAGATTCTCACACCGTAGTTGCTGCAATCATCGTTTTGCTTGCATGCTTTGTTGTTTTGCTTATGGCAGATGGAGGCAGAGTATGGCGCCTTTTTTGACGCCACAACCACAACAGCGGTGTGGCGAATGGAGACATGCATCCAAACACCTCATAAAGGTTCTCGAGAGAATAAAGTAGAACACAATAAGCTCCGGCCAAAGCTCTGGCCAAGTAAATCAAAGGGCAAGGAGTGAAAGCATAGAATAAGTAGTGAGAAGCTAAGCAACAAAAATTGCAGCCATAATGTTATTCTATTCTAATTCTACTAACTTGGGGGGGGGGGGGGGGGGGGGGGGATTCCACTGTGATTTTCTACCTTCAATTTGCCACGTTGTAAAGATTGATCTCCTCCTTTGCCATGATGACAACTTGGTAGCAGGCCTTCGCTTTCCCTTCGAAAACTCACCTATTATGTTTCTTCCACACATTCCGTCTTGTGTAGATGTATGGTGGAGATGGTCTAAGAAAAAAACCCTACCACTTATACCTCAGATGAGGTTGACGAGTGAGAGTGAGAAGAGGGGCGATAGATATAAGATTGTTGTCTAGATTCTTGCATCATGTGCAATAAATCTTCAAGTTCTTGATCGGAACTTTCAAATGGTGAGCTCAATCTGCACAAAAAATAATACTCCCTCCATTCTTTTTTATATGACGTTGGTTAGCTCAAATTTGAGCTAACCAACGTCATACAAAAAAAACGGAGGTAGTACTTTTTAGTCATTGACAATTTGATCAATGGAGCACTAGATTTGAGAAAGAGTTCCTCAACTCGAGAGCAATTTTAGTAGAAAATTAGTTTGAGTAGCCAACGGTGTTATATCAAGATGACATTTTGACAATATACCTCCCAAAATTTATGAGAATGCATTCTTTTTTTGTTGTTATTTGAGCGTTTAACTGGTTTTGACATTCTAGAGAAGGCTTATAAATTATCTTTTTTTTGTTAAGAATATCTATTATTGTTTTATGGCAAGTAAGGTTTGAAGTTGGCTGTTTGCCCCGCGGTTTAGATGAGTTTTCTATGTAAATAATTTCATTATTTTTTTTAATTACACGGTACAACTAAGACACTCACAACGCAGACATACTCATCCCTATACGTACATACGTCAATCCTGTCTCTATGAGCATCTTCAAAGACTGACCCGGTAAATTCTCAAGATTGACGAAGTCACGACTGATGTCTTGCTGTCGACGGATATGTCGCTTGTATGACTTTAAACGCATGTTATTATGTTTCAAAGCTGTTCGTAGAAGCTATCCCTCCCTATTGGTCGAGACGTTACAAACACTGATGATAATGGCACACTAGGCAAGGACCGCAATTCGGCCTTTTTGGGTAAGGACTAGAAGATCAACTCTGCTTAATTACTTCAGCTTAGCCGCCGCACGAGATTTCCCAGTTGCTGCGACGGCTAGACATCTGCCCAACCTTCTCGCTTTGCCGTGCTCTTTTTGCGAGCTGTCAGTGGCCAGGCCAAACTGCGATCCCTCTTTCGCAAGAGAGAGCCGTGGGAAGGGGAAGAGTGGAGTGAAACCATGGAACCACCGGTGGCTCACGGCCCTCTCGTGACGTGCACACACACAAGCCGCGTGACCTGCCGGCCGCCGCAACGGCGCTTTCAAACAGAGTGTGAGAATTCTTGTAACACATTCATTCAAAAAAAAAAAAATTCTTGTAACACATTCTGCAGGATGATTTTTTTCAAGGCATGGAAACAGGGGGATTCTAATCTTAAAACTTTATCTTGCATAACTAACAGGCATGGATCGAAGACTATATATATACACGACTAAGGTTGGGTAGATTCATACTGCACTCCATTCGGTCCCGAATACTCAAATCTCTTCGGATCTGGAGCAGCAACATGAAGATACAGAACAACAGAAAACCCAGTTTTGAAAACTACTCTGGATAGATAGAAATATAAAACAAGAAGGGAGCAAAAGAAACAAAAACAAAAATGATAGATGCTCCATGGAATCAAGAGGCTGCAGCATGACACATATCCTAGGCATGCTAGGCCTTGGCGCATTGCATCATGCTAAGCTAAGAGGCTGAAACCTTCCTAGCAAGCAGATAGTACTACATGATATGGTAAAGTATCAAGCTTGATCTTCGCCCTTGTGCCCTTGCAACGCCTTCCATGGAGGATGAGATCCAGTCTCTCTGGGTGTTCACTGCTTGTCTTTCCGGCTACCGTCCCGAGATCTCTTCCGCTGCTTCTTGGAGCAGCGGGGCTTCGGTTGGGTAGACCGGGCATCAGGAATAGGCACACGATGCTCACTAGCCAAAGCAGGGAAACCAGCGGCAGGGTTTCTGCAAATAAAAGAAAATTGACTTAGCATCAGGATTTACCAAGCATCCTGCAAATTCTATTTGCACTACACACCACGAGAGAGCAAGATGAAGGTACAAAAACATCCTAATTTGGCCCAAGTACACGCTCAAGAGAACGAATCAGAGCATGATATGTTTGATGTGCCTTACCCGTGAGTACGGCAGACTCCTGCATGGCTGTGGGAGCACCAACGGGCCTATCCTTCAGCACGCTCTGGCGCAGTGCCATGTTCTCAGCTGCGTAGCACTGCAGTGCATAGCTGAGGCGGCGGCACTCTGCCTCCAGATACTTGCTTTTCGTCTCCAACTCCTTTATGTATGTCTTCTTCCTCTCCCTGGATTTCATGGCAGAATCCCTGTTCCTCATTTGCCTGAGCACAGTTCCCTTAATAAGACACATTGCCCAACTAGAGTCGCAAGCAAAAATGTAAACCAAAAAAAATCTCCACTTCTTGAACCAGATTCGTCCTAGTACTGATCAAACTTGTTTTGTGGTTTAAGTGTCAGTCTTTTACTCACATCCTCAAACTCTAACACGAACAGTGAAGCATAAATACTTTTCCCGAAGTCATGACAAATCCTAACTTGTTCAGTGAAGCAAATATTGAAGTTTTAACGATTTAGAACAATAGAACTATCGATATCCTCCCAACAATTAATAAAAAAAAATTCGATTAGGTACAGTTCACACTAGACAACGAGACAACTGAAGTTTATCAAGCATTTACATTTTCCCACCTACTACTAACTCTTAGCAATCATCGTAAATTGATCTAAAAAAACAATCATCGTAAATTGGATTGAGTGGTGAATGATTTTTTATTTACGACCTTACAAACCTAAGCATGATCCATCACTGAGACTACACAAGATTGCAAACCAACAAATTTGTAGAAAATGAAAAGTTCATTTGTCCTGCAAAAACACATGAAAATTGACATACCTCCTCTTCTTCTTGCTGACAGGATCATCGCCATCCACCTTCTCCGCCTCCGGCGTCACCACCTCCTCTTCCCTACCGGAGCTCCCATCCGAGCTCCCGCCAGCCCCACTCTCCTTCCCCTTCTCCTCCCCATCCCCCTCCCCGCCGTCGTACAGCGCGTCGAAGAATTCTTCCACGCTGATCCCTTCCGCCACGCCGTCCACCTCCGCGTCCCCCTCCTGCATCAGGAACCTCTCGATCTCCGAAAGGGCCTCCACCGGAGGGCTCGGCCGGGAGGTCACCGAGTCCGGTGACCCCGCCTCCGCATCGCGCGCCGGCGGCGGAGGCGGGGACGGGACGATGATGTCGGAGACGGCGGCGTGCTCGCTGGAGAAGGAGGCAAGGAGGGCGTCAAGGTCAAGGTCGGTGAAGAAGTCGGCGTCCATGTAGATCGATGGGGATATTTTGTCACGGTGGTGGTCTCTTCTGTGCGGTTTTATAGCGGACTCCAGCTGTTGGAGGTTTTGCTTCGCGGGGAAGGAGAGGGAAGGTTCCTTGCAGTTTTGGTGTCCACACGGGGTGGTGCCGTGGCCTGACCAATGGGAGGAAGGGGATGCGCCAGGTCACCTCGCGGGCTTTCGTCAAGGGGTTTGGGCTGGGAGTGTGAGGTGGGCCTTTAAATCACGCGAGCACCACAGATCGTGTATGGGGAATAAGGACCCAGCTACCTCTTTTGCAGCTAAATAAATATTTTGTGCTCCAATTTTTTTTTTAATTTTGTGCAAGGGACACGACCCGGATGTGCTGTTTCTCAAAAAAAAAAAAAAAACGACCAGGAAGTGCTAAAAAAAAGAGTAACACGACCAGGAACAAACCGAAATATTCTAGCATGATGAAACACACTAAAATTTCTTCAATCTGAGAAGCTATCGTCCTCCTCCCCAATGATTGCGCCTTTTAGAAGGTCGAATATGGCACATTTTGAGGCAATTGTGACCTAGTCGCACAAACTCCTCACTAGCCCCCATAACCCCTACAAAGTGCTCTAAGATCAGCAACAAAGCGTTCAACAGTCACACATGACATGCCATAATGATGGTAAGTTTGTCCGTCCTAATATGAATTTAGACTTAGGCGATAACACGAGACAAGCTTAAAAATGTGCTTTTATAATTGGAAGTTTATGATTTTGATGGATGTTTAATGATAAGTTTCTCCAATTTGCAAGTTTGTGGATCTAGATGCAAACTACAGAACAAGTTAAACGGCCATCTTTGTATTTTACCCATTCCAATTCGTCCATGCCAATGCTAGACCAATAGATCCTTTTGTTCGTAAAGTTTGAGGAATAGATTTCGGCGATCTTGAAGTCATCATGCCCAGAGCCGATCCAACGTTCACATGGCAGACGATCTTCGGACTCGCAAACAGCACTTCATTTCAAAAACGAAGATAAAGGCCCACCTGTCACCGACCTGCCGCAAATAAATCCTTCCGCTGTAGCTGTAGGACTGCGCCGTACGTTCCAACTCACAGCGCCGCCGCTCGCCACGCCAGAGAAGCACCAGCGATTTCAAACGCCACGGCTGCAGCTTCCCACACTGACACCCACGCAACGCAAGCGCAGCGAATCGTTTGAATCCCAAATCCAAATCGCTCGAAGCGACGCCTCGAGCCCGTCTCGATTCAAACTCGCCTCTGCCTCTGCTGCGCCACCGCCACCGCCCCCCTCACTCCCTCGTCCGCGCTCGCCGCCGCAGGGGCGGCGATGGAAACCCTAATGGTGGACCGCGTCCACAGCAGCCTCCGCCTCTTCATGCACCGCAACGCCGTCTTCCTCTGCGAGCGCCTCTGCGCGCAGTTCCCCTCCGAGGTACCCGTCTGCTCCCCCTTCTCTCCCCCGCTTCCTGAACGAGGCTAGATTGGGTCCAGTTAGGTGTGCTTGTTGGTGGGAATGGCGCGGTGGGGGTTAGATCGGCAGTGCGGCCGGCGTGGGGCGGCGATTTGGGCGCGGGCGCTCCCTGCGCGGTTCGATTTAGTGTAGTTTTTGTGTTTTTTCTTTAAGCTGTCGGGATGCGTATGAAGCTGGAGCGGGGGCATTTGGGTGTCTGGTTTATTGGGAGCTTGAACCACAATGGTGTTTCAATTAGTGGGGAATTTGAGTAATCTATATACGATTCATCTAGGTTTAGGGAGAATTTGGTTGGCAGGGGGATTTACCGCCTAATTAGGGGCAGCTTAACAGGTAGTAGCTGTAGTGATGTTAACACGTTATGGCTACAGTGATGCTTTAACTTTGTCGGGTGTTTTTCCTTATCTGAATCTCGGGCTCACAACAATTACAGCAACTCTAAGGTGTTCAGTAACCAGTAGCTTGGAGCGTTGGGTCCTATATTCTTCTTACATGACATACTCACCGCTATCTTTGTAATCTTCTACCTGAAGACTGGTTGCGTGGATTTAAATTTATTTTGGGTTCTCACTGTGGTTCTTGAGGCATCATGTGGGAGGAGGTTTGCGCAGCTCTAGCAGTATATTTTGTGGCGCTTAGTGCTTAGTGTATATCCAGTTTCTTAGCAGTTGTTACTTCAGAGTTGAATTGTGTGTAAGCTGAATCCAGTTCCATCTTTCCTATTTTAAAATTCTTTTTTCTTTGTGTTTTCCTTGTTAAGGAGAGACTAAAAGAGTGCATTTTAAGCTTGTTGAGAAACGTTTTCGTATGTTGCATTAAATGCTTGAGCTCTCTATTCTGTTCACAGACTAATGTGCAACTACTAGCAACCTGTTACCTCCACAACAACCAGCCATACGCTGCATACCATATTTTGAAAGGTAATAGCATCTGCTCACCATGTTGATTGGAATGCATCTTGCAGGTTTATTTCTTAGCTAGTATTTTGCATTTCATACTATTTCTTTTTATATTTTTTATGACAGTAGTTTGGATGATTTACTGATATTGTTTCTGCTGTGATATGAAGGGAAGAAGCTGCCAGAGTCTCGGTACTTGTTTGCTTTATCATGTTTTCGAATGAACCTCTTGCGTGAAGCAGAAGAAACTCTATGTCCAGTCGATGAACCAAACATGGAGGTACATAGCAGTGTGCAAAAATGATTTGTTTCTGAAAAAAAATGTATGAGGTTGTATGTGAAACTTACTGTCCTCATTGTTTCTGTTGGATGGTAATGTAGTATTATTTTGCTAGTGAGGTATTGTTCATGCAGACGTATTGTAATCACTCTTTTGCATCAATTAGAAAATGTATATAAGAATTCTTAGTTAGTTCTGTTTATTACCTTATCTATAATCCATGCATCAGATATAAGTTTTGCTAAGTTTATAAATTATTTATAGGGATGGCTCGAGTTCACCCTTAAGAAATGATTTCTGAACACAAGGAATTCTTTTTTTTAAAAGAAAAAATCTATCTGGGCTTGCCTGAGGTTACCGACTACCTATTTTGATTTCTACAGTGTGAAGTAGTAACAGAAGAAATAAAAGATGATCTCATCTTTTCATGCTTATTTATTTATTTATTCAGGATTACTTTTTTACTTCTATTGTTTTCAACCTTTTATGCAGGTTCCAATCGGAGCACCTGGACACTACCTTCTTGGAGTAATTTACAGGTTTGATATCCATGGCATAACTAATCTGTGTTTCTGCATACTGTGACTTTTGGCTGAATCTGTTATTTTCACCTCATCTGTCTGCAGGTGCACAGGCAGAATATCAGCTGCAGCTGAACAATTTACACAAGCATTGACTCTAGATCCTCTTTTATGGGCAGCATATGAGGAACTGTGTATACTAGGTTGGTTCATTAAACAACTATATTTGAAGTTCTGTAGATGTTCCATGCTAAGTCTGATACATTAGAAGTACTTGTGTAACTGTTGCCACAAATAACGAATTTCGAAAGGCAGGAGTATAGATAAAAAACCCAATGCTGATTTTGCAGAATGAACCTGACTAACTATGCTACTTCCATGGATGGATCTTGAATATGTCCATGTACTTTGCCTTGTGGGTGTCTGTCTATGTTAGGACAAGTGATTTAGTGAACTTGTACTAAATATCTTGTCAATTTGAGAACGGAAGGAGTAGTTCCTAGTGTGCTACATGCAGCAGTGCCTTTTCGCTTTCTGTAGCAGTTACACTATAATTAAAAAAAAAACTTTTTTTTTTTTGGGCTTGCAAGGACTCACCCAAGGCTTAAAATCATGAACATATTATAGGTGTTGCAGAAGATGCAGATGAGTGTTTTAGTGAAGCAACTGCTCTACGTCTCCAGCAGGAAAACACATCGACATCATGTCTGGAAAATTCAAACTTTGCCAATGAAAATCGAGTTCTACCTTCCAATGTCTCCTCAAGTCTTGAGGATATTAGTCCTAAGCAAGTCAAACACCTTCATGCTAACAACATGTCAGAAGTACCTGGTTATTCTCATGGAAGAGCAGCTGCATTGCATGTGCAGAACAGTGCATCCTCTAATGTTGCACAATTTGACACCCCATCACCAACTGCAACACAGGTTAGTGGAACCTATTTGATTCTTCACTCTGTAAGATATCTTGGCAGTGTGAAATTCGAGGGATTGAATTTAATCAGCAGTTGGTTGAATCATGTTGAAAGCAGATGTGGTATCCGATTTTTCACACTGGTGGGCACTGGTAAATATGATTGTACTCGGCCTTTGATTAGGGAAATTCATTTGTACCCATGGGTTCTGGTGTCACCATTAGCGAAAATAATTCAACATGTCAATACACAGAGTTAGGCAAACATGCAAAAAAAAAATCATTTTCAAGATCATCTTTGATACCGAGATTCAAAAACACTAATACTGTTAAGACATGTTGAACAAGGCCAAACTTATTCTTGTATATTTTATTTCTTGATATGTAGGATAAATTCGATGCTGATTTTTTTCAGATTCGCTTAACTTTTTAAACAGTGCAAGATATTGAATCTGTTAATAAGGACATGGGAACCCTAGGCACAATCATTCTTTCTATAATCGTCCAGAATCTTCATGTCTGACCTATCCAAACCTATTTACACTTTCTTACCTCCTTTTGTTTTGCTACAATGTTAGATCTGGCTATCCTGTTAGCAAGGTTGTAATGACAAAAGGCTTGGTGCTTGGCAGGTCATAATAATTATTAGTTGTAGTAGACTTTGGTCCAAAAGGATCATATTGCATCCTGACTGTGGAACAATGCTACAAATTAGGAGTCATTAGTGCTTGATGATCAAGATCTCGTTTCTAGTTATGATATTAGTTTGTAACTTGTCTGTGACTGAGTGCATTTTACTTGATTTAATCTTGCAGACTTCTGGTATTATGCCACCACCACTCTTTAGGAATGCCCACGCTTACCAGAATACAATAAGCGGTGATGCTCCTACTAAACAAAAAGCTAATGCAGCAAACCAACCACTTAGAAGGAAATTCTTGGATGAAGCAAGGCTGAAGAGGGTTGGTCTCTCGTCATTTGATTGAAATCATTGAATGCTCTGTTGTCTTGTCTTTTGTGCTTCTAGGAGTTTCCTTTTGATTTCTATGGCCTTACGTAGTTCTTATTTTCTTTGTTGTCGTATTTTTCATTAAATCACAATTGGCGCCTCCTGGAAAGAATATTGTGATGAGAGCCAACTGCACATAAGTTTCTAGTTACTTTAAGCCATGCTGTTTTTTATAGTTGCTCATTGAGCTACATGCAAATGTATCATTGTTGAACATGAATATAGTCTTCAATGTCCTGGATGTGTCTGTAAAATTCCAGTCAGGATTCAGTGTTGGATTCCTTGCTATTGCCTGGTAATCCAAAGTTTTACGATTGAAGTCTTTTTCAGTTTGTATGCTATTGCATGGGGGGATAGCTACGAATTTTCTTCAAGTAGCTCCACCTTCTGTCCAATTCACTCAGTTTTCTACCAAGTCAAAATATGTTTGCATACTATTTTTAGCCATTTCTGTCCCCAAAGTGTTGCACACAATAATAGTGGGATCTGTCTTAAGTAATTTTTTTCTACGGTCATTTTCATCTTGTAGTCTCAAATTCATCCATGATCTGTACTGTATTTCCCTTATGGTATTCTTATTACCATTGTAGGGATGGACCATGCTATCTAACATATGATCCATTGTTCTATTTAATTTTAGGGCTGGCTTTACACACTTGCTTATGTTTTTTTTCCCCCCCTTTTGATAGTTAGTATACTGTTTTCAGTGCATATTCAAAGTCTTGGGTAAAACTTCATTTTCTACCTGCAAGTACTGCGTTGGACTGTTTCCTTCTCTCTCTCTCTCTCCCTCTCTTTTTTTCTCTTTTGTTGCTTATCATGATATTAGAACTGAAGATACTTTTCAGGTTTCTGGAAGGCTGTTTAATCAGAGTAGTGATTCAGTACCTCGAAGAAGTTTGCGACTTTCTCGAGATACGACAATAAATTCAAATTCAAATATCTCTCAGTTTGGAGGAAATGGAACAGATCACGCGTCAGGTAAACTGCGAGTAAACTCGTCCACACCATCAAAATTGTGTTCACCAGCAGTACGTTCCGTGCAAGTTAGGAAAGGAAAACCACGGGCTACCGAAAATTTTGATGAAGGTGATTATCATTTCAGTATGGATCATCAAATTACATAAATGACGCAAAATGTGGTTGATGTGTTAGATTACCTGTGCACTTGTTCTCTGAATGGTATTGTTTCATTGCTTCTTTAGGCCCTATCTATATGGTTTTGTTGCTCCTCTTTCTTCTAGGAATTGCAGCTATGATACCAACTGATGCAAACCTTTAAATGCAGTTTTTATAAAAACCAAGCATATCCCTAATTTTTTTAACATGTGGAAACAGCAGGAGAGGCTCCCACTGCAGATTTTATTACTTAAACAGTAATTGTACAAGCACATAAAAATAAAACACCGATACAACTGAAAAGAAGAGAAAAGCTCTATTTCCTACTGAATTTGTTGTTGTTCTATGGTACCTCAATAGGGATTTCTCCTAATACTGGGAAACGAATTATTAAAAGTTATCGTCGTACGACTAGAGCATTATCTGCTCTCGCTCTTTCTCTCATGCATATTCTTACCTTGTATTCTCTTTTTGCACATAGCATATGTTATTTATTTTCTTTGATGTCACACACATGATACTTTATATATTTGAATATAAATGATGGGTGATTGTTGCCAAATTTACATGTTTCTTGTTCTAGCTGGTATGAACTTTTCATTGTATCTTCAAACATTTCCCAGTTCTTATGATTAAATGTGGAAGGCAATTTCTTCTTTTCATTAAAAGATCCTGTTTCAGTAACTGTGACATTCTGGATGGAGCTATAGTTTCATGTTACACTAGGCCATCTCATTAGCCTTTTACGTGAGCCCTCACTATAGCATATTGATATTGTCTTTTGTATATTGTATTTTCTTGGTATGATTTTTGAAGTATCATACTATGAATCTGCATTTTCTTCACATTTTCATGAATGATGATTTGTTTTTCTTAATATTAGGAAGCAGATACGAAGTTATTGATGAAATGTGTACAGATAATATTCCAGCAGCTTCATCTTCTATAAGTTCAGCCGATGGAAGATTTTTTGAGCAGGATAAGGTAGAACGGATTCTGTCCCAAGACTCCAAACTGGCAATTGGTATCAGGGAACTCTTGGGACTTTTGCGCACACTTGGTGAAGGTTTTAGGCTTTCTTGCTTGTTCAAGTGCCAGGTATGATATAAGGCGTTTGATTCTACAGATTTTATCCTTCTACCCAGTGATGTCATCAAACTGATTTTGTTCACTAAATGGGCAGGAAGCATTGGAAGCCTACAGAAAACTCCCAGAACAACAATTTAGGACCGGATGGGTTCTATGCCAGGTACAGCTCATACAAAATGAATGGGGAGTTTCGAACATGCTTTTAATTCTTGATTATCTTTTCAGTATTATAGAGACTTAGGGCAGCTTTGTTTAAATCCTTTGAATTTTAACTCGTAATTGACTCCAAATGAATGCACATGTGGCATAGTTTTTCATGACTATTTATTCGAAGGTTTTTAAAATAGTCTATTCTTAGATGTCTATTCATTTCTTTTGGCCAGAAAGAAGAGCTTATTTTCACTTTGGTTAATGATACAGGTTGGTAAAGCATATTTTGAATTGGTAGATTATTTAGAAGCTGATCATTACTTTGAGTTAGCGCATCGACTATCGCCTTGTACGTTGGATGGGATGGACGTCTACTCTACTGTTCTTTATGTAAGTGAACTCACTGAATTATGACTTGGCTACATTAATACCACATTACTGATTTACCTTCAAGCTCACATGCTTCTGTTACAGCATCTGAATGAGGAAATGAGACTAAGCTACCTTGCCCAAGAGCTTATTTCTATCGACCGACTATCTCCTCAAGCATGGTACGTCTTTTTTTTTCCCCAGAAAGTCGATAACAATGTGGGGCTATTTCAATTTTATGTCTTCCTCCAATAATGTCGTTATAGTGCAAAACAGCTGGATGACTTTAGGCAGCAATTGTAAATCTTTAGTGGGAAATCCTTTCAAGCTGGTCCCTCTGACATGATATAGTGTTACATTTTCTAATGTATTTTTCTGGAATGTGCAACAGGTGTGCAGTGGGGAATTGCTTCGCCCTGAGGAAGGATCATGAAACTGCTTTAAAGAATTTCCAACGTGCTGTGCAGCTTGACTCAAGATTTGCTTATGCCCACACTCTGTGTGGTCACGAGTATGTTTTGGCGCCCATAAATATTTCAAATATTGATTCGATATTTCTGTTTTATACTCGAGTATCTCATAACTGGTCCAGATCAGAACTTCGTTCTGAATCCATGTTCGAGACAATCTTTTAAAATTTATTGAACTCCATTCCTTGGACTGTAGGTATTCTGCATTGGAGGATTATGAGAACAGTATCAAATTCTATCGATGTGCGCTTCAGGTGGATGAAAGGCACTATAATGCGTGGTATGGCCTTGGGGTGGTGTATCTTCGCCAGGAAAAGTTTGAGTTTGCTGAACATCATTTCAGAAGGGCATTTCAGATAAATCCTCGCTCGTCTGTTCTTATGTGCTATCTTGGGATGGCTTTGCATTCTCTAAAGGTTGATATCATTAATTGGCAACAATCAACTACCCCCTTTGATTCCAAATGTTAGTTGTTTTTAGTCCTTCTGGAAAACCTTGGGTTTGTGGAGGAGGCTAAAAGAACATTGTGGAATCAAAGGGAGTAGTTTCTTGTTTCCGTTTTTCCCTTAAAAGTGATATTTGGGCACTGGTTGAATGAACCTTATTTCTGGATGCAAAATTGTCAGAGGAATGAGGATGCACTGGAAATGATGGAGAAAGCTATATTTGCTGATAAGAAGAATCCACTGCCCAAGTATCAGAAGGCTTTAATCCTTCTAGGCCTTCAAAGATACCCAGAAGCTCTGGATGAGTTGGAGCGGCTTAAGGAGATTGCGCCTCATGAGAGTAGTATGTATGCTCTGATGGGGAAGATCTACAAGCAACTCAATATTCTCGACAAAGCTGTTTTCTGCTTTGGCATTGCCCTGGATTTGAAGCCTCCAGCTGCTGACCTTGCAATTATCAAGGTTTGGGACAATCTTATTTCCCTTATCCCACCTGGCTCACTCCAGATTTGTCTTCCTCAACACATTTCTATTACAGCTCATTCTGTGTCCCTTCCTAGCAGTGGTCCGATAACTATTGCTAGCTGTATTGTGACCTTGTTAGTTGTCATTCCCTTATATAATTTATTTGTTATAGCTACTTCACTGTCCTCACTGAATAGCTGATTTACATGCTTTTCTGATTTTGGCAGTCTGCAATGGAGAAAGTACATCTTCCGGATGAACTGATGGAGGATGACATTTAAATGCACTCTAGAGCACTGCGACAAAGAACACTTGGGTCTATGATGACCTGCTTGTGCTTGTGCTTCAAGAGTTGGCCGCCTTAAGAGTTCATGGCCCGCTCGTGCTTTCCGCTGGAACTCAGATCTTCGTGGAAGAAAGCACTTCATGCTGACTCGAGTCCACTGCTCTAATGGACTGTCACGCCGTTGCTGTACCATTAACCATCCCAGTTTTGTAGCTTTAGTCGTAACCTGTAATCAGAGGACACATGCACAGCAGCTTCAGTAGTTTATAACCATGTAGAACTTGAGTGTTGGCAGTGAGTCCTGTATCATTGTACAATAATGAGATCACCAAAAGAAATCGTTGTCAAATAATGGAAATTATATGGGGATGAGGATCCTGCTGATTCAAGCATATCTTGTGTCACGTCAACAGACTTTTTCTTGGTGTCATTCAAGGTCGAAAGCATTTCTACGCTGGTAATAAGAGATTTGGAAAAGACAGAAGGATGATTCGACGAGTCAGCCTAGTCCCACTGTAAGTGGTGTGGAGATAAAGCTAGGCCTTGTGTTCAAGCAAAGTGTAACCTAACCTATCTCTTGCTTATAGTAGTAGCCTCTATGATTGCTGGGTTGCTGCTTATCCTGGCATCATTAAGAAATGATTTAAAGAAGAATGTTACAGCGACGACCGATTTCTAAAAGAAAAAGCTTTACCTTTGCTTAATATAATATGATATACTTGTTTATTTACGTGGACTCGAAATGATCGAGAAAGATCTGTTTTGATTCTGAACATAGCGGCCCATCGTTGTGCACAGTACACGAGGTGTCACTACCATTTGCAGTGAATTATTTCAAATTATTTGCTGATCTGGTTCATCATTTTTAGGTCGCGTTTCAAGCCTGTGAATTACAAAGGTTATTATGAAATTCATAAAAAAAAAGTTTCTTGTGAAGTTGGGTTTCTAACAGTGTCCTAGCCAGGGTTTTCCAAACCTGATGGTAATTGATTACCGGTCCTGTTTTATCGGTAACCGGTCCTGTTTATCGCTAACCGGACTTACCGGTCTGGTTCGGTTTCGTCGGAGGTCTGGTTTTGGGTAACAACCGAACCAATGTATTGTAGCGCAATGGGTTACCCGTCGGTTTTGTCGGTAACCAGTTTGGTTTTGTCGGTTTCGGTTTTCCTGGTTTTTTTGAGATTTCAATCCTTGGTTCTAGCTAAATCAACATACACTTGGAATGGCGATTGAGTTTGACCTCTCGTCCGCAGGCGTTCCAATTGTTGCTCGTGCTTGTTTAGATAGTTTATATCATTTCAGCATGATTATCGTGCACTGGCATGATACGACGATATATTGGGCAGCATCACCGTCCATATTGAGTTTTGAAAAGATCAGCTCGCTAGTATTGGTCAAAGAGTAACCAACCTACCCACAACGCAAATTCTGAATGCTGACAAGAACTCACCGGGGTGCAAAGAGCGAGACAACGATAGCGATAATGATGTGGAACGGAAACCACGTTGTCTCGGCCTACTTGTGCCGGTACCACGCCCGTCCCGATCAGATGGTGTATGCATGCATTTACGTAAGATATGCTTTTATTTATTTGCGAATTGATATGTTTTTATCATTCAATGAGATAGTGCTTGTGGTTGGTACATGTGCCGAGTTCCTTGATCAGTGTTTCTCAATCTGAATAGTAAAGTCCGCTTCGATCTACTGCCTAACAATTGAATTTGTTGTCAATGCGGCAGGCATGTCATGCTTCTCTCTTCTATGCATGCTATTTATGTGTATTTTGCTTGCTTCTGAATGATGACTATAAAGTAACCGCAAGCCTTTGCAGCATCAAGGGCATGTGCTTTCAGATAAAAACCATTTGGTAAGGTCTCAAATGCTTCCTGATAAAAACTGCCTCTTTCATACACATTTGTCTGAATTTGTGTGTGCATAGCTTTATCTCACACATCTTTGTTCTTGCATTGTTGTTAACTACGTATTAGTACAAAAACGCCTATGATGGCGTGAACGTGCAAGCTATAGGCAGCTCCCGGATAGATAGAGCCACGAGTGCACATGCGTATCATAAGATCATCCCTTCCAATGGAAGGGATTCATAGATACTCCATCTCTGCTCCACTTGTCCCTGTCCCCATTTGCTCGACCATGTTAGAACTAATTTAACTTAGATCAAAAACAATGCTTAGGCTAAACAGGATCATCTAGTCAATGACATATCAAATCTAGATTAACTAATCTAATGCGGAATAGGTTAGGTTAATTACCAGCAGACGTCGCGTCCATTGCAGTAGGATCAGAGGTGACGGCGAGAGCCTCTGAGGGGATGAATCTCAGCTTCTCCTTCAGGGTTCTCTGGCGGTTACCTTCAGGGCGATAGCGGCACTGCCCTGTAGTAGATGGAAGACGGAAACGGCGTTCCAAACCCTCCAGCGTGCTTAGGTGATCGGTGGGTGGTTAGGGTTTCGGGGTAGAGGATTCCCAGGGGGTCCCCTCGCTTATATAGTCACGCTGTGGGCCCGGGGCCGAGTCCTAGATGGAAAGGGTTTGCCTCCCGATCAAGGCAGTATCGAACTCTGATTTGATTCCCTTTTATTCTCTTATTTGTTTCTATGTTTGTTGCCCGCAGGTCAACATAAAAGGAAATACAACATTCTCCCCCTTGACCAAAGGTCAACAAACTTAAACTTAAACTTACTCTTAACTTACTCTTAATCCCTCCTCAGTAAACCAGCGAGCACCAGACCAATGCGTCATCAGCGGACCACGTCACACTGGGACAACATTACCCATAGCCTCCACTAGAAAACTTTGTCAGGACTCTTATTCTTATTTGGGGAAGATCAACGGCCCTTAGACCAGGACCTTATCAAAGCTATCCACCAGACCCATATAAACGACATGTCTTTCGAAAAGGTGTGGTGGTAAACCTTTGGTAAGCGGATCCGCTATATTTAACTCAGTATCAATATGCTCAATTTTAATTATGCGGTCCCGGTTTCTTTCTTTAACGATAAGAAACTTAAGGTCGATGTGCCTGGAAGCACTACTTATCTTTTCATTACCGCTAAAGAAAACTGCGGCTTGATTGTCGCAGTGCATTGTGATAGGTCTCGAGATACTATCAACAATCCTTAATCCCGGAATAAAATTCTTAAGCCACATTGCCTGTCCCGAGGCATGGTAACATGACACGAATTCAGCTTGCATCGTAGATCCAGCTGTTACTGACTGCTTAGCACTCCTCCATGAAATCGCTCCCCCCGCTAGCGTGAAAACATATCCAGAAGTGGATTTCAATTCATCCTTATCACCAGCGAAGTCGGCATCCGTGTAACATTCAACCCGAAGGTCGTTTGTCATCTTGTATATGAGCATGTAATCCTTAGTGCCTTGACAATACCTTAATGCCTTCTTAACAGCCACCCAGTGAGCCCATCCTGGGTTAGACTGATATCGACCAAAAACTCCGGTTGCAAATGCCAAGTCTGGACGCGTACAGACTTGCGCATACATCAAGCTTCCAACAGCCGATGCATAGGGAACGTTCTCCATTCTTTTCTTTTCTAAATCATTCTTAGGGCACTGACCTTTATGAAGCTTATCGCCCTTTTGAAATGGGACAGGAGATGTATTACACTTATCCATCTGATACCTCTTAAGCATTTTCTCAATATATGCTTTCTGAGATAATCCTAGTGTTCCTTTGGCTCTATCTCGGTGTATCTCAATGCCAAGTACATACGAGGCTTCACCTAGATCCTTCATGTCAAAATGAGATGACAAGAAGTTCTTAGTCTCATGTAACATATTCTTATCGTTGCAGGCTAATAGTATGTCGTCAACATACAGCACTAGGATTATTAACTTTCCACCCTTGGATTTGATATAGATACAAGGATCCACATCATTACTCTTAAATCCAAATCTCTTAATTACTTCATCAAACTTAAAGTTCCACATTCTGGCCGCCTGCTTAAGGCCATAAATGGATTTCCTTAATCTGCATCCCATATTCTCTTTACCCTTAATGGTAAAACCTTCCGGCTGAACCATATAAATAGTCTCATCTAAATTTCCATTCAGGAACGCAGTCTTAACATCCATCTGATGCAGCTCCATATCAAAATGAGCTACAATTGCCATGATAATTCTAAGAGAATCTTTGGAAGACACAGGAGAGAAGGTCTCGTTGTAATCGATCCCCTCCTTCTGCGTAAACCCTTTAGCAACGAGCCTAGCTTTGAACCTTTCGACTTTCCCTTTAGAGTCACGTTTGGTCTTGTAGACCCATTTACAGCCCACTGGTTTGACTCCATCGGGAATTTCTACTAAGTCCCATACTTGATTGGAATTCATAGACTTAAGCTCCTCTTCCATGGCTTCAATCCATTTAGTGGAATTCTCACTCTGAACTGCCTCCTTAAAATTGGCAGGGTCGTTCATGTTCCCGACAACGTACAAGTCCTTACTTAAGTATGTCTCGTAAATATTAGGAATAGCCGATCTCCTTTCCCTGACAGATCTTCTTAATGGTTCGATCGCGGCAGGTTCAGGGACCGGTTGAGGTTCTACTAATGACGCTTCTTGCGCCTGCACCTCTGCTGCTGGCGCCTCGTGCCCAACGTCTGGCGCCGGGACCACGACTTCTGGCGCCTGCATTTCTTGCGCCTGAACTACTGGCGCCTGCGCTTGAATTATTGGCACCTGAGTGACAGTGGGTGCCACTGTGCTACTTATCTGAGGAATAACTGGCGGTACGAACTGAAACACAGGTGTTTGATAATCCGGATCAGGAAGGTTGACCCGCAGTTCTTCTAAACTTATATCCCTCTTCGGGAAATTACCACCAATTTCCGAGTTTTCAAGAAACACGGCCTGTCTGGTTTCAACGAACTTAGTGAAGCGACCAGGACAGTAAAATCGGTATACCTTAGACTTATCAGGGTATCCGATAAAGTGACAACTCACTGTCTTAGAGTCTAATTTCTTATGCTGAGGATCAAATAGCTTAGCCTCAGCGGGACAGCCCCACACCTTTAAATAATTAAGTGACGGTTTCCTCCCATTCCACAGCTCAAAAGGTGTCTTGGGAACTGACTTAGATGGAACCCGATTAAGTATGTGGGCAGCTGTCTTTAATGCCTCTAACCATAGTTCGACAGGTAGACTAGAATGACTGAGCATGCTTCTTACCATGTCCATTAACGTGCGGTTACGCCGCTCAGCCACTCCATTTTGCTGTGGTTCTCCAGGCATGGAGTATTGTGCCTTAATGCCATTTTCTTCTAAATACTTAGCGAATGGTCCCTTAATTTGACCATATTCAGCATGTTTCCCGTAGTATTCTCCACCCCTGTCTGACCGAACAATCTTAATGGAGGTGTTATGCTGTTTCTCAACTTCAAGTCTATATATCTTAAATATTTCTGGCGCATCTGAACGCTTTCTTATGGGGTAGATATGTCCATAGCGGGAATAATCGTCGGTAAATGTGATAAAAGAATCATAGCCATCTACCGAAGTTACCGAGAGAGGGCCACAGATATCTGTGTGAATTATTTACTCCTAGTAACTCCTTTCTTAATTGTCTTAGCATATTTTCCCTTAATGCAGTCGATGCACTGCTCTAAATTGGAGAAGTCTAATTTCTCTATTATTTCGTCTTTAATGAGACGCTCAATTCTCCCCCTCGAAATGTGGCCAAGGCGACAATGCCACAATTGCGAAGAGGTCTCATTATCACGCTTACGCTTATTTGTAGTAACATTCATCACAGAATCATTAAGAGAGAGCATATAAAGCATGCCTTGCCGACTAGCAAGACCGACACTAATCTCATTAAACTTAATCACATATTGTTTGTTGCCAAACTCACACACATGTCCAGAATCATCTAAAGCTGATACGGAAATCAAATTTCTCTTTAAACTAGGAACATAAAGGACATCATCTAAACGAAGCTGGAAGCCTCCTGGCAACTCTAAGTCGAAGCTTCCAATGCCTTCAACTTCAACGGCCGTCCCATTAGCCACTCTTAGGTTTCGCTCCCCCCTTCTTATAGTTCGGATCGAACGGAATGCCTGAAATGAATTAGAAATGTGCACGGTGGCACCTGAGTCAATCCACCAAGTATTAGGGGAAAAATCTGCTAAGAATAACTCATCAATGAAAGAAACAACATCAAACTTAAAATTACCTTGTTGCTTCAACCATTTCTTAAAGCCTGGACAGGCTTTCTGAAGGTGCTTAGGAGAGTCACAGAAGGAGCACAACATCTTACCACCCTTGGAGTGGTTGTTCTTGAACTTGTTGTTGTTCTTGGGAGCAAAGTTCTTGTTGCCTTTGTTCTTATTCTTCGCTCCCCCCTTCTGAGCTTGCTTGCTGCTGCTAGCCTCATGCTGGTTCTTAGGTGTGGAGTTGAGACTAAGGTTGCCAACCATGTTCACAACATCCTTCATCTTCTCAGTTTTGATACGCTCTTCTTCCTCAACACAATAGCTGATTAATTCACTGATAGTCCAGACGGACTTGTTGGTGTTGTAGTTGATCTTGAAGGCATTGAAGGTAGATGGCAAGGACGTCATGATGAAATGAACGAGGAAACCATCAGAGATCTCCATCTTCATCTCCTTAAGCCTATGAGCCATGTCACACATGTTCAAGATGTGCTCCCTTATGCCAGATGTGCCAGTGTACTGAGAAGAGACTAGCTTCATGATGAGAGTACTGGCATAGGTCTTAGAGGAGCTCTTGAAATTTTCCTCAACCTTAGCGAGGAACTCCTTAGCGGTGTAGTCATGTCCCTCTGAATTCTTAGTGGGGAGGGCACCCTTAATGCCAGGGCTGATGGTGCCAGTCATGACCATGAGAGCCATACGGTTGGACTTCTCCCACTTCTCAAAAGCAGGCGTAGCAGCTTGTCCAGCCTCAGGAGCAGCGGGCTTCTCCTCTCTTAGAGCCATATCGAGATCATTCCATGCCAAGCATGTAGTGATCTTGCTCTTCCAGTCCGGAAAGTTTGCCCCGTTGAGGTTCTCGATGTTGCTGAGAACAGAGGCAGCAGCATTGACGTTCGTCACTGAAAAATAAGAGAAAACTTAGCTTAGTAATGATATACAATGAAATGCGAAATTAAGTGCATGATTAAAACCCTACGGTGGTCTGATTAAAATCACACAAATAAATTTCAATTTGCATCACCGGTGGGGAAAACAAACGAAATTTAACTTAAAATACTCATGATCAATCAACGGTGGTCAGAAATAATCACAAGTTTACTCTAAATAAACTTCACGGTGGATCCATTTAAATAGAGGCATCTCAAAGTATATTGGTGGATTTAAACGTAAAACACCAACATATAAAATTAACTTACTGAAAACTTTACTTAAAACATTAATTTAGAGGCTAAAAGTGCTTAAACATAATGCTTAAATCTTAAAAGAATGAATAAAACAGTGAAAACTGCGCGCGCGGGCCGAATTTCAAAAGAAAATAACAGCCCAGACTGAATGCATGCGCAGCCCAGCTGAAATTCGCGCGGCCCAGCCCAGCAAACGGCGCGGCCCAGCTGAAACGCGCGCGCGCGCGCTAAACAACCAGCGCGCGGTGCTTACACGGGCTGACGGGGCAGAAGCCCAACAACCAGCGAGCGGGCCGCGAATTCGGCCCGCCGCGCGCGCGCCCGCACGGCGCATCTAGCCCAGCCCAAGATGGCCAGAGCTGCGCGCCGTCGGATCACGAGGGTGGAGGATCGGGCGGCCAGGGTGAATCGAACTCGGCATAAAAGGCCGGCCGAACCCTAACCCCCCTCACTGTGCTCATTTCTCACCCGCTCCCCTCACTCGCTCCCTTCCTCGCCCGCCGCCGCCGCAGCGCGTGAGCGCGCGTCCGCGCCCGCCGGCAGGCCATGGCGCCGCGGGGAGAGGCTCGCCGGAGCACGCGTGCGAGTAAACGCGCGCGGCGCCGTCGAGTCCCTCCACCGTGGTGCCCTCAAGGCCGTCGGTGAGGTGGATCTGAGGCGGTGGCTCGTCGGCGCCCGGAGGCACACGACGGCGAGGAGGACGGCCACGACGACGACGCCCTGGAGGGCGTGCGCGTGCCGAGGAGCCCGCGCGGCGGATCTGAGGCCGCGCGGCCCGGATCTGATGCGCGGCGAGGTCACGCCAGAGGCGGAGGGCTCGTCGGCAACCGGGAAGGGGAGAGGCGCCGCCATCCGCGCGCGGTGGATCTGAGTGCGGCGGAGGGCGGTGGCAACCCGAGAGGTAAGACCTCTCATCTTAGGGTTAGCTTAGGGTTAGGGTTAGGGTTAGGGTTAGGATGTGTGAGTTCCAACCCTAGAGCCCAACTTAGTTTAGGTGCGCATCAATTCGTGTGACATGGCAATTTTTAATGAAGTAAAGAAAACCCTAATTACTTACATCTAAAAACATGAACTGAAATTAACTGAATTGCTTACTGTAACTCCTAAAACATGAACTAAACTTAGTCTAAAACATAACTAATTACACACTGCGCATAGATAGATCTAAAGAATAACTTAAAACATGAATAATCTTCATTGCGCAGTAGCATAGCTTAACTAAACAGAGTTAATTACTGAACTAAAAACATGACTAACTTAGCTAATTCACCTCTGTCTAGGGCTAGATCAAGCAATTAACTTAAAACATAAAGAGATCTAGCAATTAACCGAACCTCTTATCTGAAAACTAGAGGATCTAATCGACTAGATTAGGCTAACTGATACCAATTGTTAGAACTAATTTAACTTAGATCAAAACAATGCTTAGGCTAAACAGGATCATCTAGTCAATGACAGATCAAATCTAGATTAACTAATCTAATGCGGAATAGGTTAGGTTAATTACCAGCAGACGTCGCGTCCATTGCAGTAGGATCAGAGGTGACGGCGAGAGCCTCTGAGGGGATGAATCTCAGCTTCTCCTTCAGGGTTCTCTGGCGGTTACCTTCAGGGCGATAGCGGCACTGCCCTGTAGTAGATGGAAGACGGAAACGGCGTTCCAAACCCTCCAGCGTGCTTAGGTGATCGGTGGGTGGTTAGGGTTTCAGGGTAGAGGATTCCCAGGGGGTCCCCTCGCTTATATAGTCACGCTGTGGGCCCGGGGCCGAGTCCTAGATGGAAAGGGTTTGCCTCCCGATCAAGGCAGTATCGAACTCTGATTTGATTCCCTTTTATTCTCTTATTTGTTTCTATGTTTGTTGCCCGCAGGTCAACATAAAAGGAAATACAACAGACCATCACTTGCTTGCATTTGGTCGATTATTTCTACAGTACCAACCACCCACTGAACATGTGCTCTGTAGCTGACGAGCATGCTATATATAGAGCTGGCCACCTCAACATGCGTGCCAGCTTCGCCGTAGCAAGCGAGTGAGCAAGTGCGCGTACGTGTGGGAAGATGGTGGTGTCCGCGAGGAGGAGAGCCCCGTGGCTCGGCCTGCTCTTCCTCGCCGCCGGCGCGCTGCTCCTGCGGCTCGCCCTTGCTGAGGAGCAGAAGCGAGCCTCCGCGGCGTCTCATGGCCTCAGGGGCGAACGTGATGGTGTCGCGCTTCGGAATGAGAGTGTGGCGGCGGTGCACGGCGTCGCCGTTGGTAAGAACATGGTTGACGTTAAGCGTCAGCAAGGTGTATGGGGAGGATATTGGGGATCATGGGGTGGAAGAGGTGGCGGGGGTGGGGGAGGCGGTGGAGGAGGTGGGGGAGGAGGCGGTGGTGGCGAGGGCGGCGGTGGTGGTGGAGGAGGAGGAGGTGGCGGTGGTGGGGGAGGAGGAGGTGGCGGTGGTGGTGGGGGAGGTGACGGAGGAGGAGGTGATGATGGAAGCAATGGTAACAGTGATGGTAATGGAGGTAATGGGGGAAGAGGCAAGGGTAAAGGTCAGGGAGACAATGGTCGAGGCAATGGCCATGGCCGAGGTCGAGGAATCGACCGTGGTGGTGCAGGCGGGAAAGGAAGAGGTAACAATGCCGGACATGGAAATGTCGTGATAGGAGGTGGTGGTGGTGGAGGAGGAAGTGCAGAAGGTGGCGGCGGCGGAGGTGGTGGAGGAGGTGGCGGTGGTGGAGGAGGTGGCGACGAGAATGGTGGTGGAGGCGGCGGAGGGGGTGCAAGTGGGGGTGGAGGAGGTGGTGGTAGCGATAATGGCGGAGGAGGCGGTGGTGGCGGCACCGATGGCGGTGGAGGAGGTGGCGGTAGCAATGACAACAGCAGCGGTGGCGGTGGCGGTGGCGGTGGAGGTGGTGGAAGCAACTTCAGTGCTAGCCACCTTCGAGGGAGTCATTGGAATGGCAATGACAAAGGTCATGTTGTTGTTACAAAGGGCAACCATGGAAGTGGCGGTAGGAGGGCCGGCGGGCACATGAGCCGCCGAACCTCGAAAGTGAAGCCTTGATGGTGATGATTTACATCGCATGATAAGTTGGCATGTGACGTGACCTAAGCAGCACCAAGTTAAAAAGTTGCACCAAGAAACAAACGTGCGTGTTTCATCATGGTATATCTTCGTGTCTGTCAGTTGCGTCAGCAGCACCATATCGATCATATAAGAATAATGGCTGTAGGTTGCGTCTGATAGAATGTCTTGATGGTTTGTACTCACCAAAGAAGCATAATGTTGTTGAGCTTGTGAGTCGAATATGTATTTCTTTTAATCTTTACATTGTAACGGCATTATAGTGGAGACAACACTTCTGCATCTGCTTGGGGGCTGCCTGGCTGGCTTGGGCACATTTTTTTCCTTTGAGGAGCTGCAAATTTATTGTTGAAGGGTGTATGTGAGGTTGATTTTTTTTTTTGCGAGCAATTTGTATGTGAGATTAATGATTATGTAACGAAGGATGTAACCAATATAATTCGTAAAATGACATGTAAGCATGCAAACATGGTGATATGCATACCGTGCTCTTTATAAAGTGCAGGAAAGAATTCCATGACATCTGTTGAATCATGTTGCAAGGCAAGCTTCGTCGGAAGTGATGCCACTCAGTTTCTTCCCACCACGTCTTGTAGCAAGCACTAACCTTTCGATTTTATGGTGGATCTAGATAATAACTGAAGCATAGAACAGCGAAGCGAGCGGAGCTTCAGAAACAAGGAGGAGGAAGCAAGCATGAACGGCGAAGAACTGGCGTGTGGACGGAGCAGGGCCGGCTACGGCAAAAGTATTCAGAAGCAAGAAGCCTTGGAACTGAAATCTCAAGTACTCTGATGATTATCATCATGTTCCAGTGATTCCCACCACAGGACTGGCGTGTGGCTTTCGTCTTCCGAACTGAAGGTTGCAAGGATTAGTCTGACGATTCTAGTGCTGATAGCTGCAGTTGTACTCCTCTGCATCAGCATGCATTGTTGTACTAATGCTGCACTCAACTGCTGATGTGGCCGTGTGTGCAAGCACCAATAGCGGGGTTAACGCGTCATAAGTGAAACTGGTTTTACGGGCACTGGTACTCGCATGGTCAACGTGTGCACTTGTGTTACAGTGAAAGGTGAATGCACACTGCCGATCAGTTTCAGAGAGGTGATCGTGCGCTTGTGCTAGTTGCGGCCATCAGCTCAACTCTTTCACAGCCTGCCGGAGTCCCAAACCGGGAGAACAAACGCAGCGAGGATCGAAACTGATGGCCGGAGTCCCAAACCGGGTACGACGAAAGCCAGACCTCGGAAGCGCAGAGGCGGTATAAACGTTTAGCACCACATCGCCAGCTGATACTGAGCGAGGACAGACGCCGTGTATAAAATAAGGCCGGGCCGCAACTAACAAATCATACCTTTCTCGGCCTTTTGGCTAAGATCAAGTGTAGTATCTGTTCTTATCAGTTTAATATCTGATATGTGGGCCACCGGTCTACAATGATATTAAATTTATTTTTTGTGGGGGAGGGCCCGCTAAGGTAGCTTGCTATCTGGGCCCTCAAGTGTCGCTCAGCCGTTGCACTACAGGCCGGGCCAGGCGCACCCCAACCAACTCAAATCTGAAACATTGTTCGCCTGCTTAGTAAGGATTGCAGTTCTCTTGAGTTCCGCCGAGGAAGAAAAAAAACAACAATGGAAGAAAATGCTCACTGATTTTGATCTTAAAGCACAAAGTTAGTGACACATGTTTTTCATTTTTCTTGGCCCACCTGAATAGACAGTTCAAGTTGCTGCTGCTGCTTGCAATTTTCACTAATCTGTTAACTCTTCAGAACACGAGTTGCATAGATCATGATCTTCCAGAATTAGAGCACACCACATTATATTCTGATATATGTGGGCCAACGGCCCACAACGATATTAAATTTATTTTTTGTGGGGGAAGGCCTGCTAAGGTAGCTTGCTACCTGGGCCCTCAAGTGTTGCCCAGCCGTTGCACTATAGGTCGGGCCAGGCACACCCCAATCAATTCAGTAAAAATTTTGTAAGCCCGCTGGAAACAGCCCTTTCGTTCTCCAAAGTTTTGCCGAGATATGATTTCGGCGATGAAGAAAGGAGAAATTTGTCACTTACTCCTTCAAACATAGCTGAGGCGACGATGATCATGCACCTCCTGAATATTGAGACAGTTCATGTTGCTACTTACTTTTTCCCTGATCTGTTATATATATGCCCTCCTCAGTAACAATAGCTCATGAGCTTCCAGGAAAGAGCTGTTACCGATCTTGATTGCCCGCAAATAAACTGTTCCGCTTGCCTGGACTTCGAGTTAGAAAGGGACACAAAGTTCGGATTTTAAAACCAGAATGGTTACACAATTGCACAATTGTTTACGCTTTTTGTTTCCTTTTTTTTCTTGGCCAAGTTTCCTGAACCATTACCCAGATAACCATGATTTTGCCTATCAGAAGATTAAACACTCCCTGCAATTAAACCAATGAGAGCTCAAACCATGATCTTTCCTTGCCTGATGTCAGAAACATTTCCACTTGTTGCCTTTTGGAAGATTGAACACCCCTCTGCAATTGAACCAATGAGGCATGAAACCATGATCGTTCCTTGTCTGATGTCCAAATAATCTGCTCTGTGAGGTGATTCAGCTGTTGAACTCTGTTTCTCGCTTCTTCCTAGGCATAGAGATATCATAGTTGGTTTAGCGCTATGGATCAGTTGATAGTATTCTTTTTGCCTGATTTTTGTAAGGTTTTGATGCAACAGACAAAACATATCTTAATGGGAACCTCAACTTCTGCACAATAACTGACATATTGGTAGTATTTTCTTGTAATACATGGAGCTAAACATCTGCCAGATTCCTGTAAATACATGGAGCTAAACAGGCTTCTTGTCTTGCTCTTCGTACAGCCATAGCATACGTAATGTTCAAACAAGAACAGTCAGTGAAGTGCTTCTTTCAGCACAAAGTACGGTGATATTAGCAAGAAACGCATCAATAAATCGTTTCTTGATCAAACAAAAGAATCAATTCCGAATGTCACCAATGCCAAAAACATTTCAACTTCTTGCTGACTGCAGAAGCAGAACCTCCATCTGCTTCTACTCCCGTGATTTTTGTTTTTGAACACATGAAGTTATGTATTTTCAGATCTGAACAGGCAAACTTCCTTTTTCCAATTCTAAGCAACACGTTGTCATTATGACTAATGGGCCGCTCCCGATTGCTAGCCCATCAATCGATAACAGCTGCACGACGTAGAGTATTAATTAGCTAGGTCAGAAATTCAGGATATGGCGGCAACATGGTAGCTTCGTGCTCCGTCTCGGACTGCTTGCCGTTGGATCAATTTACCTTCGTTAATTCCTGGGATGCATGGCCTCTTGCTTCAAAAATTGGATTCTTGATGAAATCATGTCACAATTTTTCATAGTTCAATCTCAGGCATCTGGTACTAGCATTTCCCCCCATATTTGTTCATACATCCTTTGAATCGAAAGGTATACGTTGGTATTTGTTCAAAAGAAAGAAGGCATAGGATCAGTCTGTCATCACCGGTGTATAGTATTAACTAATCACATTAGCAGTTCTTGCGTTGGGCTCTGCGCTGCTATTTCCAGATCACCGGACTCCCAACGAGCGTCATGGTTGCGGCCATTTTATTGCAGCCAAGCCTAGAAAAAAAAAAGAATACTGCCTAGAGATGGAGATACAGGCTTGGCGTGCTCACATTCGAAAATATCCATCTGCATGTGCTCAAAAGCAGAAAAAACGGCTTCTATTCCGTTGCTCGTATGCAGTCAGCAACACCAATACGAGACTTTCAGTTTCAGTCTATTTCTTCCTGAAATTGCTTGCGATGGGAGGCTTACTGAGAACAAATGCCTCCGAATCTCCGAGAGGAAGGAGCGAGGATCAAGCGGCGCCTGGGACGCGGCGGCACTCGGCGAGACATGGCCGTCTTTGGCCTCGTGGTCGTCCCGACGCGACGGCATTAGCGCCGCGTCACCTCCGGAGATCTAGGGCCGCGGGTGTGGGACGGCGGGCTTAGCGTAGGTGCACTGGGCGGGCCGGCGCGATCTCGCCGGACGCCAAGTCGCCCCACCGCTAGCCCCGCCGCGACCTCGCCGGACGGCTGGAGTATTTGCAAATACCCCCCTATAATTTGGATCGCGATTAATAGTCACGATCCAAATATTTACAGTAACACCCTCGTCATCGACATATATTAGCCATAACAACCCTCCACGGCCGTCCGCCGCCGCCGTTCCCCAGCCGGCACGGTGAGGTTCCATCCCCACCCATCCTCCTCTCGATCCCTTTTCCCAACCATAACGCCGCCCACATCTCACCCCCGCAGCAAAGAACGAAGGGCGGAGCGAGCAGCCGCGACGTTCAAGCTCAGGGCGGGCATGGCAGCTTGGTCGGGGCATGTGCGCCGGTGGTAGGACGGTGCCAAACGCCGGCGACCGATGTTGGTGATTCCAATGCACTGGCAAGAAATTCAAGATCGGATGTCTCGATCTTAATTAGCGAATCGTGCATCGATTCTAACAATCTGCTGCTCCTGAATGAAACATCCAAGGGACCTGACCAAAGTTACCGCTGCTGGCCTCTGTATCAGTGTTCCTTGTTTCTTCTTCCTGTTCCACGAGGCACGAAACAGAGTTTATCGAGCAAGGATGTAGGAGTAAATGCTTTGTTTGTTAGTTAATTTGTTGCCTACATGCAAATTGTAGCCCCTGTAACACAGGCATCGAATTTGCTTCCAATCGTGTGGGTCAGATCAGACAAACATGAGTAACAGGCCAATAGTGCAGGTGCTGATGCAGCTTGCAACACGTACAGAGCGGCAATGGCAGTGAGCTCATAACTTACCCTGCACCGGCATGGATGCCTGACACGACACCCTCCCTAATCTGAACTGAACTGAAGCAGAGGAGGCGAAGAAAGTGCAATGCTGGCCCCCCTCCCTGAAGCTCAGATGTCCCCCCGTGGCCGTGCTCTACATGACGCCTCCCTCTCTGTGTGGACGCCGCTCCCGATCATCAAATCCCTCCTCCCATGATCCCATCCCATGTAGCATCAGGCATCCACTGCTCCGCCTGCCTCCTCCAACGTCAGAACCCTCGACACCTCTACAAACCAACGGTGCGCAGTGCGCTGGGCCGACGTGGAGGACACGCACGCCGCGGTCAAAGCCGCCACGCCGGAGTCACGCAGGCAGCGCTGCGTTCCTGGTGAATCTCGTGATGGCACTCGCCGTTCACGGGCGGGAGCTAGCCGCGCGCGTCGCAAGTAGATCGGTGCAGAGCTTCAAGTTGAATGCTTCAACCTCCACAAAGCGCGGATGTTGTGCTACTACAAATGCCGGAGCTCGTCGGCGCTCTGCCCACGGACGACGGCGCGGTGGCCGTGTCCCTCGACGTGGACACCGAGAGGCAAACACTCCATGAAGGAGAGCGTAGCGACGGCCAGCAGCGGCAGGTTGAACCCAGCAGGGATCACGGACGCGCAAGCTAGTACAGTATTATGCAATGCCAACCGTCCTCGGCGTTCCCGCGCGGCGGCGGCGGCTAGGGGGTGGTCGCTATTTCAAATAACGACCCACCCCGTGAATGATTTTCTTTTTTGTTTGTCCCTTTGCCGATTTTACTTGACCCTGAAATGTCGCGGAGAGATGCTGCCAATATAGGATACCCGTGTTCGACAATGTTTACACAATTTTTAGTGGAGATTTGGGATGCTATTTTGAACGAACTCCATACAAGAGGGGTGGTCTGGTCGCTATTGCAAATAGCGACCACCCCTGAAGGCTTCTCTTTTTTAGTTCTCCCTGTGCAGTTGAGCTTGAAATTTTGTAGGGAAGTGGGTACCTCCAGTGCTCATCACTCTAAATTTTTTAGAGATTTTTTTATGAACATCTTGGTCGTTCATTTTGAACTCCGACCTAGAACAGGGTATGGTTGGCATTTGAAATTTCTTCTTTTTCGTTCTCCCTGTGCCGAACTCGATTCATGTGAAATTCTATGTGATGGCGTTCCGCTGTCTCGCTGTCTCCCAGAAATTTTTGTAGTGTGTTTGGTGCGGATTTTGTGAGCATATATATCCTTCGCCACGGTTCGTCGTTTTAAGCAGCCGCTGCCGGCTGTGCCATGCAGCGGAAGGCCGGCGAGGGAAAGCAAGCAAGCAACAACATGCTGACTATCGAACTAACACATGTCCTGAATGCTTAGCTTTGCTAAACTGTTAACTTCGCTACATTGCGAAACGTTTGTTCATGAAATCCACAGTACCAGTGATATTGCTGTTGTAGTTCTATCTACCGCATAGACATGCAGTTTATTTCAGCACGATTTGATGTTTTTTTTTTCTTTCCGGTGATCTCAAGAAACGCAGTGAGGTGGTCCAGTAGCACAAAATGCGAGCAGAGGGACCATGCTTCAGTGAAGTAGTTGTAAGACACAAGCTGGATTCTTGTCAACTACGGCAACTTACTCTGCTCAATCACCTGTCTCACTGGCCTCAATGCTTCAACAGAAAATGGATTGTTCCCGGCTTGTCCCCACGAAGACACCACCAGATCTGAGTCTCAGGAGTCAGGGTACAAGTTATTTCAGCTACCTGATAATCATACAAGGAAGAATAAGGACTTGTTGACTCCTGATTGCAAATGCAATGATAACATTGTAATGACCTAAATCCTTGTAGCACCGTAATGTCAGGTAATGCAAATGTAATGATAACATTGGTAATGCAAATGTAATGATACAAGGTAACTCCTGTGGTTTCATTATTCCAGGTATACTCGGAATGTGTTTGACATCCTCCTCCCACTGGTGTCAGAATAGTTCTCCCAGCCAAATATTGACCTGTGTCCTCATCGCCAACTCGCAATATGAGGCCCTTTCAATGCCTGCCGCCCACATTTCCAAAAAAAAAAAAGAAAAAAAAAAAAAAAGCCTGCAGCCCACGATTAACGCTTGTCCAAGGACGAGACACCCTACCTTTCTTTTTTGCTTTGAGAAGAAAATCACCCTTGAGTGAACATCAGCAGTCGCATTGCAAGGTTAAATATGTTCAGGTCTCTACAAATCTTTATCCCAAAGACCAAAAGCACCTTTTTTTTTCTTGACCTGATTTTTCCCATAACACGCATACTTCCTGATCTTATTTTTTTTAACACGTACACTAGATTCAGCTTGCGTAGAAGCATATTGGCCATGGTATTTCTGCTTTACTCAATCTTCAGTATTGTTGGCTGGATTTCTCTTTTCGCTATCATCTATCTTTACGCAAATGATGGCCAGTTCTGGCATACAAAAGCTCCCCGCCATCTGTTTGCCTGCTCCCATCGGCAGTAGACAACGCCACTGCATTGATCCTGGTTGCCTGACTAGAACGACGATTCCCCGTTTGATCCTTTTAAAAAAAAAATCTGGAAGATCTTACAGGAACAATCCGTGGCTCAGTGAAGCGTCAGACGAGTGTTAACAGTGTGCACTTGTCCATCGGATGTGCAATAAACCATGACCAATTAACATGTAACCTGTGTCAGGTAGCACTGAAGCACAAAAGATCGCAACAGAGCCAGATTTCAAGGGGCGGCCACAAAGTTTCAGACAAATCCAAAATACAACTTGAATGGCAATGCCCTAGGCAACAGTTACATACAATGAATTTACTTGTCCCCATGCTTCAGCAACTCAAATTATGTGAACAAAGCTACATGCTACCAATAGCAACCTTTATACTGGTTAAACAAAAGGAACCATGGACATGTTGAGAATTAGGCTATTGACATCCTACACTAAAGGTTCGGTATCTTTCACTAAATGTCGCAGCCGAATACAGAACTAGGTCAACTAAATAACTTAATTAATACAAAAGAAAGCTAGCATGGAAGGAGTCTTAGCGCATTAGAATCAGCAAGGAACTATTTTCCGACAGATCAGTGGGGCAACTAAGCTCGAGTCACAATCACAATCCCACCTGTAAGACAAACCTGCAACAGATACAGAGGTTGGTTACGCGCATGGTAATTAGGAAACAAATACTGATTTCACAACTAGTTAAATAAGTGCTAACTCAATGAAATAGTGACCTTTGAATTACGGTCTGGCAGAGAAAGCAGAAAAAGAAAACTCTTTGCTTTCAAAACATAATTAGGAACCATCAGAATTTGCTTGTCCAGCCAAAATAGCTTCCAGTTGTACGACTCACATAAAACAAATGAGAAGAGTTGCATTTTAAAATTAACAACTCACATGTACTCCATTTTTGGTTTATACATTCTATCTAATAGATGAAAGCATCAGAATATACAACTTTCTGAGCATCTTGAAAAACAAAGGCAAACCTGTATTATTGTGCTTCATTGTGACAGCTGACAAGCTGTCATTATTTTGATTGCTCAAATGGTGCACGCACAAATAGCTGCCCATGGAGAGTAACAACTGCAGAGGTTTGGTGAGGATCAATTCGAGAAGGCAAACTAATGACCTGTAAAATGTGAAATTTTCAGTAAGAACAAGTCCAATCTTGAAAAAGAAAACAATCATCAGGATACAATTCAAGTGGTAAACAGACCTTCTTGAATGGAGTAACACCCCATGGATTATCTGCTTGCTCAGGTTCTCCTGTGACTATCAAACGACCAGCAGGATCAGACTGAACATGTACCTGAAGCAACAGAGCAAAATCACTCAAGTTTGTGACACGTATGGGAAAATCAACTGAGTGTAACCAACCAGCTAACAGATTGCACTATTTACCTCTTCCCGCAGAAGGCCAGGAACCAATGCATAGACTTCATAGCAATCTTTCTGCAAGAAACAGAAAGTCACTTTCATAGCAAATTTTCAGGATAGCAAGATGACTTAACTGGGATATATGCATACATGTCATAAAGAATCAGTGGTTCATTAGGAAAATTTAGAATGCTACAGAAATATCCTGATAATTATTGGAACTCGAACCACGGGAAGACACCATGTTTGGTAAGAGTCCTGGCCAAAGTTGGCTGACCCAGGCAGCAACATCAACCCCAGGCTAACAAAATCGGGTGCCTGAGATCGCTGCCTGAACCAGACAGCTTTCCTAAGGTCTCAAGAAAACAAGTCGCATACCAGACAACATAGAGAAGTAAGGTTTAAGAACAGATGGAAATGAGAATGAGATATATATACTCACAGTTCTTCTGACATTTATCTTCACCCAATCAGCAGGAGCGCCCATGTCAACAACCATTGAGTCATTTCTGCCAGAGAGCAACAATTCCTCCAATCAAATTAACGGAAGTACACTGAAACGGAGCAGAGTGAAGCCTATGGCACAAAGCAATGTTGAAATTCTTAAAGATTTCAGACAGCAATTAAAAAACAAAAGAAATGCAAGACTAGCATGACGATTATACAGAGAAGTCTAAGACAGAAACAGAAAAAAGAAATATAAGATTTGTGTGACAATTATAAAGAGAAGTGGAAGGGCCTTTACTGTAGCTTATCGGATTTATATGGTGTCACCCTGTCATCTTCCAAGGATGGTGTCCTTTTCCTCTTGGCAGAACCTACACAGATCCAATCAAGTAAAAAAAATGGCACTACGGATGCAAAATAAATAATGATCCAGAAAAGGTACCACTGCTTTTAGGAGTTTTATCCTTCTTTAAGACAATAGCTCCTTTGTCCTGGGAAACAATATAAAAATGTTGTTAGCCAACAAAATGCAGAAAATTACTATTGATTTAAAAGCAACAAATACCTTAATTAAATACCTTAATTATTGGATCGGAAATTTCACCATTGCCTAGCAGACGCTGAGAATGCCAGCCTTGCATAGCACGAGTTGCGGATTCTCTTCTGGCTCTTCCAGAGCCTGATGCATGGCTTATCTGTGGAAAATACAACCTCAACTTTCAGGCTCCTTCCACATCTCAAAAGCAAACACTCTCATATCATACAACAATTACACAAGCATCATGCTAACACCTAGTACATGGAATGATCATGGTTTTCAGATGCAAATGAAATTCACTGCATGTGAAACCAGTTTCAGATAAATCATTTATCACCAGGACTAACTTCTATTTGAATTCCACATAAAACAACCTAAGCTAACCCACATAAACTGTACCTGATTTTCAGAACCAACTCGATCTGAGAAAGTGGATGCAGCAACATGGAACTCTCCTGTTTCAATTTTGTGCTTTTCATATTCAAGGAGTGCCTGCACAAGAGAACAATAATAGGACTGTTAGAAACATGGATACTTAGGTGCTCGTTATAGGACTCAATTCCCACTGCTGATAACACAAGCATTGAATTTAATGGATGTATTGCACTCAATTCATGCCTGGTGATAACAGGATATCCTGCTGCAAATTCAGCAATTTAGCGGGAAAACCTGGGTGGACAAACAGCAGAAGACGTTCGCATCTATCCCAGCAAATCTTATAACTAAAAATAAAATCAACAATATAGGTTTGGTTTCGTCCACTCTGTACCAGTTAAGGAGACTGGATTAAAGACATAGTCCAGCATTGACATGATCATGTGAGAATGCAGACAAGTGAATTTTTTTCCCCTCGAATGTGAAGCAGATAATAAGCTCAACAAACAGAGTGCTGCAGCTAAAGAACTATAAAGGCTGAACCAGGAGGGTAATGGAAATACAAAATTACCTTCTCATAGAAGTTACGGAAGGTCCATGAAACAGTTGTACATGTCCTGCATAAAACACGCCAGTCAGATCAGGAGTGCAAGCTTATGCCAACTATGCCCCAGTTTCCCAAATTTGTAAAATTACATTTGGGAATCATCAAATGAGAAACCCTAAATGCAAAGCTAGTAGACTATTTAAATTCATACTTTGGAGGTTTGAACGACTCCCCCACTTGACGCCACAGTTTGCACGAAGTCACCTGTTGAGTATTGATGCATATATTTAGCAATCACAAAATTGAAATTTATAAAGATATAGCTCATAATACATATACACAATCAAAACCACCCAAGAAGGCAGAATAATACCACAAAACAACAGATTATTTTTGTACATATACAGGAATAAAAATAGCATAACAGCCCATTTAATAGACAGAAGAAGCAAATTCTGACGTATATCTATTTGTTTGAGAATAGCAACATAGACATATCTTTCTCTTAAGCAAACCAGTATTTGCTAGGTTATGTCTATCTACCCCGTGGTCGCATTTCATTCAAAATTATGATCAGTATAGTTTTTATTTATCAATTTAACATACAAATGATGCTTTCTCAAACAGAAATGATAGCATGCTCACTTCGTTTTGTGCCCTGGTGATTATTAGAGTTGCCTTTATTGTTTTGGCTTCAATTACTGTACACAAAAACTAGTGGCAGACAAGGTATTGAAACGAGAGATGGTGTATTCGCTGGCTGCCTGATGCTTCCAGGAACGCCTAGCTCTTCCTAGGCAGGTTATGCAGATGCCTTTCAGAAGAGAGACTACAAGATTTGAATATTGACACAGAATATTACAGAAAGGTGAAGAGATTAAAAATACTCCAGATCAAAATAAGATAACATAACATAATGATCAGTAAATCTGATGGTTGTGTGTAATTGTATGACTCTGGAAGATAAAAAGGTGAAGTAGTCAAGCTCATCAGAGTTCTTAAGTAGAGTTCACAAAGCTTACATTGTGACTGAGAAACTATCCCAAAACAATGCTTAATAGAACGGTTTCGTGAAGCTACGTGCTTACTGAGAATATCACCACAAAGTTTCTACATTTAGAATCATTTGCGGAAAATTACACTTCTGTTGTCACTCCAGGTCACAAAACCACATACTTGAAACCGTAAACATGTGATTTTGTGAAACAACACAATAAGAAATACACAGTAATATGAAGTGGAATAACAACAGAAATGAAGTTTTGAGATTTTGCACAGCCGATTCTTAAAAGTGTGGTATTGGCTTCTGCGCCAGTTTTTTCAATCTCAGTGTAGTTTTCAGAAATTAACTCGAATTCTGAAGTTCTAATTATATAATGGCACAATCTTAGATGATCATGATAAGCAAGCCCAAACAATGGAAGCAAAGGAGAATAGGAAGCAAAATAGGATTCAACTCTATCTAGTAGCTATTTGCTGGAGACATTTCCCGGACATGATATGTTCATTACTGGCCGAGAAAAAACTATGAATGACTGAATAAGTGCAGTGCAATGAAAGCTAAAACTCATAACTTAACCATTCCCATATGAAACAAATCAACTGTGTTTTCAATGACAAGGCAAGGCAAGGCATAATGTAAGCATATTTTTATGAAGCAAATGGCAAGTAGATCTAAAGCAATTGCACGATCCCTGTATATTTTCACAAAGGCATGAATATTAGTACCTGATCATAGCCTCCCAACCCAGTTACTTGCCTCCACAACCTGCAAAATGATAGCAAGGACACAAATAATTCATACAGCTTAGTCAAAGGACCGTGAGCAATACAACAAGAAGAAAAAGAAGCAATTTTTGGTTCTTACTTGAGGCAGTTCAGCCCTTCGCCGTAAAACTTTGGGGGTTTGAACTCCATCATCTTCTCTCTGTAGAACCGCTCGAGCTCCTTCATGAATTCCGCCTGCTCCTCCTCGGTCCCCGAATCATCACCCCCAGTGGAGTAATCAAAAAAGAAATTGTTGGAGACCTTGGCAAGGGCCAGGTCCTCCTCAGCCGGCGGCACCAACACAAGCTGGTTCGGCTGGTTCTGACCATCCATGCCCTTGTTCTCGCCGTTGCCCTCGCTGCCGCATCCATCCTCAGCCTCACTACCCTTCTCGCCGTCCGCCTTCAAGACCCCGGCCCCGTTCTCCAATTCCTCGGCATCACCGATCGCATCCACCGCTGGGTCGGCGCTCCGGTCCTCCCCGTCATCCCCTTCTTCCTCCGCACCCGCTCCTTCGGGGCTCGCCCGACCCATCACGGAATCAGCAGCGCCGACCGCCACGGCCACGGCCCGTACGTCCTCGGCTGCGAAGGATTTCTTCTCCTCCTCCATCGGCGCGGCGTCGTCCGCCGGGGCGTCGGCGGCCGGCTGCGCATCGCCTTCCGCCTGCGGCGATGGATCGTCCTCTCCTTCCGCTTGCCGCATACCTGGTCTGCGGCGGTGGCGACGGCGAGGGGGGCGGTGGTGGCGGCGAGGGCGTCGAGGGCGGTGCGGTGGGGAAACCCTAGCCGGAGATGGGGAGACGACGGGGAGGGAGAGGTCGGGAGGAACAGTGAGGAAATGGTTTGAAGTGAAGCCGAGCTGCTGACGTGGGGCGCTCTGGATTTACTCTTTCTGGTGTCCAGTCTTCCTTTACTCTTTCTGGATTTCTCACTCAAAATTCATCTTTACTTGAAAATGCCAGTGTAATTTGAAGTTTTGATAAATTAAAGAAGGAAATGTGGCCACAATGATTGCAGCAACGAACACCAACACCTAGGAGTTTATGCCATGACTAAACTTTTTGACATGAGAATAAGGAGTAAATAACTAAACATACACCTCCAATACTAAATGTACATGGTGTTCGACAGGCTGCAGCTGTAAAAAAATAACTGCGAACACTGTAGCTGCTGCTGAAAAAATAACTGCGAACACTGTAGCTGCTGCAAAGCAGCGAGGCGAACAGGGTGGTAGTATTTATTTGAACTGGATTAAACCATTGGTTCAACTAGGTAAAGAAAATAGAAAACTAGATAGGTGCTCGCTATTGACATGGGAATCTCATTATCGCTGTTTTTTTTTACATCATCACATGTCAAGAAAACAATGAGAAGAGAGATGAGAGTGTTTCATCGAGCCGAGAGGAAAAGAAATGAGATCATAAGATCTCTATATGTAATATAGGATTAAACTTTTCACTACATTATCCTAAATGAAACATCGCACGTGCATCCAACGGTGAAGATGCACTGCTACAACCTATAAATGGTCTTTGTTTTGCATTTAGTACTACTCCATTACTATGACAGGCACAGAAAAGCAAAACAGTTTCACAGGCAAGTAGAGGCAAGGCAACGTAGAACAACAGCAAAGCAGGTTTGACAGGCAAGTGAAGGCAAGGCAACCTGACCTGTCACAGTAATGGAGTAGTACTAAATGCAAAATTGCATTGGGTTTGAGTGGAGAGATGAGAACATTGTAATATGGATGACCAAATACGCCTTGTCTCAGTTGCCTCAACTTGCTTTGTTGCTGCCTGTCACAGTAATAGAGTAGTATTAAATGCAAAACGAGGACCATTTACAGGCTATAACAGTGCATCTTAATGCATGCAATTTGTGGTGTAGACAGCACTACAACTTAGGTTGTCTAAAGTAAATTCGCTCATACTGGAGTAGGAGATTTAATATTTATAGAGCCGCTCAAGTCGCTAGGGACCAAACCGCATAACCAATTTTGGCCCTGTTCGTTTCTTTTAGCGCTAAATTTTAGAGGCCTCTAAATAAAGAGAATCTAGTACTAAATAAAGTCTAATGACAAAACCTTTTTACAGATGGGTACATCTTTACGAGACGAATCTAACGAGCCTAAGTAAGCTATGTTTTGCTACAGTAATACTACAGTAACCGTCGTCTAACCACGGATTGCTTACTCTCATTAGATTCGTCTCTCGAATTAGACCAGAGGTTCTGCAGTTAGTTTTGTAATTAAACTTTATTTAATACTCTTAAATGATAAGATTCTTTTTTTTAGACCCCTCTAAATTTTAGACCCTCATGAAACGAACACCCCTTTGTTCAAACGTGTATCGTAAGCAGAAGGGACGAACAAAATCAAAGCAGACCTTTGCCATTTCTGTCAATAGAGCACCTTCCTCGAGCCTGTACGCGTCGTTAGACAGCAATCAAACATTCCGATCAACTTCCATGGCACATTCACTCCAGCACGTGTTTGAGGTCTCTCGTGTGGATGAATTTTGTGTGTCTCATTCTTTTTTTTTTTGTAAGTACAAGTTATTTTAGCTTAAGATTTTCAAATAGAGTCAAGAATGGTACGTCAGCTAACGGATCCTACGTGTAGCGGTGGATTTTGTGAAGACAAGAGGGAGCAATGAATAGGCCTGATGACGGACGTTGAACGAGGCGACACCAAGGTTAGCAATATCGTTGGAACCGAGGAAACCGCCGGACGCCGAGAACCCCGGTTTGGGCGATTTTCGCGGTAACCGACCGAAAATCGACGGAAAATTCAAATTTGAATTTTCGAATTGGAAACTGACGAAACCGGTCGGTTTTGACCGGTTACCGACCGGTTTCTGTCGGTAACCGGTCGGTTTGCTCGATTTTGTACGCAGAATTGAAAATCAACAAAAAATGGCTTAAAATGTTGGATTTTTTTGCATGATTTTTGCATGAACGATTCTTTGAGATTGGTTTCCACCAATATTCTCCAAATTCCTTCTAGTTTTTTTACATATTTTTTGTTTCAAATTTTTTCAAATTTTCAAAAAATTTCAAATTTCAAATTCGAAAATCGGTAAACCGGACTTACCGGACCGGACCGGTAAGTCCGGTTTTCGCGAAAACCGACCGGTTTCTGGCGGTTTTGAAAACCTTGGGCGACACAAGTGTAACCCCGGGCTCCAAAGATTCCTCGACGCGGGGTGAGGGCACAATTACCACGCGGTTAAAGTTACTCCAGCATCACCGCACCGCGGAGGAAGACGGTCAAAATTCGTCTCCTGGGCCCACGGGTCAGCAGCACTCACGGCCAGAGTTCGTGACCGTTCGTGGCAGTCCCGTAGTTTTCCCCGCTGCTCGGAGGGTAGTTTCGTCACAGCCTAAGCACTAGGGTGGTGTTTGGATTCCTGAAAATGAAAGGTGGGATAGGGAAATGAGAGGTGGGATAGATCTGATTCATTGTTTGTATTTCGAGTTAGGTGGTGTTTGGATGCAGTTGGGTTAGGGAAAGGGAAATAGAAAGGGAAATGAGGGAGCGGGTTCGCGTTAAGGAAATAAAATTATTTTCCTTTCCAATGTTTGGCATGAATATGGATTGGGAAAGGGATATATTTTTTCTATGACCAAACTGCCCCTCCTGACTCGTGAAGCAATTTCTCAATCCGACAACAATCAGCAGCTCCAAGCCATGAATTTTACTGGTCCTTGGATATGCTGCATCCTCATCCACTTTCTCAATCGGACAGGAACCAAAAGCCAAAGAAAAATTGGAAGGAAATATGAATCAGCTTCGTACGGAACTGCTTCGTATAAGAAAAGGGGGAGGAAATAATGAAGTAAAGAAATGTCAATCGCCAAATCTGAGAGGAATCCAGAGCAAGCTAGGAAAGGGTTGGGGAAAGGGAAATGAGCCTCTTATTTCCCACTGATCCAATCCCAATGGAGGAGGTGGGTTGAGCAGGGAAATAGGCGACGGACATTGCTTGCCCATCGTTGGAGAGCTCGTGCTAGACTGCGGCCATGCGGCTCCGCGATTCTCTCTCCGGCTCGGTCGTCCTCGGCTCCGAGTTCTTCGTCCGCAACTGCGACGAGGACGTCGCCCCACGCTCACCTTCGGCTCCCTGTCTGCGACGAGGACGATTCCCTGCGGTTGCCACTCCCACGCAGGCACAAGTCAAATCAGAGGCAGCAGACGGGCGTGAAGCCGGTGAGAGCAAGGTCAATAAACCTTGTCTGCTAGCAGCATGCGACGACGCAAGCAACCAACCTCCACAGCAACTTGTCTAATCGCATGGCTACTAAAATTAGTATTTTATTGCTCACCAGGGAAGAGGACAGGCAAAAGCAGACCGCGAGGAGGAAAAATGGTCTGCGTTCAGCCTTGGCGAGCGTGCTCAGCCGGTCGACGCCAGCCGCGACAAGCTCGCTTTCCTCTCTCCTCCACCTCATCTTGCTGCTGACGTGTTGGTCGATTCGACCATTATTGGACCTGCTCTGAGTGTGAAGAGCAGCGCGTCATGGCTATTTGTCCGGTGCAGGTCACCTGCTTGCGCTGCCTCTTCTGCTACTCACGATTCTTCTCAGATTTGGAGTTTGCCCTGTTCATTTTGCTTCTCTTTTTTTTTTTTTCCCAACGCTGTTTTTTCCTGACTGCACTTGCCGGCATGTAATCCATGCCTTGCTCGACCACAGGCAACATACCAATCGTTGGAATTAACTAGCGCCTAGCTTGCTCTGGATTCCTCTCAGATTTGGCGATTGACATTTCTTTACTTCATTATTTCCTCCCCCTTTTCTTATACGAAGCAGCTCCGTACGAAGCTGATTCATATTTCCTTCCAATTTTTCTTTGGCTTTTGGTTCCTGTCCGATTGAGAAAGTGGATGAGGATGCAGCATATCCAAGGACCAGTAAAATTCATGGCTTGGAGCTGCTGATTGTTGTCGGATTGAGAAATTGCTTCACGAGTCAGGAGGGGCAGTTTGTTCATTGAAAAAATATATCCCTTTCCCAATCCATATTCATGCCGAACATTGGAAAGGAAAATAATTTTATTTCCTTAACGCGAACCCGCTCCCTCATTTCCCTTTCTATTTCCCTTTCCCTAACCCACCTGCATCCAAACACCACCTAGCTATATATCGCGGCTGGCCAGCAAGGTGTCTGCCGCGGCGCCTTCCACCGCAACGCAGCCTGCCTGCTCCTCCGTATCGCGAGCGCCGAACTCGCCTCCCTCTAAAGCCCTGTTCCGACCTCCACTCGCCGCGCCTCCGCCTCCGCCCCCGTCGCGCCGCCGGGTAATGCACGCCGAATCCTAGCCCTGATCTCGCTTTCCCTCCCAGTCCGTCTCCGCCGTCTCGCGGGCGGTAATCGTGCCGTGGATTTCGGGTTTTTCTTGTTGCTTCCGCGGGCTTGTGTGGGTGGGTCGGTCGGGCGCCCGCTGGTGTTCGGTTGCTCGGCATCTGCGGTGCCGTGCGGCGCGGGCGTGCGCCGCGCGGCTTGCTTGCGGCGTGTGACACTGTTTGCGATTGGTTGGTTGGGGCTTTGTACTGTTCCCAAGGGCTGAATTTTGGAGGCCATTTTTTTCTTGCGAGGGGTGTTTCTTATGTGTACGTGTGTACGAGTTGCTTGAGGAGTGGTCGCTGCGTGGTCGGTGGTCATAGTTCTCCAATTTCACAGGTGGCTGTGGAAAATTTCAGTTCTGTTGTGTGCAGTGCTCTGTTCTGCTTCGAGTTTCGTGGCGTCAATTGCAGTTTCATTTTAGGGGCATCAGCGTTGGTGGCTTATTGGTTGTTTAAGTGTTTGCATGCTTTGATTCGAGTGTTTACCTGGTTTGTCATGGGTTCTTGGGAACGAATTGTTTTATGCTCTGTTTTCTTTGTGGGCTCAGGGAGTCGAATCGACGCATTAAATGTCACTTTCGAATATTTTTTTGAGTCTCTTTTGGTGTATTTTGATCGAACTGGTGCGATGTTTTAGTTGTCAGAAAGGGGTAGTTGATTGTTCATGTTCTGTTGGCCTTGGTGTTGCATTTGGCGTGTACGTGCATTGGGTTTTTATTACTCGACTTGTTTAGTGACTGTGTGCATGTGATGTTTTTCTGGAGCTGCAGAGCTCAGAGTTATTTGTAGTATCTTGCCATTTGTTACAGTTTTTGGTAATAGCTTGAGCCATGTGCATGTTCGCTTACATGTAATTTGGAATCAAGCATTCATAATATATGATTTGACTGCTTAAAATTGGCTTTTGTTCTATTTTGGCTCTCTGCAGTTTGTACAGCAAAAATCTATTTCAGCTCTGAGATTAATGAATTTTCATTTCAATGGTGCTGTCGTTTCTATCAGGTGAAGTAAAGGCAATGGGAAGTGAAGCATTTGATTTGAATGAGCAACCAAATAAAAATCGAGGTACTAGTGTCATTGTTTATTCTTAGTTCATCATGGAATAACTACAAAAAATGTAAGTTCGTAGGTTGGTTCTCCGTAACACATAGATGAAATTGAGCTAATTCTATTTGTGTACTGCTCAAAGTACAATATCAGCAGCACTTTATTTTTGGTAATTTACTAATTTATCACATATACTACGTGCATGTTATCAGTTGCAACTTGTAGCCATGCACTTTAGTTGCTCACAAATGGAATGTGGGATTGTAGGTGGACAAAATTTGTGTAAATACTTATGCTATCTGCCAAACATCTCATTTCTACTTTGTATATTCTTTTCTTAGCTTGGTTGTTCACCAAGGATGTCATTATCTTGATGTTTAGCACAATTATGCAAGATTTTGCCTGAAGAATTTTTTTTTATGTATTTTTATGGTAGGTGCTAGCTGGACCTATGTGTTGCTGCAAAAGGATTCTAAGAATATATGCCGAACTAAAGTTTGTGATCTTCCGATAGAAGTGTAAGTTGACAATTTCTATCTAGTTGACTTCCTGTACTAGTTTGTACTGAACCCGATGGCAAAAGAGGAATGACTCATTTTTCCTGTACCACACTATTGCATATCACCTAATTGAACATTGTGTGTGGGATTATGATTGGTTGTAAATTGCAACATTGTTGACCCTATGATCTCGACCTTCACCCACATGAACGATATTATTTTGAAAGTTTGTTGAAATGTTCTGTCTGTACTTTTTTTTTCATGTTTAGATGAATTCTTAGATTAATATTGCGCCAATGCTCTATAACATTAGAACAGTCGATTAATTTATTCCGTTTACAGGCCCTTCATTTGGCCAATTGTTTCATTTGTGCCAACTAAGGCATACGAGCGGAGGGATTTCCCAAAATTATCACTGCTTCCTTATCCAGAAGACCGTAAGCAGAAAGCTGAATGGGGCAAGTTCATGCAATTCCTTTCGGACAATAAGAAGGTAAATATAATTTGTCTAGTACAGAAAGATACTGGATAAGCTTCTCTCTCTCTTTTTTTTTTAAAAAAGATACTCCTTCCAAGAGTATAAGGTCAGATTTGGGACCTAACAACTTACAGGCTGTTTTATGCATTGTATTTTGTTATAATAACATGAAATCTAGTAGCTCTGTTTTTATTGTCTGTAATGTGATAGTGTCTTTCTGTTTTTCTTTTTCCTGGTAAGGCGGCTATTGTTAGATGTGGATCCTCAACCTTCCACATTCTTGCACCTCAACCTGATGAGTCCCCAGACTTTTCGCATGCGGTACTCATGTTTGAGTGTGGACAGAATGGTCCCGAAGACTGCAAACAGACGCCAGGATTGTCTGGTGAGGTTTTGTTCTGCTTTTTGATTGTTGCTTGACACAATGCGGTGCTAATTGACAATGCAAGACATTCCATGCACCCGTTTCATCATTAACATTTTTTTTTTGTGTACTGGTTATACCTTGTCATTTCCTGTATTTTTAATTATATGTGGCTATCTTCATTATGGTACTAAGTTTTTAAAGTTGACACTGAAGGCTTGAAGGTATGCCTGCTTGCTTTCGCTGGTTTGAACACTTTGCTTATTAACTATTCTTCTCTTATCTGTTATAGCACGAGAGGAACATATGAACAGTCCTGCAATGAATGTCTCAAAGAGGTCTTCCAAATATGATCTATATGGCTCAAGGAACCCTAAGCTTCCATACTTTAAGGAGGAGATTGGTGATAGTAGACCGAACCCCAAGGGAATGGCAACCTCACATAAACATCATAATCCACTTGACATGGAACTCTGTAGATCAGTTCCTGAATCCTCACCTTGTGAGTCCGTTGAAGATAGCCCAAGAGTTTTGAATCCTACTGTAAAAAAACAGAAGACTTCTCCGACAAAAAATTTCATCAGTGCAGACCCTAGTTATCTGCGAACACTTAGTCAGACACATGCTGGCTGGATCTTCGGAGCAATAGCAGAACTCATTGATAACTCCAGAGATGCCGGTGCCTCAAGGTATGCTTTTGTGGTCGAGATACTGAAATCAGAATGTGGTGTTTCGTTTATTGTTTGATCATTTATGCAGTTGATTTTATGTCCAGTTTTGTGTTTCATTGTGGAATCTAGTGAAGGAATTCCTTGCTATTTATATTTCTTGTGGTCTAAAAGGGATTTTTTTTTCTCACAAAAAAGACCGAAAAAACGAAAATGAAACAGTTGAATATAGGTTAAAGCCACTGTAATGATAAACTGTTGTCCTGTTTCGATTTGTTGTTTCAGGTCCTGTTGATATTAACATATTTGATGAGCTATTGTCAATTATTCCTCTTTGGTTGTTCTAACTATTTCTTTCTTTCTTATTGCTCTGGAAGGTTGAGTATTTCTATCGAATCTTTGTTTTCGAAGAAAGCACAAAGAAAAATTCCTGTCTTATCTGTAATTGATGATGGGTGTGGAATGACGTATGCTGATATGATGAGAATGATTTCTTTTGGTCACAAACGGCCAAATGAACATTGTGAGGATCAGATCGGGAGATTTGGAATTGGGTTTAAGGTTGGCATCTTTCAGTACTTTTTTTTTTCTGAATTGTGGCAAGCGATCTGTTCTTCACTGTAAATGCTACAAGGCAAGCGATCCTCGTTTTTTGATAGCTTGTTTCTCGTTGTCAAATGCTAATTACAATATTATCATTTCTGCCCAGTAAGCTGGTATAGTTAACATGCATCATATATATGTGACAATTTTTTTTTAAAAAAAATTCTGCCAGTTCAGTGTTCCATGAAAGTAGTCAGGATTTAAGCCTCTGCTAGTTTCTTTTATATCTACATGCTTCAATCATGTCTGCAGTCTCAATTGGTCAGACTTTTGAATGCATGGTTTTATTGTGTGAGGGCCAACCCTTGGCTTGGGTTTCTTGCCCTGATGGTATTCAGCAGCCTGTTGCGGGTTTGGTCCTTAGAGACTGTAGACTAATGAGTGCCTTTGAGAGTCTCCTTTAGAGCTCGCACTTACTTTTTCAAACAAAAAACCATTTATTGACTTGTTTTTATTACAACCTTACTGTTTTCTGTATGCTACTTGTAGACTGGTGCTATGAAGCTTGGAAAAGATGCAGTTGTGCTTACACAAACTTCATCGTCAAGATCAGTGGCCTTTCTTTCCCAATCTTTTAACCAGGAAAAGGATGTAAGTATCATTCTACTTTTTTTTTTATTATTCTTGGTATATCACTCTAGTGAATCTTATGTCTATGTGCATTATTTGCTGCAGAACCTTGAGATCCCTGTAGTGGCCTATTGTAAAGAAGGTCATTATATGGAAGTTGATTTGAGTGTCCAGTCTGAAGCTACTGCCGAATATAACCTGAATGCTATTAAGGAATTTTCCTCCTTTAACGAGTATTTCATTGGAGAAAAGCTTGGGCTATTTGGTGAAAATGGTACCGGGACACAAATTTATATATGGAATTTAGACAAATGGGGTACAGATTACACTTTGGAATGGAATTCTGGGAAGCTTTCTGAGAATCCTGTGCACAATGGTCGTGGAGACATATTAATCCATTCGAGAAGAGTCAGATCACGTCCAGGACAAACAAGTAACAAGGCATGCTCTAACTTTTCATTTTCATTATTGTTTGGGGTTTCTATTGGAGGAAATAGACAAGAAATTTCTCCTTTGCTGAAAACCACAACGTTATTGTATCTTTCTGACGGAATGCTGTAGTTTTCATGTTTTTATAAACTGCATCTAAACCTGACTTCATAGTTCAATGAGGATGCAGTGACAAACATTCACATAGACTACTATGAATTTTGTGCATGACTGATTTGGAACCTGAGTTATTTTCTTTAGTTAAGTCATGGTTGGCGAAGATTTTATTTGTGTTGTTTTTTCTTTCCGTTCAATTGGGTCACGAATTTTATGGGTTATTCTCAGGTGCCACTGGATTATTCTCTTCAGTCCTATTTGGAACTAATGTTCCTGAATCCTCGAATGAAGATAACTGTCCAAGGGTCTTCGGTAAATATTCACGTGCTATTTCTTTCCATATTGTGGTGTCTTTATATTTCTGCTCTCATTTACTGTTTTTTAATACTTGTTAGGTCAAAAGCCGCCCCTTGGCAAAGACCCTTAACAATACTTCTGTTGTGTCTGGTGAAATTATGGGAAGGAGTATTGTATTAACTCTGGGTCGTAGCAAGGTAGAATGGGACAGAATGAATTGTGGAATCTTCTTGTACTGGCATGGTCGTCTGATAGAGGTAAGATTAGCTGCTCTGGTGTTTTTAGTTCCATTGGTTGCTAGAGTAATAGAGTGAAGTGTTGCTCCATCGGTGTTTGAGGATGATATACACACTGAATGTAACAGCTAGTTGCAGGAACTAGATTGTGTTTAGCCGTTTAGGGTTCATGCTTATTTAGCTGCAAACGGTTATTTTGTTGCAGTGCATTATTTCCATTTTTTATTATGTGTTTCCTCTTTTCAGTCCTACAAAAGAGTTGGCGGCCAAAAGCATAGCGCTGATGTGGGACGTGGACTAATAGGAGTTGCTGATATCACAAATCTCATTGTATGCTTCAAATATTATAGCTTTGTTTTTTTCCCTATGTGTAAAAATATAGCTGTCCTTTTTGGCTTAATATTATATGTTTTTACCAATGTAGTGTCCATGGAATTGACTTCTATTTATTGCAGGATGATGAAGATGGGAATTCATGGGTTCTCAACAACAAACAAGGATTTCAAGATTGTGAAATGTATGCCAAATTGGAGGAGTGGCTTGGTAGGAAAGTTGATGAATACTGGGATACAAAATATGATAATCTTGAATTGGTATGGATTTAGGATTTAGTCTGAACTGGATTTTTTTTTTTATAAAATACTTATGTACCTTTCCACGTTTCTAGTTAAGTTATCATGTTCATATTGCACATGAACTAAGTTCTAATTTTGGATCTTTTAATATGTTCTGAAAATGTTATGTTAACTCTTTTTTCAAAGGTTGTTCACTGTAGTTTGCTTTCTTCATACAGAGAAAAGCGGGTGAGCGCTACAAGCCTGATCAGGATTGGGTTCAGTGTTACAGCTGTCGGAAGTGGAGGATGTTGAATGCTGGCTTTAATTCAGACACTCTTCCAGAAGAATGGTTTGTATGCAGAATGTGCAACCATGTTGAAAAGTTGTGATCTTACTATTATGCCTTTAGCTACTATTAGACAACTGAGTCATCATCAAATATTTACAAGTGATTACATTTCTTTTACTCATGTTATCATGCAAATATGCTCTTTTTAGTTACACACAATACTTGCAGATGTTCATATGTAGTGAATTTACCACTGCACATCTTGGCTACCATGGAATCACTTCATATTATTAATACGTGCACCGTGCTTGAGTGCCTAATCAGTGATGGCGATCTTGCTGGTTTGTTAGGTCTGGCTATATGTTCATGTAATGGTGTAATATAGTGCTTGTCAGCTGAACAATATTTACCCTATGGCCACTTCATTGATCAGTTTTTATTTCGTACTATTTTGACAGGCTTGAAGTGCTGACATATTCAATTTCAGGTTTTGCAACATGCCACCCTTCAACGGGAAGTGTGAGGTTCCAGAGCAGCAAATGGGGCGTGGTGTCATCGTGATAGGTGAGAAGAGAGGTTACGATGAACAAAAGAAAGGCGCCTCACCAGTGCACAAAAACAGTGAAGGTACAACCTGGGAGCGCTATGTAGATGCAACACCATGAACTTATCAAGACTCTTGCATAACTGAAATTCCACTTTCAGATGATCTTGATAGTGCATCCTCGCAAACTGAGGATAATGTGCCTCGCCCTCATCTAAAGAGGCTACGGAGGGGGCCTGCGAAGTATAAGCAGTGACAGAGGACGAGAATGCATGGTAACTGTTCTTTTCTCCACTGTCACACAGCATAGCCATTATTATGACTCGAGTTGCATCTTCTTGTCTCTAATTTTGACTTCGTGCCTCTATTTTCCTCCCCAGATTGTATGATGCTTTGTTTTGAGATGGTACCTGAGGTCTTCTTTAAATACACTAGTCGAGGACTGCTGCTGCAGCTTGGTACTGATGCTTTTGTATAATCAAATTAGATCACTTACTAGTCGACTTGTTTGTAAATATGGCGGACTAGTCGTTTTGTTTGTAAGTATAGGGGCTTCTTGCTTTCAAATTTTGAGCTTCTCAGGCTTAGGAAGGTAAAATGTATAGCTGGTCTGTGAAGCGTGCAATTTTGAATCAGGTGCTCAAGGCAAAGCATTTTCTGCTGGCGTGCAGTAGAGTTCTGAACCGGTAGGATGATGGAACCTTTTTTCGTTCATGCCGAACTAACCCGTTGAACGTGAGTTTGCCATTGGCTGCTTATGCAAATTATGGGCATCGGGGCTCACACGGCTATCCTCGATTGTACAAATTCGGTTCTCTTAATACAAATTATCATAAATTCAAATATGTTAAAGCATTTTGAAGTGAGAATACTAAGTAGCTAAAGATCGATTTTGGATGACATTAACATATTTTTTGTGACATTATCACCTAAGCAACTAGAGCTTGGTTTCATATGTTATATGTTATGGAAAAACATCTTTGCTGGAATGGATGTCGTATTTCAGAGGAACCATCTATCTGAACTCTTATCCTAGGTGATATGAACTCAGAGCGGGGCCCGAAATTCGTGAGGGGTGCGAGTTGCAGACAAGCGCAGCATATTACATTTCATGATCTTGGGTTCACAACAACTGTGTTCCATGGCTTATCATTATATACATTTTTATTGGCTCAAAAAATAAAGGATAGCAAAACTGGCCACAGCAACGGGATGACGATAACAGAGTTACCACGAGTCGTAGAAAAAGGAAGAACATCGTTCTTTACTTCCAGCGTTAAGTTAAAGTGGCAAAGCATAACCGGATTTATGCGGCCGCGAAATATTCCCACGTAGTTCCCTGTAAAACGGAGGGCAGTCTGGTCAAACCCCAAGCGCATTCAGTCGGTCACTGTCATAAATCGGAGCTGGTCACGAGAAGCTGCAAATGCAGCTCTGCCTTTCTTCGACCGCTTGACGCCTCTGCCCACCCATCCTCCTCCATCCTACGGCCACCGGAAGCCCGCCTTCCTCACTCGCCTCGCCTCCGCCTCCTGCGCCTGGTAATTCTCGCCGATCCTTGCTCCGATTTTCTTTTTGAACGAAATTGGCACCTGCAGTTTTTGCCCACTCTGTATTGTTTGTGTTTGGGGCGAAATGGGGTTTCCTTGGGTGGGGTTTAATTTTTCTCTCTTTTTTCCTTGTTTTTTTTATGCGCGTATGATTTGGAGTTGCACTCGTAGTGACGGAGCTCATTTCTTCTCCTTCAACCATTTTAGTGTTCATTTCAGTTTCATTTCATCAACGGAAAAAAAAAATAAAGAAAAAACTACCCACAACACTTTCATCTCAATCGACCTGCAATTCCTTGGGGCACATGCATTTTCCGCTCAGGGAAGCATTTTTTTTCTGCGAAATTAAGAGAAGCTAGCAGCTTGCACGGTACGAGCATTGTGTTTTCTTGTTTAATTTGGTGTTTGTGTATGAATCGAAGTAGATTAAGTTCCTCTTTTGGTCACGATCTCGAGTGTATCATGGGGTATGTTACAGTACTAAAGCTTAAAATCACCATGAATTAGCCGCACCATACAACATTCTGGAGTTGAATTGAAGTGTGTGTGCAAACATTTACTTCAACAGTTATGTGGATACGATTCGCCTGTTGATTTTTCTGCATTTGTGTCATCTTTTTTCTTCTTTATGGTCTAGCTAGGGTGGTTCCATCTTGCTGGCTCTATCTGGGAGAAGTGTATTTATGTTGCATCTAAGCAGTTCTTAATGCCTAGTACTATCCAAATGTTTGTGTGCTCGATTTATAACTTTTGGTTGGTACAATTAGGGGATCCTTGCTTTAATTTTGGCTAGCGATATCCAATGTTTTACCTTCATCTGGTTAACTTCATCTCCATTTCAGTTTGGTTCGGTAAATTTATTGCTCTTTGAGAATAAACAATTCTAGTATAATAGTTTGTCATTTCCTAACAGGTGAAGAGAAGGAGATGGGAAGCGGGGCATTCAGTTTGAATGAGCAACCGCCTAGAAATCAAGGTATGGCATTGTTGTTAATTATTAGTTTGTTACAATGAAATCACACAAATCAGTTTGAATGAGCAACCGCCTAGATCAGGCTCTCCTTAAAAACTTATTATGAAATCACACAAGTCCACTTGCATGGCTCGGATTTACATCTTGCATATTCAAAACTGTACTTCAAGTCATTTACGCATGCTTTCAAGGGTGTTTAGCAGTAGATAGTCCAAATGCTTACATGAACACATGCAATACGTCCAATTTCTCATCATTCCTAGAAAAAAAGCCTCATCCCTAATTTGTATTTTTTTTCCGTAACCGAAACTTAACCCCAATTTGCTATTTTTATGATGATTCCTTCTATTAGCTCGTTCTCGTAACTATATGTTGTATAGTTGAGGTTTGGCCTGAAGATGTCTTTTATGATGGTAGGCGGCAGCTTGAGCTATGTGTTGCTGCAGAAGGATTTTAGGAACATATGCCGTGCCAAAGTTTACGGCCTTCCCATAGAAGTGTGAGTTAATAATTGTTCATAGCTAGTTCTCTATGAAATCAGAATAATGGAGCACTATGTGTTGTCCCTTTACATGCCCTTTGTTGGTTCTCTTATTAAATTTGTGTCGGCGAAGTCGTATCGACGGATTAATTTCTCAAATTTTCAACTACTACCTGCTCCAGAAGATAGCCATCAGAACTTTGAATGGGAAAGGTTCCTGAGCTACCTTTGGGATAGGAAAAGGGTAAATAACCACCTTGTTAGCTCCTTTTGTAATCCTTCTGCATCCATGGAGATTGTTCTTTCGTTGCATTTTAGTTGGGTCGGAAAGAGGGTGTTGAGAAAGAGACACCATTTGCTCTAGGAAAAATATCTTAAACATGCTTTTTGTTTCCTGCAAGTGAACATGTGTTGTATTTGTTGTAACACACTCAAATAGTTCAATTATGGTTTTTTCTAGTCTAAAGGCTGCCTCTCTTTTTGGTATGTATCTGAAGGCTGCTATTGTTAAATTTGGATCCTCGACATTCCACATTCTTGCTCCTCAACCTGATGAACACACCAACTTTTCACATGCGGTGCTCATGTATGATCATGAGACAAATGATCCAGGGAGCTGCAGACAGATGTTAGGAACATCAGGTGAGGGTTTTACTCTGCTTGTTCTTGAATATGACTTTGTTAGGATGATTCATTATTCCTACATGGGCAGCTTGTTCTACTACAGTTGTAGTGCTTTTTAATGTTTAGGGTGTTGATTGGCCAATGGAAGGCATTCCAACTAGCTATTTCATCATTAACAGTTTATTTGCGTTGGTAACACTCTGTAATTGTTGAGGGTGTTTTTTGAGGGAATTACAGTAGGGGAAGCCCCTACTGTGGTAGTTTATATTAATAAAAGTAAACAAAAGTTACAACTTACTGTACAAGGCCCTTCATTGGCCAATGGAATGTTGAGAGTGTTGATTGGCCAATGGAATGTTGCATTATTGAGCTATCTTCCTTTTACTTGTTTTTCATGGTGCTGGGATATTTATTGTTGATACTGAAGCTACACGCCACACTAGGCTATATTTTGTTCCAAGTTTTGTTGCTTCAGTTCATTTTTATAATTGACCTTTCTTTGCTTATGTTATGCCACCAGTGAAACAGGTGCATAGTCCTGTGGCAAATGTTTCAAAGAGGACCCACAAAAGTGAATTCCAATATCGCTCTACGAACCAGAAGCCATACTTCAACGAGGAGATTTGTGAGAGTGGAATGTCTAAGGAGATGAACAGTTCACACAAACATCATGAACTCCACAGAACAGTGGCAGAATTCTCACCAATTGAGTTAGTTGAAGATGGCCCTAAAGCTTGTGATCCAGTAAGAAAGAGAGCGACTGCTCCAAGGGAAAATTTCATCCATGCTGACCCTAGTTATCTGAGAACACTTGGTCACACGCATGGTGGTTGGATTTTTGGAGCATTAGCAGAGCTCATTGACAACTCCAGAGATGGTGGTTCCTCTAGGTACGCTCATACGTTCAGGGTGCTGTAATCAGGACTTGGTATATTGCAGTCTTTTTGCTTTAGTTTGCCACCAATGGTGATGTGGCGTGTAGCACTGTGGGATATAGTCAATGAATTTGTTTTGACAGGTAGTCAAGGAAATCTTGACTATTCTAGTAACAAAATATCTGATATGGCTCTGATAATGGTTTCCGATTAATAATGTTTGAAGAAAAGTAATTGAGACTGTAGGTAGTGTTAAGGGTATATGAGTCTTTAGTATCGAGTCATTTTTTTTATTCCTATATATTGCCCTCATAGTGCGATGATTAAATACAAGTGCGTATTGAGTCCTTTTCTGTAACAGATAGTAGATTATAAGTTATTGAGTTTGACCTTCTTCCATGTAGCATGGACATATATGTTCTATCAGTTCACCAAGACTGTTTGCAACATATACCTTGTTTCTATCAATAATTTTCATTATGTATCTGTGCTGCAAGTTGCTTTAGCAAAGAACACAGGCCACCGTTACTAGCCTATATGGACTACCAGTCTTCTTTATTTTACTGTATGTACTATTTATTGTCCTTTTATCTTTCTTGAAGGTTGAATATTTCAATTGAATTCTTGTTTTTGAAGAAACAAGATACATTTGTTCCTGTCCTATCTGTAATTGATGATGGACATGGAATGACTTATGCTGATATGATGAGAATGGTCTCTTTTGGCCACAAGGGATCAAAGGAACATTGCAAGGATCAGATTGGGAGATTTGGAATTGGATTTAAGGTAGTCATTTGCTGGAGGACGGGCTCATCTTTCTTTTGTACTCAATTTACTAGATTGTCCCCTTCTTTATACTATCCTCATTGTGCATGTTATCTATGTCATGAATAACCTTGAAATTTTAAAATTATTCAAATTTATATGATAAAAATAACATATTTCTTTGTGACATTTTGTCTGATTCATTTGCAAATGATTTACTTAAAATTATTTTCTCTGTATGTGGTTATATGTGTAACACTGTTGAGTAAATGAAATCTTGTTATGTGTCATATGCACCCCAAACGTTCTATTTGTCCTACATCGTTAACATCGTTAATGCTATAACTCCCATCCTTTCTGTCTTTTAAGGTAGCATGAGTGGGAAAATACATTGTTTAGTGGCACAAGCGACATCAAGCAACAATTAATTTTAGATTTAACAATTCTTGGCTTGCAATGGTAGGAATAGAATCTGCTAGTGCATGAAACAGTTTATTTCATGTATGCGTATCATGCCCGATGCCTCGTTACATCAAATCTTGACAAGCACATATGTTACAATTGTTTTATTTTTCTGTAACTTTTGTGTTGTCTATTTTGCTATTTCTTGGGAGCTATTTGCAGACTGGTGCTATGAAACTTGGAAAAGATGCAGTAGTGCTTACCCAAACTCCATCCTCCAGATCCGTGGCCTTTTTATCTCAGTCTTTTAACGAAAAAAAGGATGTAAGCATTGTCCCGCTTATTGTGTTTATTCTTAGCCGGTCACACTATTGAGATTTTTTTTTTACATCGGACAATTTAATTTATTGCAGAATGTTGAGATCCCTGTGGTGACATATCGTAGGGAAGGACAATATATGGAAGTTGATTTGAGTATCCAGTCTGAAGCTACGGCAAAATATAACCTGAATGCTATAAAGGAATTTTCTCCTTTTAATGAGTATTCTCTTGGAGAAAAGTTAGGGCTATTTCATGAAGAGGGTACTGGAACACAAGTTTATATATGGAATTTAGATAAATGGGGTACAGAGTACACCTTGGAGTGGCATTCTCGTAAGTCTTTGGAATCTATTCACACCGATAGTGGAGACATATTAATCCGTTCAAGAAGAGTCAGATCACGTCCAGGACAAACTAGTAACAAGGTATGCCTGTAACCGCTCATCGATTTCCTTATATATATGTCTCATTCCAGTTCTGTGATGGTTGCTATGGCATTTTGTATACTGTAAACTGACTCCTGGTAGCTTGTGAGGGCTTAGTGAGAAGCCTTCTCGCATGGTCATATCGAGTACTCTGAATTGTTTGTATGATTGATTTTTTAGGAACATGATCCATTTTTTTAGTCTTGTTATGAATAACAGCTGTCCTATCATATTACCAATTCTCTTTGTGCGATTGGATCACACTTTTTTTGTCCTTTTTTCTAGGTGCCACTGGACTATTCACTTCAGTCCTATTTGGAAGTAATGTTCCTGAACCCTCGTATGAAGATCTCTGTCCAAGGATCTTGGGTAAAATGTTCGTGTGCCTTATTTCTTTCTATGTTACGTTCTTCATATCCCTGTTTTCATTTGCTGGGCCTTTTTTTGGTAGGTCAAAAGTCGGCCCTTGGCAAAGACCCTTAATAAGACTTCTGTTGTGTCTGGTGAAGTCATGGGAAGGACTGTGCTATTGACTCTGGGGATGAGCAAGGTAGAATGGGAGAGAATGAATTGCGGAATCTTCTTGTATTGGCATGGCCGTCTGATAGAGGTGAGATAAGCTATTCTGGTATTTATTGCTTGTTCTTCGCATGGAAATACATGTTGAATGTGTGAAGAATTAGGTTGAGCTTTTTCAGCTTGAAATATTTTTATATCGCATACTATTTTCACGCTGGGTTCTTGTGTTCTGCACTATATAGTTGTTTTAAGATGATATCTTATCTCTTCACAGCGTTCCCCCTCAAAGTTATAATCATGTGTGTTTCAGCCTTACAAGCGAGTTGGAGGCCAAAAGCACAGCACTGACACGGGACGTGGAGTAATAGGAGTTGCGGACATTACAGATCTCATTGTATTCTCTAACATAACTTTTTTCTTTTAAAAAAGAGATGTCATTACTTTGCTATGTTTTTTTTCTACCAGAAGTTCAGTTATCTTGTTATTTTACCCATGTGTTGTCCATGGAACTGACTTGTCTATTCTTTTTGCAGGACGAAGAAAATGGTCATTCATGGGTCCTCAACAATAAACAAGGATTTGAAGACTGTGAAATTTATGCCAAACTTGAGGAGTGGCTCGGTTGTAAAGTGGATGAATATTGGGATACAAATTTTGACACTCTTGAATTGGTATGGATTTACCATTTTTACTTTATGTTGGAAATCATTTTTAGATATTTATGTGCCCAGTAACTCATTCATGCACGCTCTTGATATGCTAATGTCCGTAGCTCATTTACGGATTTGGTATTTCTTTCTATATAAATCTTAAAGGGCTGAACTAAGTCTCATCGTAGTACTTCATATCATTCTGAAAAGATCACACTTTCCTAAAGCAATTTTTAATCTAGTTAAGTTTTTTGCATCCAGAGAAAAGGGGGAGGGCACTACAAGGCTGATGATCAATGGGTTCAGTGCTACAGTTGCCGCAAATGGAGGGTGTTGAGTGCAGGCTTCAATACAGAGAGTTTGCCAGATGAATGGTGTGTATTAGGATTCTCTGTGACTACCATGACAACAAAATTCTACAATTGACGCACATGCTAATGGCACTAGAGTATTTCTTCGTCCGTTAGGATTTTTGTTTTACATGCTATAAGGCAATCCATTTCGACTTTATCAAACATGATGCATATCTTGTGATTTTTCGACATTGTGTACTTCTCAACTACCGTGCCACCACTTGTTCTCATATCTGTACTGTACTTCTTAGCTTAGTAAATTATTTTTAAGATAAGATTTAAATTTAGTACTCATCAGCTAATTATATTGCACCATTGACCTGAATTCATTGATTAGTTCACTTTATTTTTAAAAGCTCTTTTACTGTTACAATCACAGGACATCAAAATCTTGGTTCACTAAAGTTTGGGCATAAACTATTTCTTCCAAAATTCTTTTTTTTTCCCCCTGGCCAGGTTTGTAATGCTGTCATTCTCAATTTCAGGTTTTGTTACATGCCACCCTTCAGTGGGAAATGTGAGATTCCAGAGCAACAATTGGGACATGGTGTCATTGTTGTTGGTGAGAAGAGAACTGCCTACCAGGAACGGAATAGGGTTGCCGCCCAGAAAGAAGAAATGGCCAAGAAGCCCCAGAGATCTGAGAACATAGAGGTTGAAAGCACTACTCAAGATGAAGTACATGTGAAGGTAGCCAGAACTAAGAACGTTCAATGCATTTCATTTTCTTTTGACGTCAAAGCCATGGAAGTATATAGCTTAATCAAGTTATCTATGTAGATCATCCAGGATATCCCAGCGACAATCAACAAGGGAAAGAATTCTTCAAATGGCTCCCCATCAATGCACAAGAATGACAGTGACGGTAGGAATTTTATGTAGTACTTGAGACCCCATAATTTTTTCGTCTGATTATATCTTACAAACACAATTTATTATCTTGCATGAACTAAAAATATGTTTTCAGATGATCCTGAATGTGCATCCTTGCGAATCGAGGATAACACCTCTCGCCCTACTTTAAAGAGGCTAAGAAGGGGGCCTGCGTCGTCGTATAAGGTTGAGGCAGAATGAATATACACTGTAACTACTTTTGTCTTTATACCAGATTAATTTGCACCCAGCTTCTTCTTTATCACTCTAGATTCTCTTGTTTCTCCACTCATATATCTTAGTAGACTTAGCTCCTCTTTTTTTTTTTTCCCTCAGCGTGCATAATGCTTTGTTTGAAGGCTGATGGTTGAGGCCTTCGTGTAATACAGTATTGGAGGAGCGCTTCAGCAGCATTTTCGTATTGCTCCTGTATAACCAAATTCATATATCATACTATGTCGGGTTTTTTTTTTTGTAACTATAATGGAATAGTCATTTGTGCCACAGATATTCTGAATGTAACTCATCAGACTCAAAACTGTAGTGAATTTGAGATAATTTTTAAAACTAAACCGTACACTAAATGAGGCGCGTTACAGTACTTTACATAGACCTTCTTTCCTGCTGCATTTGAGAGGATTTCAAAGATGAGCTCAAACCTCGTATTAATTGTTTTCCCCGTGAAGTCCGTTGTTACTCTTTGCATGCATTCATGCTATCTTTCCGACAAAAAATCTTTTGCACTTCGATGTAGCCGTAGCTAAACACAGACTGTAATACAACGGATCCATTTTGTAGAATCAACCTGAAACTGCCGTTGCAGTGCCTATTGCTGGTCATGCAGAGATGACCTCATATGGTGTGGGAGGCTGCGGCCTTATTCGTACAACACGCTGCACGGCGTGCGCAACGAGCCGTTGCAATCCCTCGCTGTTCGGTGTTCTCGTATAATTTCCGCTGTTGCACATTACGAGCACATCAAATTCGTCTCATGTTCCTGGTGCACAACTCGCAACATGGAACCCCAACAAACAAAAATCCACCACGGCGTATAATTCTACTTACAATCTTAATTTCAGATCCACCAGGCCGCCCCGGAAGTCGAGACAGACTCCCTAGTCCCTACTACTCGACGAACTGCTTTCCTTCGAACGTCTGCGCGAACATCCAGTCCGCCGGCGCGACGCTGTACGCCGTCACCGTCCGGCCCCTCCCGCCGGTGACCTCGAACGACAGCGGCTGCCCGCGGAGGTCGGCGTCGCACTGCCAGTTCTGGCCCCAGTTCCGGCCCATGGGTATCCACCCGGTCCTCGACCCCTTCACCTTCACGGCGGCAACCTCACCGTCGGCGGCGACGTTGGTGATCAGCACCTGCAGGAAGTGGGCGCTGCCGGTGATCGTGAACCGCATGCCGCCCGCCCTGTCACAGCTCACCCTGCATCACCGTTCACCAGTAAGGTCAGTTGCATTTAGTATTCAGAAAGAAATGCTCTGTTCGTTCATGGTGCTGATCAGATCATAGTGGAATGGCCTCTTTTGAAAGTGATGATCAGTAGATTGCAGTGACAGGATAGCTTAATTTTATATTTTGATGTACTACGTAAAGGATGCTTGGTGCATACTCTTGCATGATTGCATCAGTTGGAACATACTCATGGCACTTGTCTGAAAACATGGAAGTGCTCATAATTAACAACACAAGTCAGTTTCAAAGGGAGCACTGATAAAAGCTGCTCTTTCTCTCTACGCTTTTGAAAGCCTGATGGTTCCTATCAACTATAGCCAGCAACCAAGACATGCATATCCCATATTCTTCTACGATCCAACCCAAGGTGCCTCAAGACATGCATATCCCATATTCTTCTACGATCCATTTCTAATCATCCAACATCATTCTGGGCTTTCGCAAAAGCAGTACAGCAGCAGGCTGAAAAACAATGCACTGAGTGCAGAGCTCAAGAATGATAGCGTGCCATGTGCCATGGCTTTGTATATTCAGGCTCAAGCTACTAGTTGGAGTATGATTTGCCAAAGACAGACCAATGTGCAGCGATCGGAGTTCAATGCTTCCTCGTAATTCGTTTGTTGTTTTCCCTATTTAAGTACTAGTAGAATTAACGCAAAGATGCACATTACGTTTTTAAAATCGAACCTTGAAAAGAGGAAGAAACAGCGAGCAGTTCGAGATCAGGCATGTCACTGATAAAATAAAATACAGTACTCCCACATACCTTCGGAACTGCACCGGCACGATGTCGGCCTTGGCCTTGGCGACCCGGAGGAAGGCGGCCTCCGACAGCTCGAGGTGCTCCCGGGGGAAGTTGCACCAGCCGCCGGCCTCGTCGACGGCGCCCATGTTCGCCGGGCAGTAGTCCGTCGCCGTGACCACCACCGTGGGGCTGCCCCGGAGGCACCACCGGATGTGGTTCACGCACCGGAGCTCGTAGCAGCGGCCGCAGGCGCTGCCGCGCCCGAACAGCGCGGCGCTCAGCCCCGCCGTGTAACGGCCGTACCTGAAGATGTCCAGGTCGCCGTACCCGCACGCGCCACCACCTGTAGGAAACATTGATTTGCATCGGACAGAATTGTCAGCATTTGGCAAATTTAAGCAAAGATGAGTGTCTTTGAAATGAATCCAGGATTTCAGGCGTTGTTCATGCTGTTCAGCACAGAGATGAAACTTTTTTTTAATGAGAATTGAACGCAGAATTCATGTGAGGTCACTACAGACATCAAAATTCATTCTTTGAGGAGCTACAGTCCCAGCAGTAATGAATGGCTCTGCCTATGTTGTTTCCACAGCCATGTTTCATGGAGCAATTACTGTACGAGTACTCTCCATGACTTGAAGATAAACAGTGCTGACAGCCAACAAGAAACGCTCACGCTATTGTACTAGCAGTGTACAATAGGAAACATTGATTCAATTCAATGTGCATCAACTACAACTTTCACAAAAGGAAAAGGTTGTACAACTTAAAGCGCATTTAGAATTGAAAATGTACTCCATCACTCTTTTTCTTTTGGCTGTCAAGCAGCACAGCATTAGTGCACTAAAATAAACGCTCAAAAAATGGTTTTTCTTCTGCAGCACCTTTCACAGATCAAGATAGTGCTCTTATCATCATCTACACTAAACATGGTCGGGAAGTTAGAATGTTCAGATAGAATCACTGAATCTATCTGAAGAAAGGAAAGGGAAGAACTTTCATTTCTGAATCTTCCCTTCAGCTTCAGTCTCTGCAGTCTGCAGCACTTCCCTTAAAACTATGCAGGAATCTCTACAATGCTACACTATGCTCTTGCTCGCTGATTCATGCTTGCAAACAACATTTGACTCCCACCATTTATTCCAAGAAAAAGAAAAAGAACATTCACCATTCATTCACTCAAAATGCAGGGGCACATGGAGAGCAAGAACCGACTCTGAGTGACACTGCTGTTGTTCCTGACACTACCGATTGCAAGGTTAAAACGTGGAGACACATACCGTCATTGAGCGGGTGCGGCTGGAACTCTTTGATGTAGGTGGCGGTTCCCAGCCTCCAGTCCTCGTATCCGCCATTGCCGAGCCTGATGCCGCTGCTCAAGCCGGCTCCTCCATAGAGCAGCAGCAGCAAGAACAGGGGCAGCGAGCTCACCATGCCGCCTCCCTGTTCCTCTCCGGTGAATGGTGATTGATGTCTCCTCAAGAGTCAAGAGGAGTGATGGAGTGAGTGAACTGACGCAACTGTGCTGAAAGGAAGTGTGCAGAGCTTGGGTTGGCTTGTGGAATGGGGGGAGTCAAAGATGACAGAGGCAGAGCACAGGGTGTGGGTGGGGTGGTGTGGAAGGGGAGGCTGCTTTTGCCCGCTTCCTTTCTGCGCTCACTTTATTGGGATTTGCAGTGGTGGCAGTAGGAGCCAGCGGTCGCGGAGGGGAGGGAGGCTGGGGAGGGAGGCTGCCCTTTTGAGGGCCTGCGCCTGGGAGAAGAAGACACAGCAGGGAATGTCTTTTGCTCTTGCACCCTCACAAAACACGGCAATTCGCAAGGCAGTTCAGCTCATCATGCATGTCTGACCAGACAAAATCGCGACTGGTTGCGTGATGTCATCGGCGCATTTCCGCCCTCCTTTTTATTCCTCCTAATCCCTACTTGCGTTTTTATCTAGTATAATTTGATTCTCCATTGCTCCCCGTGCTGTTTCATTGAGTGAGGCCTCGGCTGGTAGATGCTTGATGAAGACTTTATTAGGTGTGTCCTTTGACCTCGAGTGATTGCTCTCATGGAGTCATGGTTGCCAGCGTCCCCTGCCTACGGACCGGGCTCTTAAAAATGGGGCTCAGGAGGAGGGGACGTGCTTGGCAGCAGCAACTGCGGCGAGATACGCAGTGATCCAACGCGATCCTCGCCTGAGGATAGCAGGTCGTGGTACTCCCTACTCCGCGTCATGGTGAAGGACTGCACTCATTAGCCGTACCGATCAGTATCTAGCCACGGTAATGTGCGAGCCATTTCCGCCTACGCCATCGGCGTCGGCATGGCGCGACCGCGCGAGATGACCCGCACGCCGGACGGCGCCCGTTTCACGTGTCCGCCGGCGCCTAGCGGTCGCGGCCATTGCCTGCCTCGACCTAGGAAAACAATTTCAGCAAAATTTCACCGAAATATCCGACATTTCGTCTTTTTCAGCAGGGTTCGAAATGAAATCGAAATGAACAGTACCACCGAAATTCCGCCTTTGACCACCTTAATGCGTCTAAATTGTCTTGTTTGCATATGCAACCGTGATGTTTTCTTAATTTGAGACAATATCTTGTGAAATCATGTCAAAACTTTTTTAAAAATTCAAATTTTATTCGCCGAAATTTCCGAAATTCCCGAAATTTCATGTTTATTGGTGACCTCCGAAATTTTTTTGTTCCCAAAATATTTTTCCTAGGCCTCGACTGCTTTGTCATTTCGGCTGATAGGGAAGGGACGTTTCATCCACGGCTGCCTTGTCATTTCGGTTGCCTCGTGGGGCCGGGAAGAGGTGCGGCCGCCACCGCCATGCTCCCCACAACTCGCGCCGCGCGACCGGCTGTCGCTGGGATGATTTTCGGACAATCGGACGTACTACTACTGTGATTAGGCTCAATTGCAACTCCCTTAACGTGGGATTTCTATTCTGAACGGTTTTATCTGTTAGGTTATCTGCGGAACGACGGCACGTAGATCACGACAGATAACAAAAAGTAAAACTGGAATAGAGGAGACGAAATTCTTTATTACGAAATTCTGGTGTCAGAGTACACAGGGGGTCTCCTCAACTATTTATAAGGGGGAAACCCTAACTTCGTGTTGGGCTCCAATTCGATAAAGTAGCCCACATGGACCAGGACAGCTTCTTCTAGAAGTTGGGCCTGGCCCATTAAGAGTTTTACAACACTCCCCCTTAGGCTCTTTATCGTGATAAGTATGCCTCATAAAAACTCCTAAAAACCCAGTGGGAAAAATTGGAGAAAAGAGCACATATTGTGCCTGTTCGCCTCGCTGCTTTGCAGCAGCTGTTTTGCAGCAGCTACAGTGTTTCAGTTATTTCTTCAGCAGCAGCTACAGTGTTTGCAGTTATTTTTCTACAGCCGCAGCTGCAGCCTGCCGAACAGGCTCATTACCACCACTTGTATGCACACATTGTCTTGTTAAAAACCTTATTGAGAAAACTTCATGTGAAAAACTCATAAGGGAAAAAGAGTGCAATGTTTTTAATCTTCATGATTAATGTTTATCAATCTTCATGACTGATATGAATTATCTTCGAGATAACTCATTTAGTTCGGGAATGTGATGTACTTAGGGAAGTTCTCCCCCTGTTCCAAGCACTTCTCTAAGTCTTCTCATGCCAATACCACGCCGACACTTTTCGAGAGTGCGGGAAGATAAGGCCTTTGTGAACATATCTGCAAGATTGTCACAAGATCGGACATGTGTTACTAAAATCTCTCCCTGCTCTTGCATTTCATGCGTGTGGAAGAATTTAGGTAACATATGCTTTGTCCTATTCGACTTTACGTATCCCGATTGTACTTGTGCAATACAAGCTTTATCATCTTCATAGATAATTGTAGGGGATGGAGTATACGACACTCCACAAGTATTCATTATATGGCTTGTCATCCTCCTGAGCTAGGCGCACTCCTTTGCAGCTTCAAACAATGCGATGATCTCTGAATAATTTGTTGATGTAGCAACCAATATTTGCTTCGTTGACTTCCAAGAAATTGCAGTTCCTCCAAATAAAAACACCTATCCCGTCTGAGATATTGATTTATGTGGATCAGATAAATATCCAGCATCAACATAACCCACAAGGGTTAATTCTCCATTCTTCTTGAAAAATAATCCAAGGTCTTCAGTTCCTCTCAAATATCGGAGGATTTGCTTGATGCCATTCCAATGCCTTCGAGTTGATGCTGAACTATATCTTGCAAGTAGATTAACAGCAAAAGCTATATCGGGTCTCGTACCATTTGCAAGGTACATCAAAGCACCGATGGCACTGAGGTATGGATATTGAGGTCCCAATAATTCCTCATCTTTCTGCTTTGGTCTAAAAGGATCTTGATCTATATCAAGTGATCTCACCACCATAGGTGATCGGAGTGGATATGCTTCGTGCATATTAAATCTCTCTAATACCTTCTTGGTATAGTTTGATTGGTGCAAGAGTACCCCTTCAGGAGTATGTTCCAGTTGCAAACCTAAACAATATGTAGTCTTGCCCAAGTCTTTCATTTCAAATTCAGTCTTCAAGTATGAGCAAGTTTCTTCAATTTCATTGGTAGTACCAATGATGTTCAAGTCATCAACATAAACAGAGATTATGCAAAAGCCTTTCTCTGATTTCTTTATGAATACACAAGAACAATCTTCATTCTTCACAAATCCTTTTTACAAGAGAAATGTACTCATCTTGTTGTACCACATTCTCCCTGATTGTTTCAAACCATATAGTGACTTCTGTAATTTGACACTATATAATTTGCGGTCATCTTTATTTGGAACTTTGATACCTTCTGGAACTTTCATATAGATTTCTGTATCTAATGTTCCATATAGATATGCTGTGACATCCATAAGTCGCATCTGCAAATTCATATTCACCGTCATTGAGATCAAATACCAGAATGTAATTCCATCCATAACAGGAGAGTAGGTTTCTTCGTAGTCAATGCCAGGTCTCTGCGTGAAACCTTGCGCTACGAGTCTCGCCTTGTATCTAGTCACTTCATTTTGAGCATTTCTCTTCCGGACAAACACCCATTTGTGACCCACTGGTTTAATGCCAGTTGGTGTAAGGTTTACACTACCAAACACTTCTCTTTTCTTTAGTGAGTTTAACTCTGCACAGATTGCATCTTTCCATTTTGTCCAATCAGGACGCTTCTTGCATTCCTTTATTGATTTTGGTTCAGATTCCAAATCAATTTGTGTTGCAATCGTTTCGGCAAAGTATGTATTGACTTAAATTGTCTTTCTATTATATACCACTCCCGTCTCAACATAATTCGTTGAGTTTTCATTTCCTTGATCCTCATTATCAATAGATACATTGAGGTCAGGAATTTCCGGTATTCCCTCATGAGTTTCATGCACATTCTCACTTGGGTTTGGTTTTTCAAGTCTCACCACTTCATGTGGATCACTTTCACCTTCTTTGGTTTTCTTTTGAGCAGTTTGCTTAGGCTTCTTCTCCGCAGGACGTCTCCTAAGAGTTTTGGCTTGAGTTTGTACTCTAGGCTTCTTGAGTGCCCTTGTAACCGGTTCACTCCCCCTCTTCCTAGCATTCGTTGCTTTTATGGAAGAAGGTTGGAATTCCATATATTCATCCCCTTCAAATGGAATTTCTATTCTTTCAGGAGCATTTACGGCCGGTATATGAGACTTCACAATGTCTCTTGTGTTGATGAAAGCTTCAGGCAATTCATTAGCAACTCTCTGCAAGTGGAGTATATTCTGAACTTCGAGCTCAGCTTCTTTAGTGCGAGGATCCATTCCTAGGATTCCTTTAGCATCCCAATCTATTTGCCGGCATTCTTCTCTAGAGAGATACTTTCCTCTCCCTAATGCCGGGAAATGATCTTCATTAAAGATACAATCAGCAAACCTTGCAGTATACAAATCTCCAGTGGAGAGTTCTAAGTACTTGATTATGGACGGACTTTCATAACCAACGTAAACTGCAAGTTTCCGTTGTGCGCCCATTGCAGTTCGCTGAGGTGGAGGAATTGGAATGTATACAGCATATCCAAACCTTCGTAAATGGGAAACATTTGGTATTCTACCACGCGCCAATGCTAATGGTGATTCTTCATGTGTTGCAGATGGTCGTAATTGGATAAGTGCTGCTGCATGCAACACCGCATGCCCCCAACAAGAGGTAGGCAATAAGCAATTCTGTAACAATGGTCGAGCAATCAATTTGATCCTCTTGATTAATGATTATGCGAGACCATTTTGTGTATGCACGTGTGGTACGGAGTGTTCCACTTTGATGCCCATACTCATACAATTATCATCAAATACCTTCGATTTAAATTCTCCAGCATTATCCATTCGAATGGATTTGATTCTATGGTCTGGAAAATGTGTCTTCAATTGTATGATCTGGGCAGTCAATCGTGCAAATGCATGGTTTCTAGTAGATAATAGACATACATGGCTCCACTTCGAGGAAGCGTCTATTAACACCATGAAATAGCGGAAATGCCCTGATAAGGGACTAATTGGTCCGCATATATCACCTTGAATTCGTTCAAGAAATGACATAGATTCTGCTTGAATCTTAAGTTGCGAGGGGCGAGTAATAAGCTTCCCTTTTGCGCACGCAATGCACAAGAAATCTACTTGATTTGAGAAATCTTTTGTCTTCAAGTTATGTCCCGTTGCATTCTTCGTAATTCTCTGCATCATACCAAGACGGTCATGCCATAATCTATATGCTTCTTGATTGGTAAAGATAGTCTTGAACGTAGCAAATTCTTTGTTTGGCTTAATGTACGTGTAGTACAAGCCTTCTTTGACAGACGGACAACTTTCAATAGTGGTCTTCTTATCGCCTTCTTTCTTGGTTATGATAAGACGTTCTTCACCTCCATCGTCATTGGTTTCTACGTGAAACCCATTTCTTTGGATATCCTTAAAGCTTAACAATGTCCGGGTTGAATCCGGATAAAGTAATGCTTCTTGTATTGTTAATTGCGTACCATTTGGTAGGACAAATGTGGCCCTTCCTGTGCCAACAATCTTATTGTTATTGCCAATAACAGTAAGATTATTTCCAGTATACTTTTAAAGTGTCTGGAAATAGCAAGTGTCCCTTAGAATAGTAGCGGTGGTGCAACTGTCTACGAGACAGAGCTCCTCATCCATAGTCATTTTGCTCCACAATGCTGTAATTCATACATAAGAAATGTATAAACAAAGAGAGAAATAAATGACAAACTTCACAAACTGATTTATTCAAAGCAAATGTCTTCTCTTCGAGAGATTACATAAACTAAATTCCTTCGAGAAATTAAACTTATTTCACTCCTATTACAAATAGATACTAAATAATTCATAATAGTCTTCTTAACTACGCAGAATCTCCATGCACATCTTCCTCATGATCAATGAGATCATTGTCCAATTCCAGGTCAGCGGATTTGCTTGGTGATGCATGGCCCATTGGTGTCTTTGTTGTTGGCTGCATGCCTTCAACAAAGTTAGCCTCATGCTGCGCGAGCTTCTTTTTGAGGTCTTTATACCTGTCAACATACTTCTGTGGTGTTTCACATATTTTGGACCAATGGCCATGCATACCACACCTATAGCAATCTTGATCCTGTTCACCGTACGCTCCCCCTGAAGGTGTCTTTTTTTATTTCCCTTTTGCGTTCTTCTTGAAAGCATTAGGTTTGTTTTGAACCTTCGAGGGTGCATTTAGTGAAGCTTTGGGAGCACCTTTACCCTTATTATTCTTGTTCTTCTTCTTCTTATTGAAGGAGACGGCATTCGCTTCATGCGGTGCCAATGAGCCAGTAGGACGATTCTTATGATTCTCCATGATCAATTCGTCCTCCCCCTGATCTTGCTGCAATGCATTACTCAGGGCGACATAGGTTTCATAATTCTCCTTCTTGTACAGGCGGCTCACGTGAGTGAACTTAGGGTGAAAGGTGGAGAGGGTCTTGTTAATAAGATCCTTTTGCGTGAGCTCTTTGCCACAAAGCTTCATGCGTGTGACAATCCCATAAAGCTTGGTGTTGTAATCCTCCACAGTCTTGTAGTCTTGGTAGCGTAGGTTTTGCCATTCACGCTCAACCTTGGGGAGTCAGACATTTTCAATCTGCTCAAAGCGTTTCTTCAATGAGTCCCACAAGACTTTTGGATCACGTTCTGTCATGTATTCACTCTTCAGAGTAGCACTTAAGTGGTGGCGCAAGAAATGCAATGCCTGCGCCTTCTCCACATTTGTTGCGGCAGTGTTACCCGACTTAGGCAGAACGGTCTTCAAAAGATCTTTGCTGCTTAGGAGGATCTCCGCATCAAGTGCCCATGACAGGTAGTTGCTTCCATGAGGAGTCAAGACTTCAAAGTCTCTCTTCACGAGGTCAGACATCTGCATGATGTCAATGTGCAAGGATTAATTCATGTATCCAAGTAATAGAGAGTATAAGTATAACAAAAACTGCATGTTTAAGTTATAATATTGGTGTTTCTATATAAAATCATCAAAAACTGGGGTGTTATATGCAAAAATAACACAATCCAGCAATTTTCGGATTATCCATGTCAATTTTCGTAATTAACAGGATTTTTCCGTAATTTTCAGATATTCCAGGGATATTCTGGTAATTTCCAGATGTTCCGAGGATATTTTCATAATATTCTGATACTCCGAGGGCTTCTTCATAATTTTTAGAACTTTCTGAACAGCCCGAGGATGTCTTCGTAATTTTCAGAAATTTCTGAGGACGTTTTCATGTTTCTCAGAACCGCGCGAGGACTTCATCAAAAGTGCCGGAAAACTGGAGGACTTCTCCGTAAAATTCGCGTCGGAGCATAAAAACAGGGCCGAAACCCTAGCTCCTTCACTCTTCTCACTTTCTTCCTTCAGCCAGCCGCCACTTTCTCTTCTCCCTTCCTTCTTCTTGCTTTCTTCTAAATCCAGCCCGTGTGGAGTGAGGGGAGGGTGGAGGGACATGGCTGCGCGCCTCCGGTGGCCGTGAGTGCCCGCGGGTGACGGGACTCGGGGCAGCACGGTGGCCGGAGCCCGGAGCAGCGCGGCTCGCCCGGCGGTCGTGCGTCGCGGCACGCGCGCATGACGCGGAGGCCGGGAACTGGGTCCCGGGTGGCGCGGCAGCCGGGGCCCGCGTGGCCCAACCGGTGATGCGGCGCGAGGGCCAGGGGCCGCGTCGGCGCGCGCGGCATGCCGTGGTGCGTGTGGCCGGGGTAGCGCGCGGCCAGGCCGAGGCCATGGTATGGCAGCGCGGTGCGGCGGCCCGCGGTTCGGTGCGGCGTTGAGGTCATGGCCGTGGGTCCTCAGCCCGGTGCGGCGCACGGTGGCCAAGGCCGGATCTGCGGCGGAGGCCGGGCCGGGGTCACCCGGCGGCGGCTCGGCCCGCGGCTTCTTCTTTTTTTCTTTGTTTCATTGCATGGATCTAGGGTCAGGGTTTGGAACCCAATGCCCTTTTCTTCTGTTTTTGCATGTTGATCTCGATCCGTCGACGAACTAGGGTTAGGGTAGAACCCGGTCCCCTTCTTTTGCTTCAGTGATGCTGATATTTTGGATCTCGACGGATTCAGCGACGTTGCGCTTGTACCGGACTTCATGTCGGATAGGGGTAGATCTGAGGAACTCGGCGCTCCGGCGACGTTACACCGGAGGCGTTGTCCTGGCGACGTTGCGCCTGATCTTTGCTTTTGGTTTTTCTTCTTTTTCGGATCTAGATCTAGATCTGCACATCATGAACAGATCCAGTCTTTGCACGGATCTAGATCTGCGCGGAATTCCGGCGCGGATTGCGCGGGGTTGCACGGATTTTGCGGTGCGCGGGACACGCGTTGCAATATTTTCTCCGTTTTCTCCTTGTTTTTCTTGATTGATCTATCCGGGCGACGGTAAAGCTAGCCCTTTAATGGACAGATCTTGGCTGCAACGAGTCAAGATAAACAAGAATCATACGAAAACATAACGTACCGTAGCTCACCGATCTGTTGGACGACCTCGATTAGAGCGTGCTGATAACGTGTTAGGTTATCGGCGAAACGACGGCACGTAGATCACGACAGATAACAAAAAGTAAAACTGAAATAGAGGAGACGAAATTCTTTATTGCGAAATTCTGGTGTCAGAGTACAAAAAGGGGGTCTCCTCAACTATTTATAAGGGGGAAACCCTAACTTCGTGTTGGGCTCCAATTCGATAAAGTAGCCCACATGAACCAGGACAGCTTCTTCTAGAAGTTGGGCCTGACCCATTAAGAGTTTTACAACATTATGCAATATCCACTACCCCGTCCTCAATCTCAAAGCATGGAATTTCCGACCATCTCCTCTAGGGATGGCAATGGAGCGGGTTCGGAGCGGGTAGAGCAAATCCATACCCGCCCCGACATGGTCACCGGGTAAAAATCCCCACCCACTCCCGTCCCGTGGGTAAAAATCTCTACCCGGCCCGTCGGGTATCGGGTGCCCGTAGGGTCTGAACACCGCAGCGACATCGCCTTCAGCTTCAGCTCGTACCAGTGACTGAAAGGGAGGGAGTCCGGGATGGAGTCGGCGTACCAGCGACGAGAAGGGAGGGAGTCAGGGGAGCGCGCGCCAGAGATTTGTCATTGATTTGTGTCCGCCTTCGCAAGATCCGAGCCTTGACGTTAGGAGCAGCAGCACCCCTGCTCCCCGTCCCAAGCTCAGCGGCGGCCGGATCCATCAGGACAGGGAGCAGCGCGACCTCAAGAAGCCATGCCTGTGAGTCCCCGGCCGTGGAGGCGTCGACGCCTCGCTGAGCAACCGCACGGACTGCTCGACCGGGAACGACGCTGCTTTTTTTTCTTAGATCGAAATGACGCTGCTGCCTTGGCCTGCCTGCCGCGGACGCACGCCGCCGAGCCAGAGCCTCGCTCGTCTTGGTCGTATGCCTGCTCAGCGTCCAGCTCCATCCCCTGCGGCCCTGCGTCGATGTGCCAGCAGAGAGAAGAGGCGAGATATTGGTCGGACACCGTGGGAGAAGATAAGGTTGGTTTTATTTTTTCTTTTTTTTTTAAGGAGAAGGAGATAAGGTTGGCTGGCTGTGGAGTGGATCGGTGGAAGAGATGCTTCTTGTGGTTGTGGGCTGGGCCGCTTCTTGTCGTTGTGGGCTTCGCTAGATGGTTTTTTTTTTATGATGTGCTAGCTAATTCGGGTACCCGTCGGGTTACCCATGGTGGAGATAAATCCCCGTCCCATACCCTACCCATGTCGGGTCGGGCACGGGCGCCACCCACGGGTGAAATACGAGCCCCATGCTCGGCCCCATCGGGTCGGGTACCCGGCGGGTACCGGATACCCGGCCCCGAATTGCCATCCCTATCCGTCACCCCTAATCATCAGTGAAGAATTTGCAGCTAACTTCATCCATGTGGAAACCTGCAGTTCCAAGCTTTAAAAACTGCAGGGAGCTCGGCTCAACGCGCCACTGAAGAAACTTTTTTTTTTTTTCATTGTGTTCAAACTTTGCTGATATGACAAACTTACTCACTCCTCCATTTCCAGATTTCACATAAAATTGACGTTGTCCCACAACAACCGTAGGAGACAATGATTTTTCTATAAAAAAGTAGAAAATAACACGTTCCTTTGTTTGAACCTTCCAAAACTATCTATAAATAGAATTATCAAAAAAAAAAACTATCTATAAATAGTCACGCAAAATTCTGGAAATTTTGATAGTGTAAAACATTCAAGTGTCCTCAAATTTCTTCTCAAATATTGTAATGTTAGATGAGGAAAAGGAGAAAATTTCAGGGAAATAGAATTTTGTCTCTTTGGTCAAGTGACGTGCGTGAAAAATGTAGCCGCTGAGGAAAAATAAAAGTACACTAAGGCCCATGGACCCATTTTCGTCGAAAGAAGAGGGGGAAAGCCTGGTCGGTCCCTATCGACGCAAGGCCTCGGGGCCCATGCTAAGATAGATGGGCTTCGGGCTGGACTCGTGGTAACAGCCGAGCCAGGACAGGTCGCCGCGCACGGAGAAGGGCAGGTCGACCGGCGGGAGACGGCGAGGGCGAGCTCGAACCCCCGACGCCCGCCTCCACCGCTCCACCACGTGCCCGCCTGGACGATCATCATTGCTTGGTGTCTATGGCCTCCGCACGGGCTCACGGCCATGGGCGGCTGGCTGTCCGGACGACTGAAGGTGCGTCAGCCTATGGCACATTCCACGGCTGTTCGTCTCGGCGCGGTGCCGGCCGCCGCCCCCACCCTCTGCGCCCCGATGGATAAGCGCGGTAAGCTTTCAGCGGCATGCTTCGGTCTTGTCGCCTGGCATTCTCAAAATGTTGGGTTACTGGATCGATCGACAGTTTTAACTTTCAACTCTCAGAAATTCCAAGCTTTATTTTGTTCTCATCATTTGTATTTTTTTGGGTCTGTAGCCGGAGAATCGGAAGTAAACTCTCCTGCGCGTCCATTTGCGACTTTGCCGATGAGATTCTCTCTCTGTCTATTGACCGAGTTTGGGTACAATGTCTTGGTTCTACGAAATTGTAAAGTCAGACTGGTGCAGATTCGCTTCCAAGACGGCCTCCTCGTCGTCGCGGCGACACCCGTTTCTTGACGCAGGACGACCAGCTTCTTCACGGCAGCGTTTCGGCGGACAATGCGACGATATAGCAGTTGCGCGCGTTATGCAGGCGTTCCATCGGGAGAGACAAGAAGGGGTGCTGATGATTGCAAATTGAGATCGTATCATAAAGGATTTGTGGAGGTGGGCCAGGATTTGCAAATACAATCGTAACCTTGTAGGATTTGTGAAGGACGACGCACGGACAAAATCAAGGAATGATAGAATCGTATTTTGATTCCTTGAAAGAGGGACAAGCAGACCGATTGAGATTGACAGAAGATTATATACGCCCCCCAAGGCTTGTCTTCGACAAACAGAAGTCGATCTATTCCTTCGATAGAGCTTCTTCAACATGTTCGAGATGGCGCGCAACCAGCTACTTCTTGCCGTGATCCTTGCCACGCTTCTTCCGTGGCCGTGCGTCGGCGAACCCGGCCACGGCAACACGAAGCCATGGGTCTGGAGCCGCGAGTTTAACCATCTCGAGATCCCGCTCCCCGCCGACGTCACCGGTGCCAAAAGCCTCGCCTTCGACCGTTGGGGCCACGGCCCCTACACCGGCGTCTCCGACGGCCGTGTCCTCAGGTGGAACGGCAGAGCCATCGGCTGGACGACGTTCGCGTACAGCGCCAACTACAAAAAGATTGCCGATTGCACGACGTCCCCCGTGCGGACCAACATGACGGAGCCCCTTTGCGGCCGCCCGCTCGGGCTGCAGTTCCACGCCAAGACCGGCGACTTGTACATCGCCGACGCGTACCTGGGTTGATGCGCGTCGGCCTGCGTGGCGGCGAGGCCGAGGTGCTGGCGACCAAGGCCGACGACGGCAAGCCGTTCCACTTTGTCAACGGCCTCGACGTCGATCAGGCGACGGGTGACGTGTACTTTACGGACAGTAGCCTCAACTTCCAGCGCATTAACAACGTCGAGATCCTCCTCCACAGCGACGCGACGGGGCGGCTGCTCAAGTACGACTCGCGAACGAAGAAGGTCACGGTGCTCCAGTCGAACCTGCCTTACCCGAACGGCGTCGCGCTGAGTGGCGACCGAACGCATGTCGTGGTGGCGCATACGGGGCCGTGCGAGGCGTTCAGGTATTGGCTCAAGGGCAAGAAGGCAAAAAAGTACGAGCTCTTCGCTGACCTGCCGGGGTTCGCAGACAACGTTCGACGCGACTCCAGGGGAGGCTACTGGTTTGGGCTTAACATGGAGAAGCTCCAGTACAACGCTTCGGGGGCAGTGGTGCGGGCAGACCCCGACGCCAAGCACTTGGTCGGCATCCGGGTCGACCCCAATGGAGCGGCGATCGAGGAGATGACAGCGCCCCAGGGCGTGAGGCTTAGCGAGGTCGCGGAGAAGGACGGCAAGCTGTGGCTCGGGTCGGTGGGGCTGGACTACGTCGGCTTCGTTGATCTTGCTCTTAGCTAAAAAGCATGTGTCACTAGGTACTAGACTAGACTAGATTGAATTTGTTGAATTTGTTCTCTTTATTATTGCAAGTATGGGTGGACAGGACAATAGTTAGATTAGAAGGGACTTTGTAAGTGCTTTTATATTATATTAAGAATTTTTATCGTTTTACATTGCTGCTAATCTCTTCCAGAATAACTAGCACGAGACATTTCATTACAAGACAATGGGGTTCGGGCACATATGGCATCAGAAGCACCAATATGGTATTGTGCTACTTTTACTAGAAACTAGACAATACTCTTCAACGTGTTAAGTTTGATGTTGAAATACTACTTGCCATATCTATGTTGAATACGGTAGAGGATACTCAGGTTGACATTATGATCACCTGCGTTGTGTCCATTAACGCCCCCCCCCACCCCACCCCACCCTACTGGTTACAATTATATTGATCAAAAAGAAGGAAAAACGAAATCTAATGCTAATTACAGAGTAGTTTCTATCCATTCTTCAAATGTTGGATGATAACGCTGCTTTACCCGGTGCAAGACCAAGGTTAGTTCATGCTTGAGTTTTCTTCTGAATGTTTGCACTGATGGGTTCTCATTGGAGAAGATCCAATCATTTCTAGTAGTCCATATTGACCAACACCCTATGATAATAATCTCCATAGAGAATGGAACATTCAGCTTTCTTCTGATTAAAAATCTGATTTGGGTGTAAGTGGGTTGGGAAGATGAGCCCAATTGATGCCCAGCAGTTCTTAGCAAAGCTGCATCAGAAGAACAAATGCTGAAGAGTTTCTTCTCTTTGGACGATGCACATTTCTATGCGGGTTGATGAATGTTATGGTATTGGTTTCTTAGCATGTTGCTCTTTGTTATATTAATGGTCGAGTTGCTAGTTAAGGCACTAATTTTCAGATCATCTTGTTGTTGATGCCTTTCTTTTACTTTTCAGAACACTATTTTCATCTTTTTTTTTGTTGTTTTTTTTTTAGTTCAGTTGGCATGCAGAAATGTACAGTACTGTCTTTTGTCTAGTGCATTGTATGCAGACTGTATATACCCAAGTATACCATGGATAATTTCTTTGCCTCCCGGGACACTAGACAACCATAATTAAATTAGTGGGACTACGGAAGGATGTAGCACCCTCACTTTTGGAGCCAAAAAGAAAAGGAAAATAAAAATAAAAAAGGGAATAAAAATCACTTCAAATTTAAATTTTTGTCCAACCTCTTTCCTTGCTATGATTTTTGAAAATAAAATTCACCATGTAAATCAAACCTAGTTTTGAATTTGAAATTTTGAAATATTAAAACAAGTGCTCAAGTGTTTGCATTCATTTAAATCTACTAAAAATTTGATACATTTTGAATTTACAACAAATTAAATAAATTTGTCTCAAGTTTGTCAAACACACTTTGAATTTAAAAAGTCTTGATTTTGAAATCTTGCAAAAACTTCATCATGTGCATTTTTGGATTTTATTGGCTTTATTTTGAATATTTGATTGGTTTTTGTTTTTGTTTGAATTTGAAATCCTTTCAAATTCAAATTCCAGGAAAATGAAAAGACTTTTCTTTTCCTAAAACGTCTTCGGGCCGAAACCCCCCTTCCGGCCCAACCCGCTCTTCTTTTCTTCTCTTTTTTCCCAGCCGCGCGTGGGCCGCTCTCTTCCCTCCCGGCCCAACTCACCAGCCCAGCTTCTCCGGCCCACTCCACCGCGGCCCGGCCTCCTTCCTTCCCTCTCCCGCTGACAGGTGGGGCCCACTTGTCATCGTCTTCCTCCGTCGCGTCCCGTCGGCGACGTCAGCCACAGCCGCCGCCCATGCCGTCGCCCATCCCGCGCTGTCGGACGCCGCCTTGGCCGCCACGGCATCCCGCGCATAAAAATGGGCCGAGCCCCCTTCTCTCCGGCGCCACGCCCCCTCTCTCTTCTCCCTCACTCGTCGCTCTCTGTGCTCTCTCTTCTCTCTCCGGCAAGCCCCTCCGGTGAGCTTCTCCGCCGCCGTGAGTGCGTCCCCCTCCCCCTCTCTTCTTCACCGAGCCCCCACGCGACGTGCGCCACCTCAGTCTACCCTCAGTCCACGCTGCCGCCTCTCCGACAGGGAGATCGACGGCGAGCCCGAGTCGCTGCAGACCTCGCCTCGACGCCGCCCTCCTCCTGTCACTCCCCCGCGCCGCCGAACACACGGTGAGGCTCCCCGATTCACCCTCCCTCTCTCACGCGCTTCCTCTCCCTCCCTCTCGGCTCGCGCGCGCGTTTCCATTAGGCGCCGCCGCAGCCACCAACTCCGGCGAGCCACCGTGGCCGCTCCCTTGCCTTCCGTCGTCGACACGTGCCACCCACGGCTGCGCCATCGCGTCCTCGTTCTCCACGACGAGCTGTCGTCGCTCGGAACCCATCTCAGACGCCGGCGGCGAGCCCTCCGGCCATCCACCGCCGCGCGCCTCCTTCTGGTCCACCGTGGACCGGTAGACCACGGCCCCTCACCGGTCCACAGAGCTCGTGGACCGAGTCCAAGGGTTTTCCAATACAAAAATAAATCCGTAAGTCCCAGGAAATTCCCAGCCCTGGACATTTTGCAGATAAGCCCTCAGGCTTTTCTGTATCTATGTTTTGGTCCTGACTTTTTACAGAAGACCCCTCAATCTTTTCTGTAAATACCTTTTAGGCCTGATCTTTTACAAATAAACCCCTGACCTTTTTAGTAATTATTTTTAATCCCTATCTTTTTACAGAAAAGTCCCTAAACTTTTCTGTAATTATGTTTTGGTCCTCATCTAGTTACACTTAGGACCCCAAACTTTTCCATAATTATATATTAGTCCCCAGAACTTTCTGGCCTTACAAATAAGTCCTTAAAACCTTTCTGTAATTACAATTAAATCCTTTGTAATTACAAATAATTCCCCCAAATCTTTAAATGCCCATATCTTTTCAACCATAACTCCGTTTTGAGCGATTCTTGCGCTCACGGATTCGTGGAAACGCGTAGTACATCATGGTACTACTATTGGAACCCCATATCATACCTAGACATCATCAATGTCCTAAAAACCCCTCTAACCTATTATATTCCTTTTATCGACAATTGTGCGATGTCAAACTCGCATGTCACGATTGTTGTTCACCTAAGACCTAATCAATTCTGTGGTGCTAGTTGTCTAGTACCTCCCACATGACAACACGCACCCCGCTCCATTCCTATACCGCACATTCATTTATTTACCCACTAACGATAAATCTTTCATGCGGTATCGCTTCTAAACGCCGTAACCTTCTATATTCTGAGTTCGACTCCGAACCTAGCCTTGATCAATCCTTGCTCAATCAAGCTTAAACCTAACCCTGCCACCAACACCTATTCCAATGTTATCACCAATTCCTTATCAAGCCTTATCGCTTTATCATTTTCTTTTATAAGTGATCTTTTAATTGATTTATTTGGAGTTATTGTTCGTTGTTATTTTAATTGCCAGTTGCTCTTAATCCTCCGATCCCAGTGTTTTATCTGCGATCGCGCATTCATGTCATGCATGATCACGAGCACGTACCACCGTCATGTGCTTAGCTCATGACGAATAATCAGTAGATTAGTCTTAGTAGTTAATCAATCTAGTAAGTAATCAATAACAATCACCATTAGGTAATCCCTTAATCCATAGGTAGGTAATTAAAGTGACACACCTTGCACTTGTACACTTGTTGCACTAACCTTTGTATAGGTTACAACCTATACAAAGCCTTACTGACGCAAGTGTACAAAATACACGTACACACGTTGTACTCACCTTCACTTACACTCATGCTCTTCTCTCGCGTTTAGCATCTCTCATTTACACCAAAAGCCCTAGTGTTCGCTGCATTGTCCTAACAAGCCTTTTCTAAGATAATAAAATCTTGCTAAAGTAAAACTGGATGCATCATAGATGCTTTGTGTCTTTTATCCTTTAATGATGTTCTATCGGTTCCTCTTGGAGTTTATTTGGATCTTATTGGTTCTTTTCGATCTTTAGTTTCTTTCGCGGTAGTTTATTTATACGTAGTGTTTTATGCGCTAGCTTACGCGAGATTCGAGGAAGAGCCAAAGCATTCCAAGCTTCAAGAAAGATCTAGAAGAATCCAAGTCGGAAGACACAAGCTTCGAGGAAGAATTTGAAGACATCGACCTCGACAGAAGAATCTAAAGACTAGGAACTCGAAGATTAGGAAATCGTTCATCAGGCAAGCTCTACCTCTCCTTGATCATGATTGAACCTACTGTGTTCGCATTACACCTATAGAGCTTGCTCTCGTAATATGCATTGCTTGTTATTTTACTACTTGTGTAGTTAATGTACTACTTGCTTACTGGTATTTATGCCACTTATATAGGCATTAAAACCAGAATTCTTGATTACCTTTGTTTACCCATCACCTTGATAACCCTAGGACAGTACCATCATTTCTATGATGGCACGATTACCTTGCTACTAGAATGCTTAGGACCCCTCGCAATGTTTCTACATTGCCACACATCTTACATACTTGTTTTTACAAAATGTGTTAAATGAGTTTGGTGGTGTGCGTGATACTTGGGGTTGGGAGTAGCACAACTGTGTTAGGTGATGATGATGGGATGGATTGGACTGCGGGCAAGGCCACTAGTGAAATGTGGTTTGTGAGATAGCCCACTAGTGTGGGATATGGTGTTTGCCCGGCCATATAAGGACCGGTTCTCTCGACCGTAACCTAACGATTTCCCGTACAACCACGGAACCTCAATGGGAAGGACTTATCCTACCTTCTTGGGTACTCTTGCAACACCACCGGAGGCTGGTAGTAGCAACGGAAGCTCAGGAAAAGACCCGGGAAACGTACCCGCGGTCCGGTCGCGGAACCCACTGTCGGTGCATGGGAAAGCCGCCTGTCCTTGTTTGTACTTGGATCCTGCAACTCGTTGCGGGAGCACGAATGCACCTGCTATAGGTGTGTTGTGCCGTAGTGTGACAATTCATTGTCACAGGCCCCTAAGTGTGATTCCGTGGTGGTTTTGTGAAGTGCTCAGAGAAGATGGACTAAGCGTTACGTACCCCCTTGCAAAGGGTGCGTAGCCCGTGGGAAAAGCTGTACAACCTCTGCAGAGGATAAGAATTCATACGGATGGACGTTGTCACGGCATATGACACGTTATGGTTCTACGCTCCTTGAGATTAGCCACCTCTTCTATTTCCTTGGCGTGTGAGTGAGTTGTAGTCAACTCGTGTTTTGGAAGTGTTGGCATGGATGCCGGGTCGGTATGGCCGCCGAGGTCAGAAGGCCCAACTAAAACTTGAGAACTGGCGGGAATGTTTCATACTCCCCCAGGGCCAACCAACTAAAATACTGATAAATAACTCTCTGTTTTATCTCTCAAATCCTTGGCTTGCTCTAGAGAACCCTGTATAAAATTGCTTTCTACAAATGAAACCCTACAGCCTTCTCCTTGCTAAGACCAAATATGCATATTCATATACCCTTGAGTAGTGTAGGGTTTACGGAGTACCTTATGTACTCACGCTTTTGCATTTGTTGTTTTTAGTCAGAGAAGACTTCGTAAGACGACAACGACGATTAGGTTTTCGGTTCTGCTTCTCAAGTCTGCCTGTGGTGTTGGGCCTTGATTTTCCGCTGTCTGCTTCACCGTTAGCTGGTCGGAGGGACTTGGATATTTCTGAATCCTTGTCGTACCGCCACTAAGGGTGATTAATCAGGTATTATACTTATGTACCTATTCGAAGTATGCTTTTGATTACCATTTCTGTGTTCTTGTGTGTATCAACTACTGATCCAGGGACTGATACATGATGCACAACATACCCTAGAGATGGGGTATGACAAAGGAGATGGAGTTTGTGACACAAAGCGCAAATTCAACACATCAATGCTCTGGAGATTGTACATCTCTCTTACGGCTTTGACTCATACTCTACATGGTAATTGCTGGTTGCTAGCTATGCTTTGGTATGCTTGAAATGTAAGAAGGTACACTATGAGTAGTAATAAATACAGTACTATATGTTTTGGATGATTAGAAGCATGCACCTTTTATCAGTGCGAAAGCTTTGCAGTAAAAGAGAAGTTTTATTGGTAATTGCGACAAGAAGAATATAATAGACGGCCGAAAATGCTAAAGAGTAGGTCTTTGTATGTTTTTTGCAGTACTTTTGCTAGAATGATGCATGCATCTTTGTAAATTGTAATCATCGCTCCCCACTTGCCAAATATAAACTGTGTCTGATTTCTGCTTCTTACTTAGTACAAGATATTCTTGCTCCATTGATGCATAGCTGAACCACATTTTTTTTACTGAATGCAGGTTTATGTTTGGGGTTCTAACTGTACACTAACAGTTACATGGATGGTTTCTGCAAGTTATCGTCATCAGAGTTCCGCTGAGCTCGACATCAATGCAATTGTAGGTTCAACTGAATTTACGCAAAGCAATTCAAGTGGTTGATAAGTTTGATAAATTCATGACGTCAATGCTACAGACCTGTACGTCCGGTTTGGGTGTTCTGGAATCAGGACAGGTGAGTGCATATTCTGAACAGATTTTATGTTGTCCGTGCTCTTCCTCACCGGTCTCCCACCGCGTCGATCGCGTTGCAGCGCGTGTCCACACAAATGACAAGTGCACGACACGCCGACGCTCGGCTTTGCGTCATGGGTGACCACCCCCCCGATGCGATGACCTGAGCAGAGGCCCTTTGACCGTCGTCAACCCCGAAACGTCCTTGACCGGCCGCCGCCGGGCCATGCTCTCGCTGTATCGCTTTACTCTGGGCATGAAACATCGTCGGTCGCGCCGTATACGAGACGGACACCGCGTTCCACCGTTTGACGGAAACACGGGGTGCCGACGCAATTGCTCGCGGATGGGCGTCCGTACGTGCAGTGCAGGTGCAGGGACTTGACTCGGGGGCTGTGTTGAGCCCGGCGCCACTTCCGAACGCGGCACGTGTTATTCCGGCGGCCGCTGCACGGCGTCGGAGAGTCGCGCGGCACGGCCATGCCGAATAAAGAAAGACGCGGAGCCGCGGCGAGCTAGCTACAAACTGTCAAGAGGACTGAGCTCGGTGTTTTGCGCAGGTGACGCGAAGCAACCAGGCAGCCTGCGCGCGACCATAGCGATGGGTGGCGCTGCCCTGCTTCGCTTATCTCTGCCAAGTTGCCTTCCTCGCCGTGCTCCTCCACATACTGGTGTGGCTCGTTCGCCAGTGGCCATGGCGGCCGGGACCAACAACAACCTGACAACGAGGGGCACGCTGACGCCGCCGGGCTACATCGCCAGTCCGTCCGGCGTCTTCGCGTTCGGCTTCCGCGCGCCGGGCTCCGACCCCGCCAAATTCCTCCTCGCCACGTATGTGTTCCGCTCCAGCGGCGACGGCGACAACTCCTACTCGCCGCGGTCCGTGCTCCGTGGTGTTGTTCGCGAAGCAGCCAGCCGGCGTCCGGCGACACGCCCGTGGCCACGGCGCGTTCCCGCGTTCAGCGTCGATCACAGACGACGCTCACCGACAGCGGCAACCGGCTGCTGCACCGGACCGCCTCGACCTCCTCTCCGGCAACGCCTACTGGCCGAAAGCGCACAGCAACAGCCCGGACGGCAACACGACGGTCACCTTCGATGACAAGGGCTGTCTCAACTACACGCCACACAACGGTACCGTCCGGAGCGAGCTTCATCACGCCCGCTAAAAGAACAACGACGGCTGGAACAAGAGCACGTACGTCCGGGCTGCAGTGCAGGGCATGTAATGCGGCCCGGCCGGGGCTTTTCTGCGTCGACACCAACGACCGGCTCCGGTGCGAGTGCCCGAGCCGACACAACTAGTACACCGACGCACAGCGCAGCGACAGCGGGCTGCACGCCGGTGTTCAGTTCGAGCCGCATAGCTGCTGCGGAAAAGAAAGAAAACCCGTTCATATTTGTCCTAGCTCAAGCACCCAGCACTCTTTGGACGATCAACCAAATACTAGCCAGCTAACCTGAACCCGTAATACCAGCATTCCTCACAAATGCAAGTTGTGATACACGTATGCTTTGAATAGCATCACTGCATAATCTGGTTCCATTACAATACCACCACCAACAAACTGCACAGATTATGCCAAGATCCAAAGAATGCACGGTCCATGGTTAACTTAGGTTCCTCGGATTGTCAAAAGGTACATCTATTCTATTACAACATCATCCAACCATCCAACATATGAGGCCAATATATATGCGGGAGCAAAAAAAAAATCATACATCGAGAGATAAAGCATAATGAAAAAAAATATAGCTCACAAACACAATAATGTTTAGAAACATGAATTGTAACAACATAACAAAAGATAACATCAAAGGGAAGTTCCCAAAACTAGATTTGGGATCAAAGCTAGGAACATAACAAATGATAACATCAAAGTGAAGTTCCCAAAACTAGATTTGGGATGAAAGCTAGACAAAGGTTTATTTGTTCAAGAAAATATAAATCAGAGCTTCATTTAGGATCCAGGCTTGCAGCAGCATCAGAAGAATTAATACCAAGCGAAAGTGAAAGTTTGTCATTAGAAGCAATGACATTCTTACGGGCTCTTTTTTTTGGTGGGTTTTCCATATCCTCCTTTAAGCTCCTCCTCATCTCTGCAATTTCCTTCTTGTGTGCATTCTGGTGCCCACCACGAGCCTTGAGATTTGTAAAGGTCTTGGTGCAAAATGAACACTTATAGAGTGTTTCACCATGCTTTTGTGGATGCATGCTAAACTTGCTAGCCCTTACCGCAGCATCAAGAGAGGCTAAGGCATGGCGCCAGCTATCTTCTATGTGTGAACTTGCTCCCCCAGCCATGGAATTGTTATGATAGAGATTTTCTTTGCTCTGAATGGTAAGTTAGAAAATGAACCCACTCGTGCTATATAGGAAAACAGAAGGGCCTAAAATAGGATACAAGTTAATGTTGTACAATAAAAGTTTGCGTATTTTTTGAGATTATGCTAACGTACATCTATATTGCTTAAAAAATTACCGTGAAGTACGTAGTAATTCATGGCATTTACGAAGTTCCAAATTGTACATCATGATCCATAGAACATGCAATCAGTCAATCATTCATTTTTGGTAGGTGGCCTGGTTGGCAATTTGCAGTGCTATCGATCTTATAGTTGCAATTTCATTTTTCATACAATTTAAAGCACTACCAAGCTACCTAAATCAAATGTAATTTTATAAGGGCAAAAATATAATCCATTTTAAATTAGATAAGTAGTAATATAGATAAAGAAATGGTAGCAAAAAGGATTATCAGTCGTAAGGCATAGTACTAGCAATAGGTGCAAAAGAAGCAACTTTGAGGCAATGGTGGGCTTGTCCATGGGAAAACATATGTTATATAGCGAATCTAGGGCTCTAGGCCCAAGTTATATCATTGACATATTCCTAACTTTACTGTAAACCAAGGACCATTGAGTGGACTGAGCCGCTGGGTGTCGTTGATCCACTCCTATTTTTGGAGGAGCGTTAGGGGCAAGTGAAGTAGTAAAAAAAATCTCTTGGTAGAAAAAAGTGGCAGCGATGAGGGGTACTAAAACACAAGGGTAAAACATGGACTGGCCAGCTCAGGATCAGCACGGTCGTGGACTTGCCCCTTGCTTGAGTGTGCTTGACCCCTGGTTTGGGTGTGGATGCGTGCAATGAGAGTGTTGATTTTCTTTGCTTTAGAAAGGTTCTTACTTGATTTTCCTTGCATTCCAGTACTGCAGCTCGCAGTATTACTCACGATCTGGGTCCTTAGGTGCCATTGCAAAAAAATTGTAATCCCGTATATACCACTGGTCTCTCAGTGACAGGTGGGGCCCACCTGTGTCACTGACAGTGGCATATTCGGGATTGTGCAAATTTGCAACGGCACCTAAGAAATTTTCCCATCTGGGAACTACAGACATGAATCGAGTTGGGAAAGTACGCGCGAGCAACATGCCACGTTACTGCACATGTTGATGCTATATTTATTCTCGAGGGAGCACCAGTCCTTGCTAAGCGTTTGAAATGCTCGCCTGAAGCAGTGAAAATGCGCCTTGAGACCTTGAGGGACAGATACGTAGTGAAAAGAAAAAACATACAATCGCAGTTAGGACTTTCAGTTCTAGGACTACCGTAGTCCCATGACTAAAAGAACACGAGCGAACAGACATCTATTCTTACAAAATATTAACTGATATAATTTATTAGCAAAGAGAGTACACAAAAAATGCCTCGAGTGAGCAGGTATAACGTTCACTCAACACTGGAGTGATCACAGCTGTCGCTGCTAGCAGAGAGGATCGCAGAGAAGTCATCTCGAGCTCTTGGAGGGTCGGGTAGAGGGCCAACTGCCGCAGTGCCCTCCATCATCCACACCACGCTCCGCATGGTCGGCCTCGTCGATGGATCCACCTGCACGCACCAGATCGCGATGCGCGCGAACCTCTCCACTCTTTGGAGGTCCTGCAACGCGTTGTCGTCTCCCTGCACAATATGCTCGGTGTTGCCTCCTCTAAGCATGTCCTCCACCCATGCTCTCAGTGTCGCCGGAACACCGAGGTCGTCGTCATCGTTGTCGGAGCCGATGTTGTCGCCGTCGTCGTCACGTCGCAGCCTACCCTGGTCTGGGCACCTCTTGCAGCAGATCATCTCGAGAAGCATGACACCAAAGCTGAACACGTCAACCTTCGTGTCCACCTTCCTCTCACTGCTAATGAACCACTCCGGCGCGAGGTAGCCCAGGGTACCCCGCACATGAGTGATGGTCTGCTTCACCTTGTTATCGCCGAGGAGCCTGGCGATCCCAAAATCCGTTATCTTGGGGGCATATTTGTCATCCAGCAGTATGTTCTCAGGCTTGATGTCGCAGTGGATGATCTGGGTAGTGCAACCATAATGCAGGTATTCCAACCCCCTGGCGATGGATACGGCCGCTTCAGCACGCCAGCTCCATGGCGGCCTCTCGGAGGACTGGAAGAGGAAGTCGCCGAGGGAGCCTCGTGGCATGAACTCGAAGACGAGCATCCGGTGCGCGCCCTCCTTGCAGTACCCGATCATTCGGACCAGGTTCTTGTGGTGGATTCGGCCGATGGACTGCACCTCGTTCTCGAACTCCGTCTCCGCGTACTCATCTCCGCTCTTCAGCTCCTTCACCGCAACGTCAGCTGGTTGCAGAGACTTGACGATGCCATGGTACACTTTGCCGAAGCCTCCTTGGCCCAACAACTTGCTGAAGCCATTGGTTGCTCGGTACAGCTCCTTGCGAGTGAAAACTCTCGCACTCAGATAGTTCTTTCTTGCATTGTTCCGCTTAGTGACATAGCAATGCACTACGAGGACACAGGTAGAGACCAACAACAGCGTGGACAAGCCAGCAATGACCACATAAGGCAGTATTCGAAGAGGGGGTCTCTTTGTCCGTACCTTTATCAGCGTCCTCATTGTTGTGTCATTTGTTTGCCACCCTGTTGTGAGCATGATGGCCTCCGAGCAGCTGTTTCCATCGAACAATGCAGCTGCACACAGACAGTTGTTCAAGCACAAGCCTCTGCAGTACTCCTCTGTGATTGATTGGTGCCTCTGGTAGTATATTGTGCTTGCCCAGTTTGTGTTGAGCAACTCCACGAGCTTGAACTCAGAGGCATGGCTCTTCCCGTCGCAACTGTCCTGGATGAACGCTGGAATGCAGCCCTTGTGCCTAAACTGAGCATCAAAGAAGACGTAGCCGCTTGGACACTCACAGTCAAGCCGCTTGATATCAGTACGGTATATGCAATATGAGCTGGGTCCGCACATACCATGTATGCTGGTGGTCACTGTTTGGCAGCCACCACGTGGAAACATGTCGACGACGTCCCATGCAACATTGCCGGTTGTGTTCTTGGGGATGATGTAGACACGGAAAATACCGTCTGGATCGAGCCTAGCATGCTGGTATAACCTAGTGGTGGAAAGCAAAAGCTGAGGAGTGGTCAAGTTATGCTTACTGCCATCCGTGAGAACGTAGTAGAGGTGCCCTGCAGACTTGGCGTCGAAGAAAAGGGTTGTATTCCCATCGTCAACACAACAAGTACCGGTGCTCCAATAGGCGTTGGTAGGGCCGGCGCCTGGCAGGTCTCTCATGTACATGACGATGTTTCCATCATTCTGCACGACAAAACTGAAACGACCCGGCAGGGAGACGTCCATGTCCGTTGCCCTGGACTGGAGATGTGTTCCAGGGAGCATCAACTGCCCTGGGAGCAAGGTATCCGTGGGGTGTTGAAAGCTTTCCCAAACAACGGTGGTACTATCGACACCAACGAATTGGAGGTTGCCGTTGTCTTGCAGTACCAGAAAGGAGCCATAGTTTTGGATTTGATCTGTGTAAGGATTCCACAAGGAGTTGTCTAGGGAGAGCTGACCAGATGCAGCCAAGCTCAGAGTGGAGCGTGTTGTGGCAAGAACAGCGGAGCTTGAGTCCGCATCAGTGGCGAACCACACGACCGGGCCATGGAAGCGAAACCATATTGCTAGGAGGTAGGAGTTGGATACGTTGGAGTCGAGGCTGCGGAAGCCAAAGGCAAAGTCGCCGGAGGGGCTGGTGATGTAGTTGGGTGGCGTAAGGGTGTCACCGGCGGTTAGGCTGGTCCGGGCCACCGCAGCTGCTGGGAGGAAAAGAGCAAGGAAAACGAAGGAGAGCAATGGAGTAGGATACATGGCCATCGATGAAGCAGTAATATGCTTGTTTTGGCCAGCGAGGCTTATGGGTACCCCAAATCCCCGATGCTTCAAATTTATATACCTTCATCATCGGCCGGGCTTGGTCTTTTACGATTCTTGATGACCACATCCACAAATATATATAGAGGGGCAAGTCCTTAGTTTTCCACGCGGTATTATATATTTTTAAACAATATGACTTAAAATATGTGGAATGCAATCCTTCGTCGAAATTTAATGCAACCGCGTATGACTTGATGCACGCGGTCTTTGAGGAGCGCATGGTTCCGCCTCCGCTTACTCCAGCCATAGATCCAACGCCCCCCCCCCCCTCCCCCCCCCCCCCCCCCCCCCCGCGCCCGCGCGCGCGCACACGCCGAAGTGCCCATATGCAAATATACACACAACCCTTTTCTTGTCAATGTGTTGCACCAAAGAGAGTATGTTGTTGCGGTCAAACCGCGTAATGATGATAGACACCACACCGGCTGTTGTGGCCAGAATTCTTCACGCGGGGTGTTGTGGATAGATATTCATATGTCACCCTCGCACGGTTCACATGTTATCGGCTCGCACATTATCGGTTCACGCGTCATTGGTTTACGCGTTATCGGTCCACATGTACCATTCAGAGGTTATTGATTGATTCTGATAATAACCATAATAACCTCCGATCCTTACCATGGACCTTTTTTTTTAGAATGTGCGGAGCACGTTTTTTCACTGAGAAGAAGAAGAGAAATTTGTTTACAACGTGCTCAGAACTAAGTCTCCTAAGGAATTTAGCCAGAAACCGACCAAACGGAGTAGCGATGAACTAGCTGGACAAAAACAAAGGATGTAAGTATGTAACAGACCCTGACAATCCAAAGAAACAAAGAAAGACGGGAAGAGACTCCCAAACAAAGTACTAGTCCTCTTACCGTAGACCTTAATGTGAGAAGATGGTTGTAGATCGAGGAACGAAGGTGCCGTAATGGCCATGACCTTCGTTCTTTTCACTCCAAGAAGATGAGCCACTTGAAAATGCTATAGGTGATATATCAATTCACAGGTCCCCCAAGAGCGTGGGGCCTAGCAGTTGTGTCAAGTCTGTTGTTAGTGACTGGGCTAGTTGTACGTACGATGTAAGCTGAATCTTGAGCCATAATAGCCTTCAGATATTTTTATATGAGATATTCATAGAATGTAGTAGGTAATTAAGAATATTGTGGTCTGATGTAATTGTACCTTCACTTCCTCTATAAATAGCTTCCCACTAGCGTTGAACGGAGAGGAAGGAAATCTCATGCCATTAGAGATTCTTGTTTCTGTTCCAGTTGTTTCTTTTTCATCTGTTTGGTTTTGGGTCTTTGACTCTAAAAGCCCAAGAGGATTAAGAACTACGTAAGATGTTGAGAAACAAAATAAAACCTACTAGCTGACTTAGACACCCCAAAAATGCTCACCGGTGCGATAGATTCCAGTACAAGAGAGGATAACATGTGGCCCCGTTCGTTTCCACCCCTCTAAATTTTAAACCTCTAAAATGAAAAAGAATCTTATCATTTAAGAGTATTAAATAAAATTTAATGACAAAACCTTTTTGACAGATAAATGCTCATTTCGAGACGAATCTAATGAGCCTAATTAATCTATATTTTGTTACAGTGATGCTACAGTAACCATCATCTAATCATAGCTTAATTACCCTCATTAGATTCGTCTCGCGAATTAGACCCGGGGTTCTGCGATTAGTTTTGTAACTAAACTTTATTTAATACTTCTAAATAACAAAATTCTCTTTGATGTGACCCCTCTAAAATTTAAACCCCTGGAAACGAACATCCCGTGGGTTTCGTGTCCCGTCACCGTCACTTGCATCATGCCAGTTTTTTCAGCGTCGAAGGAAGCACCAGGAATGTGCACTCTTGCCGGTACTTCTGGTCCCTTCGTTCCCCTTTCCCTATCTACAGTAGAGAGAAGGCGACCGAGTGGTGATCTCCGATTCCGTCGGCGATTTCGCTGCTTTCCTCTTGTCTCCGGCGGCCGAGGAGGCGCTGGAGATGGGAGGAAGCAGTGGATCGGCCGTGCGGTGTATATACCCTAGTTTTTTCCTTTTTTTTCTAGATAGGCTAGGTTAGGGTAGTCAATCCTTGCATCGTTGTGCTCGTCCATGGCCGGCGGCGGCGAGGATTTTCTCCATGGGCGAGCTTATCCATGGAGATTGGTCTCTTCTCTGCTGGCGTCGGAGGCCATGGTCCGGAGCTTCGTGGAGGACGTGCGTGCTTCCTGCTCGTCGGGGAGGGCGCCTCCGCGTCTGCGCCGGTGAGGTGGCGGTCTTTGTGTCCGAGCCGGCGGGGAAGTCTTTTGTGCTGGCGAAGTCTTCGCCGGGGATGCTTAGGCCTTCCCTGGCGGACTTTGTCTTGGCGGCGTTTACCGGCGCCGGTTCCATGCCGGCGACGGGTGCGGTGTCCGGGCGCGTCGGAACGGCAGAGGCAATGACGCGCTGGAGGAATAATTCTCCTCAGCCTGTCTGTTCTCGACGGCGATGTTCTCCCCACCGTCGTCGATGAGCTGATGGAGACTGTGGTCCGTCGGGGCCATGTTTTAGGGAAGGCTGTCGACGAATCTCGGCGGGGTTCGCCAGCGTGGTGGTCCTTGGAAGCGGAGGCGCGGCTGTTGGCCCTGGCTTCGCCGTTCGGCGATGCGTCCGCCGCTAGTGGCTTCGCTCTGGCGTGGTGGCGCGTCTGGTGACAGCGGCGGCGGCGGCTCCATGGGCGACACAGGGCTCCGGGGTGTTCTCCTGTTTTTTCTTTTCTAGGGGATCTTGTGTAAAGTGGCAGTAGTTGTCTTTTGTTTTTCCAGGGCTTTCTCTTCCGGTGCCTCTCATCGCGTGGGAACACAAAGGGAGTGCGACGTTCCTCGTCGCGCATCGGTTCCTGTTGGGCCTGATGATCTCTGTGGTTTCCTTTTCTGGGTATAGATGTAGGAGTGTTCGTGTGGGTCTGAGTGTGTTGACGTTTCTTTTTGTACACGAACAAATACTACATTTATATTCAAATTTGAGAAGTTCAAAAAAAAAAAGGAATGTGCACTCTTTTAGTTGTCTCACTGGATCTCCTTCTCCATCACAACACCACCTATGACCTATGGGAGTTTACTTACTCGTAAATTTCCTTTCACTGAACTTTCATTCAAGCTATTGCTGAGGAGTAACGAGCATAGGGACGTTGATGTGGTGTCATCAGCATAATTTAATAATTGTGGCATTCAGTGAAAATAGGAGCAGCAGGCTGTGCATGCATAGAGACTGAATGCACATCAGATAAATGGACTGACTCTGAATTCAAAGTATTTTAACAATGCAAAGAGAAACAACAAAAAAACTGAAGAAAAAACTAAGCAAGCATGACTAATCCTTATGTAGTATATCTCTGCATCCATAAGCATGACTAATCCTTATGTAGTATATCTCTGCATCCATAAGCATGCCTAAGCAAACCTCTTTTATTTTTCTTTTGATCATCAAGCTCGCTTTATTTATTCATCGACATCAGGTTCAGCGATATCGTGAACCACCAGGTTTGATACAAAGCTCGGGAGGGGATACAGCCATACAAACGACTACTCCGGGTCCCAACTAAGACTAGAGCGAGCGAGCTTATGAGCACACGAATTACATGATTTAGGGGCATACATAACTTCTACTGAATCAAAATAGAGTCTAATTAGATCCCTAGCCTCTTTATAAAGAACCGAGCCTGACAAATGATCAAAATTACAAGATTGTAGAGCTTTCACCAGATTTGATTGAATCGGTCTCTAGTTGAACTCTGGAAATTCCTTAGTTTGATGTCACTTGGAGAGCAGCCACACATGCATGAGCCTCTGTACACGCTGCATCATGTCCTGCAGATAAATTGCTTGCACCTGCTAGAACTGCTTTTCCTTCATTATCACTCACCACAAAGCCCCACCCTCCTTTCTTTTGTGCTGCAAGCCTCTTTGGCTGTATCAACCCGCTACAGTAGCCGCCGCTTTTCCATATAGCAAAAAGGGGAGAAAAAAAAAACACGCATACAACTCTGAACATGTGAGTATTCTTTGCTAAGAAAAAAAGGAAAACGTATATCTAGTAGGAAGTATCTCACCTAGAGTGTTGCCTAAGCAAACCTCTTTTATTTTTCTTTTGATCATCAAGCTCGCTTTATTTATTCATCGACATCAGGTTCAGCGATATCGTGAACCACCAGGTTTGATACAAAGCTCGGGAGGGGATACAGCCATACAAACGACTACTCCGGGTCCCAACTAAGACTAGAGCGAGCGAGCTTATGAGCACATGAATTACATGATTTAGGGGCATACATAACTTCTACTGAATCAAAATAGAGTCTAATTAGATCCCTAGCCTCTTTATAAAGAACCGAGCCTGACAAATGATCAAAATTACAAGATTGTAGAGCTTTCACCAGATTTGATTGAATCGGTCTCTAGTTGAACTCTGGAAATTCCTTAGTTTGATGTCACTTGGAGAGCAGCCACACATGCATGAGCCTCTGTACACGCTGCATCATGTCCTGCAGATAAATTGCTTGCACCTGCTAGAACTGCTTTTCCTTCATTATCACTCACCACAAAGCCCCACCCTCCTTTCTTTTGTGCTGCAAGCCTCTTTGGCTGTATCAACCCGCTACAGTAGCCGCCGCTTTTCCATAGCCATAATATTTTCAACCAAATGGTTTTTAATTTTTTTTACAGCTCATATGCACAACAGTTTTTTTCACAGCCACAGTTAAAAAAGACACATCACGGCTTGAAACATGAAAGCTTTTGATTGTGCTTGTCTCCTGTAGGGCTAACTAAAGAAATACTAAAGAAAGCAAATGAAAAAGGATATCAGCATTGATGTACAAACCTGTGCTTCCGGAATCAAGTCACACAATTGGGACCTGAAATCCTTCGCCATTGCAAAACTACTAGCTTAGTATCCATCAACAGGCCACCAAAGATCAGGCCAGGCTACCAAGCGCCGTCGTCTCTTGAGCCTAGCACAACGCGTCCCCCGAAATACAACAACAGTCCAAACAATTGCAAATTAAGGTGGGGCACCCCCACATAATACTAAGAAAAAATGCTCGCAAAAAAAATAACTTCAGGGCGAACCAAATCGTACTCACGACACCCCGTGGTCGCATCTTGGAGGCGGCGATAATGCCCCCGAAATGGCAGATCCAAAGAAGAACGGGAGGCGCCATTAGGCACCCGTCGTCTCGTCTCCATCTCCCTAGCAAACGCGGCGGCAGGCGGCGGGTGTGGTACTGTGTAGCGAGGCCATGAACACGGCTAGTGATGTCTAAACGGACGGCACGACACGGTACGGCTCGGGCCTTAAAAAGCACGGCCCATTTAATTTCGTAGCGGCACGGCGCGTTTTAATTTCGTGCGCCGTGTTGTCCGTCGTGCTCGACTCTCGGCCCATGGCACGGCACGCAATGAGTTAAATGTGCCGTGTCGGGCCGAAAGGCTCTAAATTATTTTCGTGTCCATAAATCATTTCGTGCGTTAGCAGCACAAGAATCATTTCAAGACTAGACTTTAGACTAAAATTCACACAAGTTCGCAAATACAACCATTTGAATTCAAATAAAACTTCAACCATCCAAGAACACCACCAGAATAGCCTAAAGAAAACATATTACAAGCAAAAACTTTTGCTAACAGACCGTGACATGTTTTTAACGGGCCGTGCCTTCTCGGGCTGCTAACGGGCTACACGGGCTAAAATCGGGCTAGATGGACCATCCTTATTTCGTGCCGTGCCCGTGCCACCCGTCGTGCTAGACCCTCAGCCCATGACACGGCACGCACGGGCTAACGGGCCGGCATGGCTCTAAATTAATCGTGCTGTGTCGTGTTTGGGCCGGGCCAAAAAATTTGTGCTTCGTGCTAACCCGCTTGGCCCGGCCCCTTTGGACATCACTAAACACGGCGAGTGAACGAGCGAAGCGGCCTCTCTGGTTCGCCTCCTGGAAGAGCTGCGCAGGTGGGCCTAGTGGTAATGGGTCTTCATCTTTAAGAGAACAAGTAATGGGCTCCTTCACAACGTAGAAATTTTGGGCTAAGCCTGAGTTCGACCCAGTTGATTGCGACCCAATCGGACTTAATCCAATCGGTCCAATTGGCCCGGGACATGAATTTGGCTTTGCTCCAGCCTACGGGTTGTATTTTCTTTTTCTCTTTTGTCTTCTTTTTGTGATTGAGTCACCACTATATGCGCGCGACCCCGTTTACTACAAGACCGTTAAAATTAGAAAATTAAGGATGGTATTAGCAACTCAAGTCGTCAAAAGAGCAGTTTCATTTTTAATCCGGCGACTATTTGCCTTTCCTCTCTTTTTGTTTTTCTTGTGCGATGTGTACTGTTGATATTTGCCTTTCCTCTCTTTTTGTTTTTCTTGTGCGAGAGAATCTGTCTCACACTATCCTGTTCCCACATCCAGTTCCAAGCTACACGAACATGTCCAACAACTCACGACGCAACGAGGGGGCAAAAATAAAGACGAGCCTGCGGAAGCTTAAACAATGGCCAAGGTGAGGGAGCTCAAGTGGCGCTATAAAGAAAGAAAGATCTTGGAAGCTCCAACACAGTGCCGACTACGAGCCTCTTTGGGAGAGATTCTCCAAAACGGATTCTGGCACTGTAGCAACACTGTAGTTACTGTAGCTACAGTGACAGAATCCGTGAGAAGCTACGTTTTTGCTGCTTTTGGATTCTGTCAAAAAATGGATTCTGCTACAGTGTTTTTGCTGTAGCTACAGTGTCAGAAGCAGAATTCAAAATCCAGTCCAGAAACTGTGCCAAACAGGCCCGTACATACAACCTGCGCATGTCGCGTTCCTAAAAATGTCAACTTCAGAGTGCTCGCTTTGTCTGGTTTTCCTTCTTCACTACGCGCGAATAGGTGGTATGGGCATCAAAAAGTAAAGGTTAAAAAAATAATCAAATGGAGGCATATTACTGACGCTAAAGTTTTGTACAGTATGACGAACGGCTGCTTCCTGGTTGTACCTGTAACTAAAAGATCATCAGGAGGATAAGCTTTTTTTTTTGTCCAGTTGATGTAGAAAACAACCGCGAATTAATGGCTTTCGTTTTCGGGACGTTGACCTGTGTGGCAATTGGAAAGCCCAGCTTGCCCGGAACGGTGATGGAATGGACCCGTGGATGATGGCTTGAAGAAGGTAGCCAGGTCGCTCAGGCCCCCGTCGACCTGTCGTTTCGCGTATTGATTCAGTTCTCTTCTGGCCTGGGTATGCATGGTTTAATCATGGAGAAGAGTGTATATGACGGAGGGCGTTGGAGTGACGATGATGGTATGTATGCAACGTCAGGTTTGGATGAAGCGATTAATTTACTACTAGTAGATGATCAAAGTACCAGATATTTTCCTTCAAAGAAAAAAGTACTCGCACTAGAGATTGGTTTCTCCCTCACGTCTGGACCTGATAGTTCTTGCTTCGCTTTCACCTGTGTAGCACGGCTTGGAAAAACAAGTGAAGATTCAGTACACGACGCCACGTACGTGCAGTTTTGGCTCTCGTGAAGATCTCGTACGCCACGCAGGCACAACGCTCCATCCGATCGGATTCGAGCAAATAGCCAGCACTAGGGGTGGACGTTCAGTCATACCCGATGTTTCGGTCCGGTTTTTTCGGTCTTTTCAATTTTCGGTTATCTAAAAATGTTACTCGAAATGACAACGAAAATTTGGATACCCGACAACTTTGGGTACCTAAATTTCGGTTCGGTCTTCGGTTATACCCAAACTACCCAAATTAGCATTAATTTTCAGAGAAAAAATAAAATAAAATTGATTATACCAAAAATACACTATACAATCAACTTGATAATGAGTTACCATTATACGATAGGTGAAACATGAATATGAAGAATGAGTAACAAAGGATGTTATGTGACCGTGGTTTGAGTCTATGTGTTAAATTCTACATCATCATACTAATTTGGGTAGTTTAGGTAGTTCGGGTACCCAAGGGTACTACCCGAAATTGAACAATAAAATTCGGTTACCTAAGTCTAGTACCCAAACAAATACCCGAAGACCGAATTTCCGGTTTTTTCGGTCTCGGTCTCGGTTTTTTCGATTTCGGTGTTTAGGTATCGGTTTTTGTGCCCACCCCTAGCCAGTACAATACAACACAAGGCGAAGCGCGCGTGTGTTGTGTATGGGCCCCATGCATCGTCGCAACTGCCGGGCACGTCGTGTCGCGCTGGCTCCGGAGTTGGCGCGCGCGCGCGGCGGCAGCGGATTATATGTAACGGTTGTGAGGTGAGTGGGTGGGTGAGCGTGACACCAGCCGCGTGCGGCGCCGTGCCGGGCAACGGCCGGCCGGCCGGCCGGGGCGTATTCTTTTTCTGCAGTCGTCCCCGCACGCGCGTGGAATCCATCTCCAGCCCGAACGCCAACGCGAATAGATACCTCGTGGCCGCGCGCCCGATCGAGCCAACGGATCAGCGACGCCGGCGCGGCACTGGCGTTCCGGCGTCGGCTTCACCCCCCACCTGACGATCGAGAAGAGCCGTGCGCGCGGACGCCGAGCCGAGAGACGTTGCCGCCGCCCGCGCACGCGCTGTGGAACTCGACTGATCCGGAGATGGAGACGCGACCGAGAATCAGACGTGATGAATTAACGTAAACAAATTCTCGCGCACGCGACCTCCTTAGCTTGGGAGTCATTAACCCTCGCGACTTGGCGTCTTGGTGTGGGCCTTCTGAGAAAGCTGCGTACTGTTTCTATGTGTGCTTATAGTATAGGTCCAGAGAGAGAGAGAGAGAGAGAAAGGTGGAGAGAAATGTCAATCGTTGAAAACCAGGCAAGAGTCATGCTGCAAGATATGGATGCACTTAGAATTTGTTAACGTAAACAAATTCTCGCGCACGCGACCTCCTTAGCTTGGGAGTTAGGTCCAGAGAGAGAGAGAGAGAGAGAGATGCCAATCGTTGAAAACCAGGCAAGAGTCCAAGTCATGCTGCAAGATATGCATGCACTTCCTGCACATGAATATGCAAGATAAGCATGTGTCGCAAGTCAATGGATCACAACACTAGACTTCCAGTGTCAATCAAGAGATTTGTACCAGCTAAGTACATGCTGGTACAGTGGTACCAGAAAGCTAGAACACACAACACCTTCTTAAAATGTTGACCGCCACTACCAATCGATACTAGAAAAGTACAGCCACCTATCCCACTCGCTCTGGACGTGTACATATATTTCTAACACGCACATCTCACTAAATAAAAGAAGCCTTAATTGGATTCATGCCATTACAACTTCTCTGTTTCTGAGATATCCCACTGGTATTCATCATATTGGAACCATACCATTATAATTCTTCAACAATTGGAGCCATACCATGCTGTACGTACTAAAGGCGTTTTTCTACTGTATTGAGATACGAAGCATTCGTATGGACTGAAATGCACGAGCTCATCTCTCTTCCCTTCCCCCTTCCCCGTCTGTTTTTCTCGCATTGACCACGAGCTCATCTCTCTTCCCCATCTGTTCTTCCTTCAAGTTCCAACACGCACTTACTTCCTAGCCCAAATTAGTCGGCAGGATCTCCAAAATCCAATGGATCTTGAATCAGCAGACCAAAGTAGCTCAATGATTGTCACTTGCGCTCAACACGGACGAAGGATTGATCTAAAAAAAAAAAAAGGAAATGCTACAAGGGCGGAGGACATCAGTATGGGGAGGATGGAGCAGAACAGCTGCGACTGCCAGAGCATATGTGGCCCTCAAGCGGCCGACGAGCAGAGAGCCTCGAGGACAACAGGCAACTGCTAATGACGATCTCAAGTGGGAGGATGATGAGTGGTGGACGGCGAGGTGGCGGGGAAGCGATGGCTGCTGGACAGATAGAGCACGGTGAGGGAGATTGCCGTGACGGGCGCGGGGTCCGGCGCCGCTGCGCAGGAGCGGGAGCGAGGAGGCCGACGGCGTCAGGAGACAAAGCCATCCTCATTGGCTGCAAATTCCCCCAATCGCCTCCTTTGCCCTGCTCGCTCACCACGGCCGACGGGACAACACAACACACGCGAGCAGCAGGGAGCTGTGTGCGGTATGCTGCGGCGGCTGGCATTGCGCTGCGGTGACGGGATTTAAGGGGGCGGGCGGGATCGATCGATTGGGGAGGGAGGCATGGATGGAGTCATGGAGCTGTTCGTGAGAGGGACGACTTGCAGGCAACAGGCGGGGGCATTTCAGTCCATACGAATGTTTTGTATCGCAGTACAGCAGAAAAACACCTTTTGTATGTACAGCATAGCATGATTCCAATTATTGAAGAATTGTAATGGTACCGTTCTAATATGATGAATACCAGTGGGATATCTCAGAAACGAAGAAGTTATAATGGCACGAAACCAATTAACCCATAAAAGAACGCAGCTAAATCTGTACAGTACTATATGCGCCCCATACCAACGACGACCCTACTGACATTAAGTCTCTGCCATTTTTCTGTTTTCTCTTCTTCTTTTTTTTTATCCGACGACTGTAAATCAACTTAGGTACGATGCATGCACGAGCACCATTGACTTTGATTCTTTTTTTCCCCCCCTTGTGTGAGAGAATCCGTCTCCTCAGTCCTCACAGCATCATGTTCCCGCTTGTCAAACCAGGTTCAGCAACTCAAGATTCAGCGAAAGGGGCAAAAAGAAGGACGAGCCGCTGCAACCTAAACAATGTCGAATAAGATATGATCATGGGCTAAGTGGCGCGCGCAGGATAAAGAAACATGCATCTTTCAACTTGTAACAGTGCCGACTAGTACAACCTGCGCACCCAAAACTGTCAACTCTTGCGTGCTCGTCGTCCAAGAGGTTCGAGCATCAAGTAAACAATGGATGAATTAAAAGTGAAAGTAAAGTTCGTTCACAGTACATAAGGATGCTGATTGCTCTTACCTGTAGCTTGATCAGCTTTTTGCCAGTTGATGTACAAACTTATCGCGAATTCCATGTCTTTCGTTTTCTCTGGATGTTGACTTGCGGCAACTGGGAAACCCAGCTTGCTTGGAACGCCCATGGATGCAATCGATCGACAGATACACGTACGGCACCCAGGAAGAAGGCAGGAACGGCCGGCCGGCGGTCCAACATCTTCCGTCCGGTCTCGACGACCTGTTGTTGGATGTATTATTTTCCTTGTTTTGCTTATGGTTATTATAAACTTATTATAATCACGGCGATGAAGCGATGATCGTTCCTGCTTCGCTTTCACCCGTGTAACACGGCTAGCTTGGAGAAAAACTGAGATCACCTGTCACTTGAAGATTCAGTACACGCCACCTACGTACAGTTCATGCGATTGGTATTCAGCGCCTTGTTGACGATGTGTCACGCACGTGAGCGGCGTTCCGTCGTCGGATCGCGCTCGATCTTTCGGGAGGCCGTAGGCAAGAGATTCGACGGCACTCGACTCGACTAGCACAAGCTCAAGCAGAAGCGCGTGGTACATGCATGGGATGGGGCCCATTCACAACCGCCGGCCACGTCGTGCCGTGGTGGCTGGCGCACCGGAGTGAGTGGGCGGGCGTGACGCCGGCCGGCCGGCTTGCACTGCACCAACCGCGTGAGCCAGCCGGCCACGGTACGGGCTACGCAGCACGATTTTCTGCCGTTCCGCACGGCCGCGCGCGTGGAATTACTAAACCCAGCACGAAACCAACGCGAATCAACCGCGCGACGCCACCAAATCTCCTTAAAGCGCATCATCGATCGAAATGAGTCGCCGCTCGCGCTGCCCGGTGCAGCGCAGAGACGTTTTCCGCGGCCACCCCGCACGCACGCGCTGCGGAAACCGGAGCGATCGGTCCGGCGATGGAGACGGACGCGGATCGATGTGATTAACCGAGAGGTGCGGGTCGATGGAGACTGACGATGACGTACGCACAAGCCTGAACAAAATTCTCGCGCACGCGATCGATCGAGCTCCTCAGGGAGCTAGTAGTAACCCTCCTGATCGACTTGCCGTCGTCTTTTTGCGGGACCTGCTTATATATATATTGCACTGACTATGCTTGTGCAGTGACGACTGCCTGCAGCCTGGGCTTCAATTTCTTGAAAACGAGATACTATCTCCGTGCTCATCCCACAACAGCGCGCGCACTGTGCACCGATAATGTACTCGAGAAAGGATTTTTTGTGTACGTATTTTGTACTAGTAGAGCCTTGTAAGACAAGAACCTGTTAAGGACTAGTAAACATGCACGTGCGCCACGCACGTGTCTAAAAATTGAACCATTTGGCAAGACCATTAAATTTATGAGTTACTTGACTAAAATTCTCTTTTATTACCTAGAATTTAATTATTTTGAAGAGAATCACGCATGACCACCGGATACAAACTACAGTGCAATAACTGAATATTGTCAAACATCACGAGGAGTGGGTCATAAGTAACTCTCACCTTGCCATCATACTCTTTTCTCGAGAGAACCTCGAGTGTTTTGTTTTGAGTGCATTCAAAAAGGATGTTTGAGTGTTACCTTGCTATTGGAGAATTCTACCCAACTTTAACTTCACCCTGATGCTCATGAAATTGCCGAAATTTAGAACGGCCTCGAGGACTTTGTGGAACAGCCTGCTGCTTCTCATCTCCTGGCATGCAGCCTGAATGAAAAATGGATAAAAATTTCAGATATGAAAAATAGTAATTGAAAGAAAATATGTTACCAATGAATACATTAAGTAATAGCATCTATGAACCAGATAATCTCGACTACTAATGTGGTATGCGGTATGCCTACCCATCTGGACAGTTTATACAAGCACTCTGCACTTTACACACTAAGGCACTCATAAACATGTTGCAATCTCTGAAGAACAAGGCATTACCTCAAGAGTAGCATATGACATTCTCAGTTGATTGACCTCCAGATAAAAACTTGCAATGTAAAGCATGGCATCCACTCTCTTGAACGCAAATGGCACATCCAGTATTGCCTTGAGAAAATCCTCAACGGAGCAAAGTTTGGACTTTGAATCATCCTTGAAATACTTCAGTTTAAGCTCTTCTTCATTGTTGAGAACAATCTGAGTAAGCATCCGCAAAGCGTCTACTCCCAAACCATGTGCATTGCCTGCACCCAGCAAAGAGAAAAAACTACAATCAGTAAAAAGAAAATATACGAAATCATAGCCTGGAGGATTGAAGAAAAAGGTAACCAATCAACATCCGGAGCCAAGTCGCAATGACATGTAAAACAAAGGGCAGTACACCTTTAATGGATGACTTTGTCTGAAATGCAAATGTGGAAATGCTCCCAGAAAGATTTTAATACAGGACTAACAGAGCATTCTACAAGAATACTCTGAATTCACTTTTAATACTCTAAAAACAGACGATCTATCTTTAATGAAGGCATGCTGTCCATTTAGAACAGTGGGAGGGGCATGATATGTAGCCATTTGATATGGCAAAGTTAATCAAAGATACAACAACCTGCATACAACTTATAACTGAAAGTGTGCCATGTGGGCGATGCTGCAAACAAGGCCAATGGGAGGAACCATCAATTCCAAGGCCCACGAGAGTACTTTGATCAATGAAACGAATGCATCATTGGCAGCATTATTCAGAGAACTCAACTTGGGTAGCCTGGTACAGGAAAGAGGGATGCATATGTACCTTCCAGTAGGGCATCCCGCACTTGGTCCTTGGAGACACCCAGTGCACCCAGAATCATCCCAACGCCATGGCACCTTGGAGCACCAAGGAGACACACTTGTCTCGGCATCGCCACTGCGGCGGAGTTGTTGAGGTATTGCTGGATCACCTCATCCTTCATGCTGAAACAAAGAAATAAGTTTTCAGAAATCAAATCTAATCTCACAGTAATCGATTTCTGCTTACCTTTTACAAGCTGCAGACGGACGGGTTCGCTCAGGACTGGCTCGTTGCCGGCGGCTCCCACGTGCGGTACTGCTTGATGTCGCTAGGAGGCATCCCGTGGAGGATGCCGCCGCGGTCGATTGGCCTCAAGCCAGCCAGCCGCCTGAGATTCCAGCTGGCCAACTGAACGTCGCCAGCTCGTGGTTGTGCGCGGATGTGGACGTCGCGCGTGCTCATCAATTGCCGAGGGTGAGGAGCGGCGGCGAAGGGGAAGGTCGAAGGTCGCCATGTTGCTCCCGATGTAGGGATGCGCGCGGCAACGAGGCCGAGAGGCACGATGGCGTCTGACGCGCCCGACGACGCCGCCAACCCGCTGATCCAGCTGCCGCGGCCTCCGTCGAAGCGACCGTCGTCGTCGGCCGGCAGGCCCAGTGCGGCCCATAGCGCCGCGTCGACGGCGGCGACCATCTGACGCGCCTCGTCCCGCGCTAGCCCGTACCGCCGCCACATCCCACTGCGCGAGCGCGGCGAGGTCCTACTGCACTGGATGCGGTTTGGGAAGACGTCGCTGGTCTTCCCTGTCGCTCGACGCCGCCGTCGCCACCCCGCCATGCGTACACCTGAGCATCACCTGAAGGCTGCAGATCCTGTTATGCAGATTTTGATTTAGATACAATCGTAACAAGAGGAATGCAATCAGGATTGCGAAGCTACAATGCGGCAACAAATTAATTAGGATCCCTACAATCGTAACAAGAGGAATGCAATCAGGGTTGAAATTTGGATCGGTGCAATTGTGATAGCGATTGTCAATAGGAGGATGGAAGACGATTTCAGAAAAGGAAAGCAATAGCGAAGAATCAGGGAAGAAAACTTTCTAAAAATTGTATTGTGCTGGGATGGCATTTTTACAGTTAATACAAGGAAGGCATTGATTTTTTTGAACGTAATGAAAGAAAGTGGGAGGTGGGGGTGCGGGTGGAGGTACGGTGGGTGTAAAAAAAATTACAATCGTCATACAAAAATGAACTAATTTGGACATTTATCCACCTTCACTGTTCACCCTTCCGCGGGCCCGGGCCCAGCATGGCAGGATCCGATGGTAGATATTAAGAGTGATCTTTTAGATTAAAAGTTAATTTTTACTTGGATATAATTTGGCAGGTGAAAATTATATTTTTTTTAAAATGGTTCTTTAAAGATTTAGAATCTGGGCATCATGAAACCAGGAATAGAACATGCGTGCCGCTAGATATGCATGCACTTCCTATATACGCATATGCGCCACCATGTGTTGCAAGTCAATGGACCGCCTACAACAACTCTACTAGAAGTCTAGAACACCCAAATGGCAATCAAGGGCTAGGTACCAGCTAAACACCAGAGAGAACACGCCACATGTTGTTAAAGTACTATGCGCCACCACGACCGATCGATACTAGAAAAGTACATCCACATATCCCACTCTCTCTGGACATGTACGTATTCTATGACAAGCATCACAACTTATAAAAAAACTAAGCTATATCTATATGCGCCCCCTAGCAACGACGACCCTAGCTACTGACATCCCTTCCGCTAAAAGTCTCCGCCATTTCTCATTTTCTCTAAAGGGTAGCTACCAGGATATTCAATTTGCGCCCTTGGTGGCACACTTGGGTTGATGCTCATCCTTTCCATTCAATTTCAAAACTTGAAAGTTGGTTTTTGTCAGCCTATTGGATGTCGCCCCTTTCCCAGCCTCTTCCGCTCACCATATATAACAAACCTAGCTCCTCCTCTCCGATACTCCCAAATCCACAACATCATCATCATCTTCATCCCTGCACAATCTCCACATCACTTTTTCTCGCTTTCCTTCTCCTGTTCTTCTCCACATACACGCTCTCGCCGTTCTAACTCAGCCTCGATCTCCCTGCTGTCCAATAAGCATCATCGATGGCGGAGTACCACGGCGTGAGCACATCAACCATGCCGGTGCAGCGCAGGGATTCGCGCACGATGCCGCCGACGCGGCCCAAGATAAAGATCATCCACATCATCGCGCCGGAGATCATCAAGACAGACGTCTCCAACTTCCGGGACCTCGTGCAGCGGCTCACCGGCAAGCCTACCGCCGGTGCCAGCTCCGTGGACACGTCGCCGCCGGTAGAGGAGGAGGAGGAGACGGTGGTCAAGAAGAGACCGCCGCCGGCAGAAGCACCCGCCACGGACGATTTCCTGGTGCAACAAGAGCCGAGCAAGAAGAGGAAGATCAAGTGCGAGGTGAAGGTGGAGGAATTAGGAGGTTTCAGCGACTACGGCCTCGACTATAACGACCTGTGGATGGATCTGAACCCGGGAGGGTTCTTGAGCTTCTTGGAGGAGGAGCTGGACGTCTTCCAGGGACTGGCTGCTGCTGATCATGACTTCCTGCAGCAGCAGCCTCTTGGCCCACCAAGGATGGATTTGGTTGGAGAAATGTACGCATCTTGATTAGATGTTTGCTTTTTGTTTCGTTTTGTGACGTGAGGATATTTTTGCACTTTGGCTGAGTTGGGCCGATTGGATTCTTTTATCTCTCTTTTTCTTTTGATAGACAGTAATGATGGTGGTTCTTGCACCCTTGGTTGAAACACAATGATGTGTATGTAAGGGTCTCGGGTAGGATCATTGAAGGATTGGTCAGGTTGGGTTCCTTACATTAGCATCACTATCTGAAATGTAAATATACTGCTTGTGATTCTATCTTGAGACTTGCCATGTGGGAAACAGAGGCAATCATAAAAATGGCAAATAATGTGGTGGAATCACAGAAAGATTGATGAATTCAGGTGCCAATTTTTATTTTTAATTTTTGCAATTCGGATGGAGAAATTTGTTCTACTTCTGTCTTGAGAAGGCCATTTCACTGAATCACGAGCGTGAACTGGGAAAAAGTCAGAATCGTGGCATTTGCAGTATGATCAATTCAAGAAGATTGATCTATTGCTTGCACATTGTAGCCGCGCACTTCCGATCACCATAACTGAAAAGGAAAACAATGTTTGTCATGAAAGATCGATCTCCATAATTCCAGTAACTAGTATGCTGATCTTGCGCCATGGAATGTACTCTCAGTGAGAAACAAGATAGTTAAGTGTCCTTTTCAGTGGACCTGCAGCTAGCCAAATGAGACATTGTGTGAGCTTGTTCAATTCATCTGTTGCAAAGGATGTGAACAAATATGTTCTTATGAATGCACACGAAACTGGTAATTTCCTTGATGGGGATATTCTCAATTTTTTAAGTCATTATTCTATGTTTAGTCTTTGTTAGTCTGGATGGGTGTTGTGATTGATAATATGTAGATGTGGAAGCTTGCTGGCAGAAAACGACGCTTTACATAAGCTAATGCCCATAAGCCCTAGGTTTCCTTTTAAATCATTTTAATATGCGCGTCTATCATAAATAAGATACCAGTGGTGTTCTTTTATTATGTCCTCAATTAGTTAAGATTTATATACTAATCTAAGATGTTAGTCAGGAACAGATAGATGGGTGAGAAAACAAATAAATTCACTAATAAAAGAAGGATGTGAACAAACAAATTCAAGAAGGCACTTCAACATTTAGTTTCCTTTCATCAATTGCATGTCAAACAATAGAGAACGATCAGAAAAATCTCTACTCCATCGTGACGCTCCTTATCCCTAGAACCTAGATAAAGAGCTTTCATCGTCGTTATGAGCAATAACAAACATTTAACCTCGCTTTCTGCCTTTAATCCATGGGAGAAATTGCTCTCAGAATTAACTAAATTTGTGCCCACCATACCACGCTGCAAGTCTTGCATTGATCACCTTTAGTCTGCATAATATGTTACCTCTCATCTAGCTGCCATTTTCATAGTTTATAATTCATGGAAGTGCTAGATTCATGCATCCCCCAACAATTCTTTGGACCCTTTTAAGACTTTTATTTGGTGAAGTACTATTGCATCCTCCCCATTATCCATATCCCTCCAAGATGATGGATATCCATCACAGCCAGCCTTTTAGAAACTCCAAATACCAAATGCAGGCATCAACTATGTGTCCAAGAGGGGACTTTTTGGTTGGTGCTTCTTTGTTTTGTAGTACCCTTGTCTCCACCCAACCACCAGGCAGAAAGACCGGCTCTAAAAAATCTTACAAGTGGGTCATTAGGTTAATTTCAGAAGTCAGACACACAGAATGGTTAAGGAAAAAAAGACACGCAGAATGCGAAATAGATCAGTTTATCCTTAAGCAGAAAAGGAGGATTTGTGGATGGTCTTGAAACAGTTTAGGTGCAGTTGTTTCCTTACAATGGTATAACGTCATATGGCTTTGCCTCTTAGTACTTAACAATTTGCATGGAACTGTTCTTTGTTCACTTCTGTGTATGAACACTACCGGATTAAACTTAGGTTTGTCGCAAGTAGGTAATAGTTACATGACTCCTTAAGGAAAGATAAACGCTAGAAAAAGAAAAATCAGTCGACTACAAGGATGACATTCTAAAGCCATCTATTTAACTACCAGAAACTACAAGTTGGAGCACCCCTAGCTGCTATCCTTTGAGGCTGTACCAGCAGGCGGCCAACCACTGAACAATTTCCCAATAAAATTTAATGTCAATGGGATGTGCTCATAAACTACTATTTTTCTATTGGTTGGATCCAAGCTCATGAAGTCGAAAACTTTTCGAACAATAACAATTATTCAACCATTGTACTCTCAAGCTGTGATGTCATGCATTGAACATCAGCGATGGCAATAATTATAATTTAACATCCAGTGGAGAGTATTTCTCTTCTGTTGTGAGTTATACATTTTTCTTTCTTTGCCATGTCCACAATGATATGAAGTGAGTTGGGTAGAAGGTGTGGTATAGACTAACATTGTCAGCTGGAGGTTGTTCCTCAAGACAATAATTTTTGTAGCTTATCACTAAGGGCAGCTGGGCAGGAATAACTGAATAAGTGTCGACCAAAACAAAAAAGGATAGCGAAGTAGAAATACCTTTTGTTTGCTTTACCGTGTTGCCATGCTTCTAAATCTTATCTATCACAAACTAAAACTTCCATGAGGAAAGAATCAAGAAACCTTTTGCCTGAAGAAAGAAAATAAGGGCCTGATGCTAAATCAGGCTGATGCTTATGTGCTTGACCCGTTTGTCACCTCTTAATTAAAGGCAACAGTTAAATATGAGATGTACTACTAAATAGCAAGTTGGTGGCACGAGACAGCGATAGATGCAGCCCTTCTGAAACCTGATCTTTCCTCCTGGTTTCCTCCCATTCCGCACAAGCAAGTTCATGCCACCTCCCTAAACCACTTTCCACCAGGTTTTCTTGTAGCGGGTGGCAGCGCCGACGAGGGCGAGGCGGCGGCGCCTGTTTCAGTATCTCCGGTCCCAATCAGAGAAGGAAACCAACTTGTTCCCATTAAAAGAGGAAAAAATCAGCAGTTGGTGATTCCCAAAAATCAGTGATCAGTTTGGCAAGGTGACAGTGCAGCAGACAGAGTAAGAGATGTACTAGGTTCAGGACATAGTTGTTATAGACTGTGGCTTATGCGCCAAGCATTTTCAACTATGTTAGCCCTTGAGCAGAGTCAGAAAACAATAGTAGTTTGAATAACTGCTTTACTGCAGATGAAGAATAGTGTGGCTGTGTCTGATTAAGGATAATGCGTGGCCCATTTGATGCCAGATGTGGAGATGTGACAAAGCTAATGTTCATATGAAAGAAGAGAGCCGGAGTAGTAATCAACACGATTGCCTAATAGAAATACTATTGGTTTTCAAAATGGAGCATGCTTTTCAACCAGAAGCGAGTGAACATGACAGATTGAAAAAACAAATCCCAGAGTATGGCACTGCGGATGCAACGGAACAATGCTTACTGTAGAAGCAACTAAACAAGATAGCATGACATGGCCGAATATGACACCTTACATTTTTGTTGATCACCACCAAGGAGTCTACAGGGATACGAAGAACCATTTAGAGCGCCAAGAATTTTGCAGAGCAGTAAAACTCCAAGAGAAACAATTGGAACAAAACTCCGTGCTTCAGTTACTGAAATGGCAAGATATGACAATGGAGAAAAGTTATGGCCTGAGGTCAAAAAATAAAGGAAGTGCAGGCGCAAAAAGAAAAAACAATAGAAAATTATGGGTGCGACAAAAATTGCTGATATTTGGATCATTTCTTCATTGCAAGGATGAAGCTGGGAGATTACAATGTTTGAGGGAACAGGTGGAAATAGACACTAAAGGCGGTCATCTACATAACCTCGTACAACAGTTCTCAGTCTTACACTTGGAACATTTTCCATGTTAACAAGATGAGCGCAGCATGCCAAAAGTACATGTATGATCTTATGTCTCTACTTCTGGACAAACAGAGTGGATGCCTGCCCCGCTAGATCGTCGTTATTCTGCAAAAGGGCATACATAGATAATAGGTTATAATCCAGCCAAATATGTTTTACATGTTCAATTTTGTAATGAGGCAATTTGAGCTGAATCCCAATACAAAGAAAAACTATCACCGAGAAGGTTGAATCATAGCAGGAAAGACCTCTCAAACAGAAGCGTGTCTGATATTGTAATTTGATACCTAATTCAGAAGTAGTCTTTGTGAGCAGTCTTCTAGTAGCGGGAAATATAGTATTAGGATGCACACATAATCAGGAAGCCTACGGCAGAAAGCTTGGGATGGGCAGTAATGTTCGAACAGAGAGGTCTTAATATGTGGCGACCATGTAGTGTTCCCTCTTGAGGATTTTTATTTTGAGTGTATCATAGTCTTAAGATGCCATTGTGAGCACTAATGAAGCATCACAAATTTAAGAGATGTGACTAAATAAGTTGTTTAACCTACCTCGACCTCTTTCATAAATAATCAAACACATTAATAGATTATGCTATTTCTGCAATATCATGGCCCAGAGCCCTTTCAGGCCTAATCACTTTTATTCATTTGCTCCATGCACGATCCTACAGCACGATAATGGCAATGTCGAAACTACCAGATACTATATCAACCAAGCTCTTTGACTAGCCTAGAACAGGCTAACATGTTGACACAACGTTTAAACTTCGAAACTGACAGAATCAGAGCAGAGAGCACTATGCCCCGTTTTGGCGTCAACAATTCTACCGCATAACAGTATGTTACCAATACCTGAATGCGCTAACATTTCGGCTGGAACCGATAACCGTGTGCACTAGTAAACACAATTCAGAATAGAACCGTGGTACCAGATCACAAACCAACGAGCTTAAACTCGAACAATGCAAGGTAAAGAGCGGTCAAAATGGCCCGAATTTGCTCAGTAGAATCCATGATTTACCCCCATAACGGTAGTAATCGAGAAGCAAGGGGATAATAGCCTGTACCTGACAGCTCACGGAAACGAAAGCGCGCAGGAAAAAAAAAAAACTGTCACGAATCCGGCAGCATCTGGGCCTTGTCATCCAGCTGCCCCTCGTCCTTGAGCTGCTGCGCCTCCTTGGCCTTGGCGAGCATATGCGCCTCGTACCTGCGCAGCCTCTCCTCCATCCTCGCCTGCAAGAGAAGAACGGAGTGAGCCAGAGCGTAACGAGAGTTTCCCCGCGCGGTGATGCGAGATCAGGCCAGGCGTGCCTTGTAGGAGATCTCAAGGCGGTGCATGACGTAGAAGCCAAGCGCCCCGCCAAATATGGTTCCGGCCATCACCCGCACGTACGCCCACCGCCTCGACCCCGGCGGCGCCATCGCTCACCGGTCAGCCACTCTGCTTTGCGCCGCCGCCGCGACGAGGTTGGGAAGGGAAGAGAGATCGTGGGGAAGAGGAGACGAGCGGCAGATGCGTTGGGCCGAGAGGATGACGAGGTAGGCCAGGAGGATGTATCCAGCCTACTGGGCTGGGACTAGTCTACGGATCCACTTCTTCGCCCATCGAAGATCAGACAGACCATTAGAAAAGCCCACTGGGCTGTACGTGCACCACTCCATGTGTTTGGTTGTTAGCCTGTTAATCGTCCTTTTTTCTCATTCCTTTATTTTTTTTGGGCGAAACAACCGCATCCTCCTATATGATGATCGTTCGGCAAAAGATCAGTGAAATTTCACCTTTGCATTGCCTCCGTGGCGGTGCTATGTGCTCTTCTCAGAGACGACAATGATTGTGCATGTGTAAATAGAACTGTTAAAAATCACTCAAAGTCCCCTGGTATGTTCCGATAATGATGAATGTAGAACCAACCGGAACTCCGAAGGTTCGTCTCGTCTGGACGCCGGCACCAATGATTCGCAGCATCACAATCATGCAAGAAGAAGGTCGTCGCTGTCCCGAGAGTCTTGGCAAGCCTCTGTCTTATCCCATTCGGATGGACACCATCGTCGTCTTCATCCATCAGCCTTCAACGGCGCAGTTCCTCCGAAAAGAATCAGGCGCAATTGTGCACGGTCTAGATGCTTCGTCCAGATCAGCTTCGTCTGGCGTTTATCGCTGGACGGATGCGCCGGGGCAATTTAAATGGAATCCAATCCGTCCATATCATGAATCCATATTAGAATATTGTGCGATGGTAAAATTCGCCACCAGCAAGCTTCATTCGGTCGATTTTGCGTAGTCAACCTACCTCTGCGATGTGTGGCAGTGAACTAAGGAAGCATCAATTTTGTTTCTCAGATGAGGTTTTGATAAACAAGGAACATTTGTTAATTGATTATATTCTACTACATTATAAATTGCCTAAACCCTGCGATGCATACCATTCGGTCGATCCCCGTTGCCCTGCAGACCCGAAAAGACCCCAAAAAACCAGCACGTGCGCTCGAGCGCAACGAGGAAAGCTTGGAATTTCGTTCCGCCTTCCTCCGCTCCACGACCTTTGAGACCGAACCACCCTCTCACCGGTCCGCATACGACGACGGCGACATGCTCCTCGTCGACGGCGAGCCTGTCCTCTCCTCCTCCGCCGGCGCGGTGCGTATGCTATCCACTCGGAACGTGTTCCTGTCCGAGCGCGTGCGATTCTGTCTCTGATTGGCGCCCGATTTTTCTCTTGTAGGGTGCCAGCGGGAGGGAGCTCGTGGCGGCGCTTGCGGGGAGCCCCTCGCTCCGCGATGCGGCCGACCGGCTCAAGGCCGCACCAGAGAGGCGGATCTCGGCGGGGGAGGTGGGGGCGAGGCGGCTCGTCTACGTGTTCCAGCGGGAGTACGCCACGGTGGATCCTGCGCGCGTCGAGGTGCGATGAGACAGACCCTTTCTGCTCGTCTCAGGTTTTTCTCTGTTCGATCGAGGATCGAGTAGAGCTGGGGAACATGTGGCTCGTGTTCTTCCCAGCCAATCTTTTGAGTGCCGATAAAAATGTGATCTTGTGAGGCCGGGGAGGGAATTCTGGGGTAGTGATAGGCGGCTGTAAAGATGATTTTTGTTTCTTTGGTGTGAGATCATTCGTGTTGCTATCGAGAGAAAGGTGTGAGGGTCTGAAGTGGTGGAAGGGGGTATTTCTTGCTAGTTTCACACGATTTGGGATTGCTTTGAGACAAAGTTGATACCTTTCTGATGCCAAGGATAAAGTGGGGATTCTTGTGCGGGGAGCTTTGGGGACAGTGTCAGGTGTTACTGTTGCTTTGTGGTCAATGAGAGTTTTAGCAGTCATTGTAGGAGTTTTTACCCTTGGTCTTGGCGGCCGGATGTCTGTTTTGACCAATTTGGTAGTATTTGAATTGGAGCTTAGAGCCAATTGTTTTGGTTCTTACTGCCTGCCTGATTCGGTTTAGTTTGATTCATCCTATAAAGTGACTTTCGTATCGTCATATCAGTTTACCTCCAAGAAAGAAAAGTGTGATGAGGTCTTAAATTGTAAAAAAAAAGGATTAATAAGGATTGCCTTGGATTCCAATACCAATATGTGGATTCCAATCAAACTCTGAGTTGCATTTACTGTAGAGCTTGACCATGGGCAGTACAAATGATCCTTGCCGGTTTCAGTGAAGCCGGGTTGTACACCAACATGTGGATTCCAATCGAACTCTGAGTAGCCGGGTGTGTTCAACCACGGTTTGGGCAAACCATTCTTCCTCGTTTGAACTGTCTATGAACAGTGATCTAGTTCAATTACTGTTCACGCGCAGTACAGATTATTCTTGCCGGTTTGGGAGCTGGTTTCGGTGAAACCGTGTTGTACACCCCTAGCAGTAGCTGTTGCTAGTTGTGGCAAGCTGTTGCCTGTTTGGTTCTGGTTTTCTTGTATGTTGCAGCAAAGCTGACATCTTCCGATCTTAGCAGAATTTGCACTTGGTATTGTGTTTTATCTAAATCTTACTGTCATTTGAAGTTATGTTGTTATGCATATGCCATTCAAACTTCAATACTACATGACTTAACATGTTCATTGTATCTGTAGTTAGTGGGCACAGATGAGGCCACTACATGTGTTGGTGTTGTAGTTCGCAACAACAAGACTGGAATGTAAGTGAATAAGAAGTGAGCATTTATCAATCCTGTAAGACTTTCGTGTCTTTTGAATTTCATAGCTCTTGTTTTTTCCTAATCCACTGTAAATAGAGACATTTGATGAAATTTTGAATTAATTAGGACCTCCGTTAGCCATATGGATTTCCCAAGAATTGTGGAGGGAGGGCTCAAGCAAATGTTAGAATTACTCGGTGATGACAACGAACCGTTTGATGTTTGTATCTTTAACTGTAATTTCTCAATGTAATACACAAAATGCACCTTTGAACACATTCTCAATGGCATATAATTTGCAGGTTCACCTTATTGGTGGCTTTGATGATGCTTCCACAAAGGTTTGATCCTGAACTTACTGTTCATCATTTTGTTTAGAATTTCTATCTTTTTATTTGGCATAATACATGAAACGTTTTATTTTATTCACTTTACAGGTAGTCCATTCGTCTGGAAAAAAGCACATCAAGCAAGACGGCCATTCCTATCCCCTGTGTTGTAAAATAGCTGAAGTGCTGCATAAGTCCCATCGACAATTCAATCTTCGGTCATTTTGTGTCCTCGAGAACAACACAACGACCGATTCATTTGGGAATGCAAAGCCAATAATTGGTGGATTTGTGGTTAGTGATTTCCTCTCTTCTGCATCTATTACAGCATTGGTTAGTAGTTTCTGGTACGATTCATTCGGGAATGCAAAGACAGTAATTGGTGGATTTTATGGCTCTACGTATTTTTTTCCACAAGGAGTCTTATGATGGTTAATCCAAAGTGATATTGTTTTGAGTCATGATTTGTATATACCCTGCAACATTGTAACTCTGAATTGTATTAAAGTTATGAACTGATGGTTGACGTTTATATGTTCTCCAATCTCCACATGCGTCTCCATCCAGGCACATAACAGTGATTTGGAACCCAAAATTTGAAATATTTCACTTGAGATTGCTTGTTCTGATATGTCCGGATTCTGTCTTCAGGTTGAAACCTCGTCTGGAGTTGTCACGCCAGCATGCTTCGATATGAATTCAAGATGTCCAGATGAAGTCGTCAGGCGAATTCGTGTGAGTGTTTCGTCTTACGATCCAGTTTGGCAAGGAAGGTTACTAGAGACTTACGACACTCAGTGTGATATTTTCCAAATTGCACCTGCCCGCTGGTGAGTATCTTAAGTCCTTCCATCCATTTGGCTACATGTTTTATTCTCTCTGTATTTAAGACTTAGCGCCCCTGAACTTTGAACTATTGGTTAATTAGTAACATTAACTGTTGTTTTTAGATCATTTTAATATTCAAAATTACATAGATGAAGTAGTACCTCATTTTGTTAACAATTTTGCCTCACCGTGTATCTGCCACTGCTGTTGTATAGGATGCCAAATTGGTCCGATATAGCATCTTCACTTAACCAGCTTTCGGACTCTGAAGTCCTATTGCAATGCTCCACCTCTCCAGCTGCAGAACCACCTCATTTTGTGGAAAACGAAAGAAGGTACCTGACTCTCGACAAACTAGAGTTTCCTCTTCTGTTTGTCATCTAACTAATTTAAATTAAGACTAATAGTTAGCTATGAATTTGATGGATAAAGCCATCCACAGTTTCTTCAGTCTCAGATTTTTTTACATAACGTTTTCTTCATGTAGGATATGGAAATACTTGATCAATAATCCTGACTGGGAAGAAACATTCCCGAAATATAAGCCCCGTGTCTTCCATAGGACCAACGACGGAAGTTGGTCAAGGTTCTCATAACGCAAGCCAAGGTCTTCATCGATCTGCTATTGTTTGGCGTGCTCCGCGCATACAGAAAGAAGAAAAGCCTCCCCTTCCACCATTGGAACAACGAATTGGAGGCAGATAATGTTCAAGTTTCATTGGCAATGCGCCAGCAACTCTGCTTCTGTTGTCGATCCATTTCATTGTGCCGCTACCCTTCTTTTACATCATGCATTGATCTTAGGAGACTAAATGATTTGTGAGTCTAGCACATACGTGTGGAGTACATTGCAAATTCTGATTCTAAAGTTTTTGCGTTCAGTTTGGCTGCTTGATGTGAATAATGTTGTGCTGTGGAGTTGCCGAGTCGGTGACTCGTTCCAATGATTTGGGACTACTTAACCACGGAGTTAAGTGAGAAAAATGAACATATTTTGCATCTAAAAATAGGAAGTACTCCCGGAAATTGAAAAATAATCATCAAGAAAAATCAGTATTTCATAATAAAATATACAGAAATGCCAGATAGATTTTTTTTTTGAGCATGAGAAATGCCAGATACCCGATCTCGAGGCGAATCCTGCCGGGCATAGACTTTTAGGCCTAGCAGCTCACAAATCCGCAGCCGCCACGGCATCACGGACCGAGCCCAGCCCAATTTAACCCAGCCCAACGTAACCCTACTGTCGCTGGTACCAATCGCCTGCGCCCCCCCCACCGACCCACGCGTCTCTCCCCTTCTCCGCTGCGCGCGTGAGCGGCGGACACCTCCCCGTCTCTCTCCTCCACCCGCGACGCCGAAACCCTAGCTAGGGTTTTGCTCGCCTCCGCCGCCGTCGACCCAGCGTCCGCTGCCTCCGCCGAGCTCCGCGCCATGGACCCCGGCCGCAAGAGGGCCGCGCCGGAGGGCACCAACGGCGCTGGCGGCGCCAAGCGCCCGAGAGGTGAGCAGCTTCGCGACTGGCCTGTGCTGGTTTCGTTACTGCTTTGGGGATGTGTTTAGGTTGGGGATTCTAGCTTGCTCGCTGGCCGGATCTGTGAGGTCATGGCTCCGTGGTTCGCGGCTCAGCTGCAGCTGATTGAGATCCGTAGCTTTTGTTGCTCTTGCGGGTGGGGAATCTGGGATATCTAGGGCAGCTAGTAATTTTCGCTGCTATCTTTCGCCCGATTTGCTTTCAAGGAGCAGCTGGGCAGGGATCTTGTAGCTCAGCGTCGTTTAGTTATTTTGTAGGATATCCTGATACTATGTGTGATTCGTAGCCGTGCCAAATCATAGCCGCCACTTCCGAATTTAGGTAGACGAATCATAAGGGCATTACTTGCAACATTAATGGCTTCTTACGACACCTGGTTTGTAGTTCAATAATTCAATAAATGATTTATTTATATTCATGTTATTTTATTACCTATACTAGTGCCAAGATTTAGTAATGAACACATTATTAATTGGCGGAAGTAATAAATTTGGTGTAACAGAACTGGAGACATCTCAAATGGGTGTAGGAAGCAAATCGAAGCCGTGCACCAAATTTTTCAGGTTCTAATCTAACCTAAAATGAACTCCCATCTGGTAACATCTATCATTGTTATGCTATGTCTTTTGAATTAAATTTTGCTATGTTGCTAAATGTTACAATTTGATGCTAACAAATCGGCAACCAAGGTTGTGTACAGGTTCTTCTTTGCCTAATCCATGCTTAAGAACACTCAAAGGAGTTAAAATCGGAACATACTGTTGTATATCACTGAAAATCTGAATGATGCAACAACAGTTGTGCGGACATGAAACTTCCTTTCAGATGAACAATCAGTCAGTAACATCATGGAACAGGCTCACTTGAAGAAATCAGGAAGATTAATTGAACATACTGCGTTGGATTGCAATTCAATTCCTTTTGAAATTATGTCATCTGATCGTTAAAATTCAATTATAGTTTCTTATTAATATGATGCACGAGTTGTTTTGATCATCAGTGATTAAAGCTTGATTATGAGTAGCATTTTTTTAAATCAAACATCACTTGTAAAGATTATAATTAATACCATTCACTGAAAATCTCTGCTAGCAGTTATCTAATAATGTTGCATTCTTCAGCTAGATGCACAATCTCTCATCAACATTGGCACATTTTGGATCATTCATTGATGTGACAGTTTATTAGGTTTTCATATAGACTTTCATATTTTTTTCAGCTGCTTATATAGTGTTCTGCTTGTGCAGCACTGCTGGTTGTCCCTTCGGTGCCAGTTGCCATTTTCTCCACAACTTCCCTGGTGGTTACCAGGCTGTTGCAAAGATGACCAACTTGGGTGGACCGCCTCTTCCATCTCCTATGGGGAGAATGCCTATGGGACCTGGGGTTCCCGATGGGCCACCTACACCTTCTGTGAAGACTCGCATGTGCAACAAGTTCAACACCGCAGAAGGGTGTAAATGGGGGAGCAAATGTCACTTTGCTCATGGAGAGAGGGAGCTCGGAAAGCCCATGCCGATGGACAACACAATGGGAGGACCTCCAATGGGGCCTGGACCCAATGGTCACTTCATGCCCCCGCCAATGCCTGTCCCAGACATGGTTCCTCCCTCTACATTCGGAGCTTCAGCCACAGCCAAGATCAGTGTTGATGCATCCCTTGCTGGCGGCATCATTGGGAAGGGTGGTACCAACACGAAGCACATATCCCGCGTGACGGGGGCCAAGTTAGCCATCCGGGACAACGAGGCCGATCCCAACCTTAAGAACATCGAGCTTGAGGGAACATTTGACCAGATCAAGCATGCTAGTGCGATGGTCACAGAGTTAATTGTCCGCATTGGTGGCAAGGTTCCTCAGCATCAGCAAGCCAAGAACCCGGGCAGGGGGTCTCATGCTGGGGGCCCTGGAAGCAACTTCAAGACCAAGCTGTGTGATAACTTCAACAAAGGTTCCTGCACATTTGGAGAGAGGTGCCACTTTGCTCATGGTGAAGGTGAGCTGCGCAAACCTGCTGCTGCTTGATCGATACTTGTGGCCTAGTAGCCTTTGGTGGTTACTCCGCCTATATGGCTGAATAACACCAGAACTGAGGACACCTTGAGCTGAAATGAGCTGTGCAAACCTGACGCTTCCTGGGAGAAACTTTTTGTGGCTTGTATTGATCATGTTGCTGTAACATTGAAATAGAGATCCGAGAATGACTATGCTCTAGAGCTTTATAGGCCTATTGTTTCTTTCTCCCTTTGTTCTGCTTTTGTTTCTGTACCATTTCGTAGGCAACTTTTTGTCTGGCAGGTTATTGTGATTCTGAGTAGGTTGCTCTCTTTGTACTCTGTTCGTGAATTCCTATTAGTTTATTCAACGCGCATGCAAGTTATATCGTAATGCTAATGGCATTGACACGTCCTGTCGTTGGTTTTCTTGTGAAGGCAACGTCAGGTTCGATTATAAAAACATGATTTGGGCGCTGGTCTTTTGCCCGGTTTGGGACCAGGTCAGGCCATTGCATGGCCACGAGAGGCTCACAAGTCACAATTCTCGTTGCCGATGCTGGGCAACTTGGATCACCTACACATTGACTACTTGAGGAGCAGCAATGACCAACTCGCCATGACTCCATAGTCTGTTCGCCCTTTATATAATCTGTTTATCTGCTTAACCAAAGTTCTGTAGAAAATCGAACCGAGTCACCATCGAATCACGCACGACAGGCAGGTAAAAGACTAAACCTTGAATACCTGCTTCAGCCATCTCAGAACAAGATCACAACACTAGTACGGAGTAACGACTTCTTCAGTCATCATACTAATCAAGCATCTGGTTCAGTCGATTTTACTACTTAGCATCTTCTGAACCATACATTTTAACCCGGCAGCTTTGCCCAAAATATACCAGCAACCTAACTTGCAAAATAAAACCTCGCACCACGCGCTGAGGGGTTTGCTAGATGCATCTAAGCTATAAGCTAATCGAAGCATAGCGACATCTCTATTCTCTACCTAAGCATGTACATCACTGGACAGGAACAGATCAGGTCATCAGTCATCATGGAAGAGGCGCCTGCGCTTGTACGTCTGGTGGATCTCCGTCCTGTCCTTGACCATCTTGTCTTTCATGGCCTCCGGGGCGCCTGTGGCAGCCACCTTCTCCTCCATAGCTTCCTGTGCTCCCAGGGGAGCCATCTCTTCTATGACTTTTTGCGCACTCTTGGTGATCGTGTTGTCTTGCAAGATCAGGCCCCGGTTCCTGCAAAGTTTCTTGACCGGTATGGTTTGTGTAGCCAAGGGTACCTCAGGCTCAGGATGACTAATTCTTGTGCTCTGTGTAGCCAAGGGGACCTCAGGCTCAGGACGATTGCTCGGTGTGCTTTGTGCACTCACGGGCACCTCAGCCTCAGGATGATTGTCTCCACCTGTGCTGGGCGTGTCGAGAGAACCCCTGTGGGGCATCAGCTCTTCCCCTTCTGCAACAATCCCTTTCATGAGCTGTAAACAAGACAGATCACATCAGATTACAATGGAAGATAAGGCTAATATCTCCCACTATGATCCAAGAGAAAAACATACATTTCAAGTATTAGAGTTATTATGTACGATTTTTGCATAATATGCCAGGTGTTGAACAAATCTTCCCACATGTGCTAAAAAATTATTCAGATGGATAATAGAAGCTATGTATTTATTTTTAAGGAAATGGCAGTTGACTTAATAACAAATGTGATAATTCGGACACTAAAATGGTACCTTCCAGTCTTTGAAATCAAATCTGAAGACAAAGTGGTTGTAGGATACTTTTCCTGAAGCAATGGAACTGGCAGCAGGAGCATTCCTCGGATCTGTTGCAATCAATACAATCATATCAGATAATACTATAATGCTGTGAGACATTATAATACTATACTACTACAGAATATCTATGATGGCATAACTTAAAAGGAGACCAAGCAACAATCCTTACAGATAATATGATGCCCTTCATCATTCACATTTATTTCCACTCTTCCATCTTTCACCAGGAATGACAAAGCAAAGATATTCTCCACTGTTTGAGCAAAAGACTTCCTGTTTAACACAAGATGTTCCAGCCTTGCATTTTTCTTCCTCAGAAGATTAAATATAGCAGACATATTCCTATCAGTATCAGTCTTTGTTTTCTCTGAGGGATCAGCAAGCTGCAGAATAAGGGGCATCAGATTGGCATATTTCCAGAAGTTGACAGATTCATCATCAGCATATGTAAGAAAACTCAGAAGTTTCGAAAACAGGTACTTCCACTTGGGATTGGGGCCCATCCAAGCTATACCAAAAAAATAAACAGTCTCCAGCTTAAGGCACCCCTCAAAGAATAATTGCACAATGGATTGAATGACTGGTGGTTTCAACCTAACTCGATATTTATATTGAGTAACACGGTGCCACAACATAATTAAGAAATCAAATACTCCTCTGTTCAACAATTGTTGAAGTTTCAGACATCCAAATTGACCTACGCTTAGTTGCTTTTTGCTGTCCTAAGCGTCAACAAAACTAAAACAGAGAGTATGCTGTGAGCCCTTTTTTTTGGTCTCCAGTTAGTAACATTTATCCTGGAACTAGCTGCTGTTTCACTTAATGAATAAAAGTAGAATGGCAAAATATGAACATAAAAGGTAAAGAGTACCAGAATCTGAAAGGTCAGAGAGTAGCTTGTGAGGGAATACATATAAAAATTTGAAAAGAGATAATTCAGGTTTAATCATTCAACTCCCTATCACCTGGTACAATATCATAGCGGCAGACCAATCAATTTGACTACATGTGGTCAATATGTAACGAACTTACCATGATGCAAATATGCTGCCTAACATACTGGCATATACAGTATGAAACTGATTGTTCAAAGCACTAAGCACAAGTAGAGTTCTGCCAATTATGGCAATAACATTAATCAAGCACAGAAGGGCACCTGTTCAGGGCGAGAACTTCCACGTGGTCTGGCCGTCCTCTTTCTAGTGATACGGGCCCTTCGTGGCTTCACTTCTGTCTTCATGGGGCCAACTCTGTAAGGACAAAAACCATACATTGTTAAGTCCTTATAAGATTGCAACCATCAGGCGAATAAGTTAGCAAAGACAGTGAATGTCATTACATGGTGGCACATCCAGGTGCAGCCATGAAGACATTTGAGGCTGCAAGCCCAACATCAACCCAGTTCAACGAGGGAAGCTCATCATTGGGCTCCCCTCTCTTTCTGAACTTCTTCAGCAGCCCATTAACAAATTCAGAAGGTGTGATCCCCAGAACTGACTGGGACCTTACTGATGTTACCAAACTGGTGGTAAGGTCCAGCAGGGCTTCTGCATCAGCTATCTGCTCCCTGGGCTTCTGAACTGTTCAGCAGAGAGATAACACTCGTTAGTCACTTGAAAATAATAATTGATCTGCAGCAGAAAGGTGACAATTGTCATACACTTAAAAATAGTAATTGAACTGCAGCACAAAGGTAATAACATTATCATTTAAATAAAAATAGTAATTGAACTGCAGCAGAAAGTAGGTTCTTTCCATAACATCAGTGATCCTCGGTCAGAGATAAGTAACAAAGGAAAATTGTAAAACAAAGGGGGCCCTTGCTAAGATAGTACTTGAACAACTGGAAAATAAAACAAGGAGTCGACATGTACTATAGCGTTGCTAATATAGTACTACTTGAACAACTGGCTATAAAACAAGAAGTCGACATGTACTAGAGTGTTGCTAACATAGTACTTGAACAACTGGCCATAAAACAAGAAGTCGATATGTACTAGAGTGTTGTATCCATCGCTTAAAACTTCGACTGCATATTTCCTAAAAAGATTGTAGAGGGCCTTCACGTCAACGCATCGAAAAAGGACGCAATAGAATAACAGCATTAATGCAACCTACATTATCAAGGAAGATCGATTTAAGCACAATAAGCTGCACACTATCCGAACAACCATTCCCTATATTCCAATTTGACGCATTCAGTGTGTAAATGATCCAGAACACGGCTCCAAATGGATTTAGGCCGACACCAAACAGATTTAGGCCGACACCAAACAGATTTAGGCCGACAAAATCATCTGATGCGTCCCCCACTTTGCCCAAAGCATCGGCGACCAAAACCTAAAAAGTAAAAACCCAAAATCGCGTTTCCGCGGGCGGGCAAAGGGGGCCGTACATACCAAGCTTATGCAGGCTCTCGACCTTGCCGATGATGGAGCTGAACTTGTCGGAGTCCACGCTCGCCATGTCGTCCTTCTCATCTGCAACACGCACAGCCAAAAACTAAGCTTCCAAATCAAACTCAACCAAACAGCGAAACCGCGATCAGAACCAAATGCGAGTTTCGCAGCGGAGAAACCCCTTCCCCTACCGCTGATGAGGGTCTTCACGGCGAGGTACTGCGACCGCAGCAGCCGGCGATCGTCCACCGCCTCCGCCGGCGGCGGCGTCACCGGCTCCTCGGCTCGGCCCTCCACTCCCACCTCCGCCATTGCTAGGGAAGCCCTGACCCCCGCGAATCCCTAAGCCCTAGGTTACAGAGGAAGCTGTTGCGGGCGAGCTGGAGAATTTCGGCGGCGGTGTGCTGGGGAAGGAACCGGCGGACGAGGAAGAAGGCGATATTTGAAGCCTACCTGCGACGGCAGCGGCAAGGGGATTTCTACGCAGCTTTGGTCGCCTCACTGGCGTGCGGGACCAGCGGATGAGCTTTGTGCGTGGGGCCCGGTTTCAGTGGCGTTTCCTCTTGCGGGGGAGCCTTTGCGCGGATTCGAAAAGGCTGGAGAGTTTCGGGAGTGAATTGCGTGCGCGCCGCGACGGAGGCGTGGGAGCGGTTTAGGTGGTCCGGGGTGACGCAACCCGCGGCGGGCCTGTTTGTCAGTGAGTGGAGGTCCATGGGCGTGGTTTGTCTTTCGCGGACTCGCCTCGCGTCCCTGAGTCAAGGGATCCTTGTTGGTTCCCGCCCGCGCAACATCGTCTTGACTACGGCCGCGCGCCGCTCCGCTCGCAGTAAATTTTGGGCAAGTTTAAATGCTTTTTGCGCAAAATATTTTGCCGCCAACGCTGATGCTTCGTTACTTTTACCGCGCTTTTGTTTCGGCAGTACGAAGGGCGCGTAGCATAAAAACACACGGACCGATTATGATGTTTAGGTCGTGCAATACTCCTTTCTAACCCTTTTTCCTTTGTTGATTGAGGTTGGTTAGCTGTTAACAAATATAAAAAAAAACTCATCGCAAAAAAAAAAAATATATAAAAAAACAAAGACAGTACATGAGGTTTGTTTGCAGCACATATAGATTTTGGGGGGGGGGTTTCGGTAGCCAGCCGTGAGCCGTCATTCGCTACGCGGCAGTGATGGCTGCCACAAGAGAATAGGTATTATTTGGTTGACAGTAAAAACAGTGGTTGCCAGACTTTTTCTACTCAGAGGCTGCTGCTTGGATGCTAGCGATCGGTAGCCACGCCACGGTGCGGCGCACCTTTCCTACAACACACCACCACAACACCACGCGCAAAACAAGGTGTGCACAAGAGGAAAAGAACAAGCTGAAAACTGTGGGTGCCAAAGCTTTAACAAAATCAAGTAAATACAAACTCGCCGTATATTTGGTATGATGAAGTCTGACGAGAAACCAAACACGCCCTCGGTCTGTTGTGGCTAGCGTGGCAAGAATTTTGCTCGCCACGGTGGCTATGACCAACAAAGTTTAGAAACCAAACAACATCTTTCTATATCACAAAAACATGATGGTCTCGCACCATGTGCACGACTTTTTAGTCCGGATTACCATGAGAAGCCTAACATGTTAAATAATGTTTTTTTTGAAACTGGTCAAAAAAAGTGGTCTACAATAGTATGTCTTGAAACTGGAAACTTTTTTTGAATTATATTTTTGCTTCGTTACATGCCACGACATGTGTCACATGTGACATTTTTTTTTTACGACTCATGAGCTTCTTAAGGCAAGATTGTCCCTAGGATTTTGTGGGCCACAAGCGAAATAAAAAAAAAGGGCCTATAGAGTCGGCCTCATTTGATCCATGCTCCATTTTTAATGGGCCTTTTTTCAAGTTTCTCTCCTTGTGGTTGAGTGACCTATTGCGACAATCAACACGCCTCTGCCGATAGATGGCCATCCTTAAGGTTAGGAAGAAGGAGGGGGGGGGGGGGGGGGGGTTAAAGATGCTACTATGAGGTTTACAAGGGAGTTTTGAGTTGTGGTCTGATCCACAATGGGTTGAGTTGTGGTGGTGGGGATGACGTTCATGAGCAACAAGCTGTAGCATGTAGCGGAGGAGTGTGAAACAAAGTGATTGACATGGCGATGGGACGTGATCATGAATCCAATGACATAGATGATGACTACAGACCAATAGAATAGGAGGATCACAGTATGATGAGCATGGGTATATAGTTGCTAGATTTTTTAGGATGTGTTTTGTTAGGAAACAATGCGGGATGAGACAGATTTTTTTATCAAACGGGTATGATGCACCGATTGAAAAAGGAGTGTCTTTCAATCCTTCTTGCCACAGTGGGTTAAACATCTTGAAAACATGCTCTACCACCATATCGTGCCGTGCCCATCTCGCAGCGTGTTCGATTTGCTGGCTGGCTGGCTGGGCTGGCTGGCTTTCACTCACGAGTTACAGTAACTCGTGAGTGAAAACCAGCCAGCCGCTGCTGGAAGCCAGCCAGCCGAACAGGGCGCGACCAGTGCTACTGCCTTTCGTGGTTTCGTACCTGTTTGTTTGTCGATACCAAGTACGGCCCTTTCGAGTCATCTGCGAGACTGCGACAACGCATCGTGTCGTGCCCATGTACGGTGAGCCGAGTAGACTGCGACAACGCATCGTCGAGACTGCGACAACGCATCGTCGAGACTGCGACAACGCATCGTGTCGTTCACTTTTGATCTTCGAGAAGATGATAAAGATCAAAGCTGCCGTTTTCATTAATCTATGACCCGATTCGTTTCGGTCTTGCTCGGCACGTGCCAGTCTGCAGCGATCGGTGGCGTTTCAAAAGCGTACGAGCCGCCCAACTAATCGGAAGGTCGTTTCGTATAATGGGCAACGGCACTGTGACGTGGCCCCCAGGCGTTGCGGGGTCCGCGTGCAAGTTGGTCAGCGTAGGACAAGGACGGTTTCGACGGTGGACGCGGTGGACCGCTGGCGTTGGCAGGCGGGCCCGCAAAGATTTAGTGTGCTTTCCCTCGAGCCCCCTGGAGTTTATGTCAATTCGGAGTTATGCCGTCAATTGTTAATTTTTTTCAAGCTTCATGGTTTATAAGACCTCTACCAGCATTTTGTGTCTAGAATTATTACTATTCTTACATTGTAAATCCTAACCTTTGGATCATTTAGTCCGTGAAACAAAACCTACCTAGCACTCTTCACTACTTGATTTTGAACTTTTTGGCAATATCTATATGATTTAAAAAAGAGAAAAACCTCGATAACAATGTTTAGTATTCCACTTTCAGATGCTAATATCATGTCTCAAAGCTAGGACTCAATCTGTAACATTTTTCATACCTCACATGGATTGATTTTTTTCTCATATAAATCTCTCTTTGTATACGGACAACTCAACATGGCCAAAATTTTAAACACACCACGAGCATGTTTGATTGGTCGCCAAACATTGCCACGCCGAACTTTAGTCGTGTCATAATTTGTTAGGTGAGTATTTGTTTCGCTGCCACGGTTGCGACTTGCCACACTAATACCTCACATATCATCATACAATCAAATGGCTAACAAATTTTTCATCGTACTTTTAGCGAAATTTGACAATGATGTGTGTGTGGCAATATTTCAAGCTTAGATGCAGCCCTTTGACGGCAATATTTCTACAAGTGGAGGGGATTCGACTGCAAACTAAAAGATTCCATAAAAACCCCCAGCCCAAATGGCCAAATTAGCCGAATCAAACAGGGAAGAGCACCAATGCGGCACTCACCTAACTTCAATTAAAACCTCAGAAAAGGAATCCATTCTACAAATAAAGGACCGCGACGACGACACCACCATCACCACGTCTCCGCCGCCGCCGCCGCTCTCCAGCACTAGCACGCGCGCCATACCAGCGAGGCACTACTACCATTCTCCCAAAACCCTAGCCGCGCAGACATCTGCCTTCCACTTCATGGCGGCGGCCACTGCGGCCGCGGCGGGGACCGCGTCCTCCGGGCTCATCTCCCCGCGCCGCCGCGGCGCCTCCTTCCGCGTCGCCGCCTCGCGCTTCCGCTCCCCGGTGAGCGTTCGTCTTGTTCGGAGGGGACTTCATGATTGATGTGCGCAGGGCTGTGAGCGCTTGGTTGTTAATTTTGTTTTGGTTGGCGCAGAGGTGCGTGCTCGGGAGTGAGCAGCTGCGGGCCGTGGAGGGGAAGCGGATGAGCGGGGGTGAGCCACGGGGTGCTGTATGGACGCCCAGGGCGCCCGTGCCCACGCCGGGGCCGAGGCTGGCTGCACTGCCTCCGGAGGCGCGGGACTCCAGGATGAAGATCTTCTCGGGCACGGCCAATCGCCCTCTGTCCCAGGTGTTTACCTGCTCTGTTTTCTCCCTGCTGGTTACTTGTCCCATCAGTTGTAGTATAAAAAAAAACAGAGCTTTTTTATGTGATCCAAAGCTGTATGGGGCCAATGGGCGTTTGATTTCCTTGTTCTGTAGTGGTAGTGGTTTGACTCATAATTGCGCACTTGCATTTGGATTAGGTGCTTTACATGAGAGGGACCTGCATCCCTTTCAGTTATACTACAGTGAATTTATGAAATGTCTGAACTGTTTATTTTCTGAGTAGTACCTGTATCATGTTTCAGTCACTACTGTTATGAACGCGATGTTTGTGATCACACAACTAAAATAGTATGTCCTTCTCGTATTCACTTCTAGGAAATTGCTTCTTACCTTGGTGTGGACCTTGGCAAGATACATATCAAGCGGTTCGCCGACGGAGAAATTTATGTGCAGCTGCAAGAGAGTGTGAGGGGCTGTGATGTATTTTTGGTCCAGCCTACCTGCTCTCCTGTCAATGAAAACCTCATGGAGCTCTTCATCATGATCGATGCGTGTAGGCGGGCATCAGCACGGTCTATTACAGTTGTCATTCCCTACTTTGGGTATGCCAGAGCTGACAGAAAGGTATTCGTGATATGATTCCAATGATTTATTCTTCTGGATCGCTTCCTGTCTATGATACATGCATATGTAACATCTGCAAAATTAGCTAAAACATTGAAGAAGTTTTTCAAAATCCATCTTTTATGCTCCGCCTTCAGTCCGTATGCCCTAGTCTTGTGAGTACATAATACAGTTCCACATAGGGCCCCCAGGTATCACTGCTTCGATCAAAGAAGAAAATGCTGCACTGTTAATCTAAAGGTCTGTGCTAATTTCTAAAGGTCTATGTTTTTGGTTGAACTGAGTGATTCCTTTGGTTGCGCAGGCTCAAGGACGTGAGGCCATTACTGCCAAGCTTGCTGCAAATTTACTAACAGAAGCCGGTAGCGACCGTGTCATTGTATGTGATATTCATTCGACACAAGCATTGGGGTACTTTGATATTCCTGTGGATCATATACATGGACAGGTAGTCTTAACAGAAAAAATGCCCCCTTGTGACTTTATTTACATATTTAAATGTTGCTTTTTCCTTTTGAAGTCATTCCTTTGACATTTTGAGTTGATAATTAACAGTGAATACATCATTGTTATCTGTAGCCCGTGATTCTAGATTATCTCGCCAGCAAGACATTATCTAAAGATCTTGTGGTTGTTTCTCCTGATGTGGGTGGTGTTGTTAGAGCACGTGCATTTGCCAAAAAGCTGTCTGATGCCCCTTTAGCTATTGTTGATAAAAGAAGACAGGGCCACAACATGTCAGAAGTAAGCATGAATATCTTTGATCAATGCAGCTCTTAATGCACCATTCCATTTATCAAGATTGGTTCTAGGAACTGAATTGAAACTCTGCTGATTATAAACTCAAATTTAATCCTTGTTACTTCTTTGTTCATTAGTCTTAAAACTTAAAAAAATGCAACAATTCACCATAATCTCTTTATTTATAAAACAAACAATAATTAATGTAACTTTAAAAAATATAATATAATGATTCGCCATAATATTTTTTTAATGAATACCATAATCTCTTATTGCTCTGTCCTGTTTATCAAGGTCCTAGAAATCAGATAGGAGTTTTCCTGGTTATGGACCCGAATCGGATCCTTTTTTTTTTTAGTTTCATGAGTTTGATACCTTTCAAAATATACTGATTTATTTGGATTTGTAGTAGTACTATACTTGATTGTAATTGTTACTGTTACCTGATGAGTAATCAATCTATTTTTGTGCTTTAGCCTATTGAACCCAGCTATCCCTGTTTTGTCTTGTGTTGATTTTGATTAACATATATATACTGTAGAACTGTTATATTGTTTTTTTTTTTTTTGTTTCCTAGTTCCTACTTCTGATTGATCTCCTTCAGGTCATGCACTTAATTGGCGACGTGAAAGGAAAAGTTGCTATCATGGTTGACGACATGATTGATACAGCAGGTTGGCAATCTGTTTTTAAATTTTGCATAAACTGTTATTGCATTCTTCCTGATGTGAACCCACTCTATTCTTTTTCAAACTCAGGGACAATCACAAGTGCAGCAGCTTTGTTAAAACAGGAAGGAGCAGAATCTGTCTATGCTTGTAGCACACATGCCGTTTTCAGGTTTGGCAGTTGCTTTATTGAACATTTCTGTTTCTGCTATTTATAATAGGACGGAAAAGCCACACAGTATGATTCTTCTTCTGAAACCTTCTTTAAGATTATTCTAGAAGCATATCCATGGCATTGGTAACTCATTGCATTTTCATCAATTATGTTAAAAGTACAAATGCAGCAGAGTAGTTGAAATGTGTGTGTTTTTCTAACAACATTGCTACTTTTGGTGGCATGCCAGTCACCAACACGAGCAGCTAATTTGAACAAGCTGATCATGAGAATCATTTACGCACATTACTGTTTGATTCTAGTTTATCATTTCCTTGTGCTAGCATTATTACTTAATTACTTAAGTATACTTATCGTTTGGGGGTCAGTTACTGCATATCAATTTTCGGGTATTGAACCACCCCTGTTTTGTCCATGCTGTTCAAGTGGCACGTCCATAGGCGAATGTTAGGTTTGCACCAGCAGACGACAATCTGTTTCAACCAAACCCGTGTCATTTTCCCTGGGGCACTATTGAATCGAGGTTTGGTGTCGGCACGCTGGGAAATGGTGGCCATTCACGGCAACATATTAAGAATATGGGGGGTTTCAGTATGTTGTCCAAGGTATTTTTGTCTGGGAAGGTGTCAGGGTAATATTGCTTTCTTTGCGTGGCATAAATTGTTGATTACTATTATATTGATCATGTCCACTGCACATTATGCTAGATCTTAAGTATAGATTGATTGAAAAAAGGTAGCAGATTGCTCTCAGTATCAGTTACAACTTACAACTATTGCCATCTTTATATTCTCACACGATTCATGCTTTGAAAGAGTGTTTACATTAATAACTTGTTTGTGCAGTCCCCCCGCAATCGAGAGGCTCTCTGGAGGCATCTTTGAGGAAGTCATTGTAACAAACTCCATTCTGCTGCCAGACGACAAATTGTTCCCTCAATTGACAGTGCTTTCAATGGCAAACCTTGTAGCGGAAACAATCTGGCATGTTCATCGCGACGGCTCCGTCAGTAGCATCTTCCAATAGCAGGGGCGCTAAACCTATGCATAACCTCTTACTTTTTTTTGCCATATAGAGGAGACACCTTGTGCCTGTGCCATTGTCGCAGGATTCGGTCGGTTTTGGTGATAGCATTAAATAAGTTGCATTCACCGTACATGTACGGTTGATCCATTTTGTATCATGACACCAATTATATGGTGTTTAACCGTTGACGCAGAGGTACAACTGTATGTAGGTATAAAAGTACGAGTCTGTCGCTTGCATATAACCCTTTGGCTATGGTGGAAGGGTAAGGATTTGGTCCCATGTCACCTCAGGCAAGTCGGCATTGACAGAATGGTGAAGTCCAGTGAGCTGCTTTATGTTATTGGCTTTCTTGAGTGATTGGTTACATAAGGTTTTAGGATCCGTTGTAGTCTCTTGACTAAGAATTTGTCATCTGGTTACAGCTCACCGTATTCTCATCTAAGAATTTGCCAACTTTTACAACTCTCGTTTTACAAGAGCAACAGGGCTTGAAGAGCACTCTGAATTAGCTGTTTTACAGCAGAAAATTACTACAGTACAGTATATTTATTGTTGTGGGAAGACATCAAGCGCGCCACATATTTCATAGTGATTGCATTATGTGTACGGGATGGACAATGCTTGATTAGCAGAAAATTACCACAATTCTCTAAGATGCACAATGCTCTAAGGTGCCTGTATTTGAAAATTAACATACTGGTAAGATGTACTCAAGCTGTACAAGCCCATCCCATCAATCCGGTCGATTCCCTCGATCGTTATCCTTTTATTCACACAACTAGTAAGGCGGCCCGCGCAACGCTAGATGTGGTGTAATTTGTATTAAATTCTGTTATATCATAAACTCTTAAGTCAAAGTATTCTTTCATGATTATAAAGTGCATCCGGACATGCTCAAACGTTTTGATATGATAATCACCCAATATTCATGTTTTCATGCAATTATGTGATATCTACTATTAGCTCATTTCTTTTAAAACATGATGAAGGTCACAATTTAAGCTAATATAACCGATATATTCTAGATTATTGTTGAAGAGAAAATGTCAAAAATTGAATGGTCAGATAACGAAATTCAATAGAATAATAGAAACATCATGTAGTAGCTTGCTTTGATGGTTAGTTCAGTTCAGAGTGCCCGGAATGTTGGTGACGCTAATCATGCAGTTAGAGCTGCAGGATCACTTCCGTAATGTGCTTTGTGTTCGCATATTGGATTTCATCAAGAACCACGTGCCACTGTCGTGTTGTTTGCATTTCGTTCACAGCCAAAGAGACCTTGCCCTATATCTATTTTCTTCATGCAGGCGAGCAAATGCCTTTCTGTTAATTGATGCCAAAATAGTAGAGCAATATAAATAATCAAAATACGGGTGACCATTCGAATATATCTTGAACAAATATATATTTCAATTCTTGTACATCCATAGGCTGGTCGCTTGATCATTCACCAATCACCAAGCCACCCATTTTTTTATTTGCCATGTCCCACTTCAATAATATTATGTACAATTGGTTCCTTCCTACATGTGCTCTGCAGTAGACCCAATCTTATTTCGATAGCTATTGTTCTTTCTTATTTGAATACGACTGAAGGAGCCATTTTTGTTTATAAATATTTTAAAATTTATGTTTTTCCTAGATTTTATTTTATATAGAAAAATAAACTGCAATCGTATCTATTTTGTATAAATTTTAGGTGTAGTGAATTTATTTTTCGTGAACTCTATACTTAGGTGTTCTATTTTCAAATGTACATGTAAGGAAACAACTATTTTATTAATTGTTTCATCTGGACTTTGCCATGACTGAGTTGGATTTTTCACAAACTCAGGTGGGTTTCTTTTATTTATATTGTATTTGAACTACTAAATTTTCGTGTGATTAAGACTTCTGCTACTTTTTTTTTTTTGCGGTCAAGACTTTTGCTACTTATATTGAGTTAATTTGAAAACAGATTCGTCTGTTAACTTATGACCATTAAGTTCGTGACAACCACTAAACAAAGTATAAGCAACATGCGTTGACAAAATTTGAGATGGATTAGCCAGAGGATTTTACATGAAATTTTATCGATAAACTGATTGATTTAAAGATGAATATTATACCTTAGTTAGTTTGAATGATGTGTGAAGTCACCAGTAAGAGTGGATTCCTCATTAGAGAGGCACATGATATTGTTATTGACAATAAACGACCGTTTCGGTGCTTCAAATAAAACAATGTATTCCAGGTATATTGTTTCATGTTGGGCTCATTATGGAGTCAGACGTGAAGCTTGCTTCTTTTAACTTTGAGTAGAGTCCACACGACAATTGCAATATAGTGTGTCGTGCATATTCTTCTTGACGGCATTATGTCTTCGTATGAATCTTGTTATGCTTGCCCCCACAGATTTCATGTCATCTACGAAGTTCTCTCGCTCCGGAAATACATCAGTGACCCTCTCATCAATATGTCCAGCATCTCTAGTCACAAATAATCGCTCACAGCCGAGGTTCCTGCTTCAGTTCATTCATCTTGATCGAGCTTGTTGACATACGTGCCCTGCACCGCTTTTTTGGGAGCAACATATATCATTATCCTTGTTGCCGTCAAATTCCTCCCCCTTGCATGGTGTCGTTTCCAACTGACATGCTTGGCTTAAAGCACATTATTGAGCTTGCTCTAATGTGGGGAAGCGTCGTTGCCGCCTGTTCTTTCTCTCGTCCAATGTTGGCTAATACCGGACATCGGCAGCAGCAGTCAGCAGGCAGGCGGTGCAAATTTTGAATCTCCCACAAGTCTACAGTGTGCTACTGGACTTGAGGAAGAGATGCTATTGCTGGCGACATGCCGGTGCGTCTTTCTCTCTTGTTGGCTGACAGATAGGACGAGGCGGCGGATTTTCCGATCTCCACGCAAGCAAGGTTGGCCTCAAAGCCTGATCGTGTGGAGGGGATGGATTCCCAACGCCTCCTCTTCCTAACGGTACTCTCAGAAACACAGCTGAGAGAGAAACTAGCTTTCTCGACTTATCATTGTGGTTTACCATGTGACGATTTGCTGTATAGCTCGACGGTGGGGAGATGGAAGGTGCATTCTAATTCTATTTATCGTCAACACAGTTGTCATAGAGGTGCATGCCATCTGCTGGTGTTGAGATTGTGATATGTGTGGTGTAACTGTTCATAACTCATGGCATAATTAAGTTACCAACTATCTCGTTGTGGATCTGCCATTTTGCCAGAGTGCAACATTTTCCATGGTTCTAGCATTCTTTCAACTCTCAAATAACATGGACAGAGGTTTGTTCAATTAGAAATTTTGCTTCCTTTCATTTTCACATATTCAATAGTGTAACATCGATAGAGGTTTGTTCTTAGAAATTAAGCTACAAGTTTGTTTGCACGCCAAACGGACTAAGTGAATCATTTGCGATGGTAAAATGATTTTTTAAAGAGAGAAGTCCATTTTACTCCTATGAACAATTCACTTTGTCTGTCTTACTCCCTGAACAAAATAATGAATCAATTTACTCCCTCAAACAATTCAGGTTGATAGTTTTGTGTTCTCAAAACTTCTCCAAACCTTCTTGTAGAGGCCTCGTTTATATTTATAGCATCTAAGTGTAACTCTGAAATCTAATGGAAAAAAGGAGCGAAGTGTAACTACAAATTTCCCACACGAAATAAAAATAATCCAACTTCTCCAAACATTTTTTGTATAGACTTCTTTTATATTTATAACATATGTTTAATTCCAATTAATTTCTCACAGAGAAGTGTATCTTAAAAACCGCTAAACTAAAAAAGTGATTTTTCACAGGAGTTACTGAGCTCATCATGTTATACTACTTCAAATGACAGCGAGCACATCTGTGGTGCAGCAAACATGGTACTGGTTGATAGGCCATAGATGAAGCTTCACAGGAGACGATGGCTGAAGTTGTACGCAATACAAAGACAAAAGTTGTACGCAATACAAAGACAACAATTCCCAAGATCAAGGTGAAGAGACACTAAGACCATATGTAACCCATGGACTAGCAATGCGGCAAGACTTACAGCAGGTACTGCTTATCTTTCTTAGATCACAAACTGTATCATGATAACTGGCCCTCACAACAGTCAGATTAGCTCATTTTATTGCACCTTCTAAAGTCCATTACGACAATGTCGTACTGCCACAGTCGTTGAACCTTAGACGTGTATTCCCGATGCCTCCTTTTCCTGTTGACTTTACATGCGAGGAACACTGCGTCCTCTAATTTTTCTGCCTCTCTGGTAGAACACTGACGCGCTGCAAGATTGATGTCTGAACTATGCATACAGTGATACAGATGCTTGCATTGTGTAACTTCGGGCCAGTGATGCGCAGATATATAGTTCATGCATATATGTATTAAATATAAGAACAGTCTTCATCAGTACCCGACTGCTAATATGCATGACATTGTAGCATGTGGCCATAAAAGAAAGATCTTGCACGAGTTATACAAAAAGATTTATACGGATGCTTGGCTGTTTGGTAGCTGACCGTTAATAATTTAACGATAGATGCACAGCAGGTGGGGGATTTCCCTCCACGGACTACCGCTGCACAGCGAGCCAGAGCGCGGCCACCCCTTGACAAACGATGAGCCACGGCGAAACACCCATATGCTTTCCATTTGGCCACAAACATTTATTCAAAATTCACAGAAGATAGGAAAATAGAGGCGCTTCGTGACACTGAATTTCGAACCGAATAGAGTTCGGCAGATGGAGCACCAAAAAAGAAAAATTTCGACAAATACCGACCAGCCTCATTCTATGGTCAGAGTACAAATCAACAATCCAAATTTTCACCAAAAAAGTTAGTAAAAATTGCTAGAGATCCGAATTTCAGGACCTAATTGAGCTACGTAATTTCAAGCACAAACAAATTCGATAGAAAGAGTTCACGTGGTGATCGTTATTCGAAATATAGCGACCACCCCTGTTCCACTGACGGGGCTCAAATCGACCATCAAAATCCTAACCAAAATTCCCTTAAAAATTATAGGAGATGGTGATTGATAAGCCGCATGGCGACACAAAGTTTCAAGATCAAATAAAATCGGCAGAGGAAGAAATAAAAAAGAGAAGTGTTTACGGGGGTGGTCGCTACCTGCCGCCGACCTCAGGCCTCGGCGTTCCGACTTGCGAGAGCATGCGACGCGCCAGCTAAAGAGGGACTGTCGGAAGGGGTCGCGGCGAGGACGAGCATGCGTATGTGATGGCGAGGAGATTATGGAACCTTGCGCGTGAGGCTGCTGACGACGCGCACGGTGGCCGGCAAGCTGGAGGCGACGGCGTACGGTCCGGCCGGCGGCGGCAGTGAGTGTTCACGTACGGATGGAGGAGGATGGCAGCTGTGCATTCGCTTGGAGCAAAGGATGGCCGTTCTTGAAATCTAATTGCTTGACTTCTCGAAATCTTCAGTTCCAGGCGTTCTTGCTTCAATTATGCTTTTATGTCATTAGAACAATCGCCTTTCTACACTTTCTTTTTCATCGAGTTTTGCATTCATTTGTGCTGATTCATAATGAAATATTACCTCCGTCCCAAAATAGCTGTCATTGTTGACTTTTGGTTGTCGTATTTGACCATTCGTTTTATTTGATTTTTTATGCAAACATTAGTTGTTATTTCATAACATGTTTAACATTTAAGATAATATAAACATGGCATGCTACTTTTAATATTTATATAAATTTTTTGAATAAGACGAATAATCAAACATAATGATCAAAAATTAAAAGTGACAAGTATTTTGGGACGGAGGTAAGTAATATTTTTAAATAATATAACCCGTTCTTCTTTTCTTCTGGGTCAAACTTCAGTGCACTCCATACACTGTTCGTTCTAGTCGTCTGCGCAAGTGCGCATCTGGAATAAGAGAAACCCGCTCATTCATCTTCAGGGCTAGCTAAAGGCAACCGACGACGCTTCTGAATCTGAATACACTGGTGCGATTGACACAAAAATCCACAGCTCATACCACCCAAGCTACCTCCTCCAGCATATGGAGAGGCTAGTAATTCCTGGTGCCTCCCTTTCCAAAATGACCTCTCTAAAACATCAGAAGTCTTTGGCTGCCGATTTCCCTATAAGATACTTCTATCGTCTTGGTTGTTCGTCCCCTCTACTGGTGCGTGTTAGTATTAGTATACTGAATCGTAACTTTCTAGATAATCAATTCACCTACCTGCATTCAAGTTTGACAGTAATTTCAGGAAAAACCTTGTACTATATATAGTACGAGTAATAACAAATATGATATCATTCAATAGCAGCAACTCTAAACAAATTTTGGTGTCAAGATTTAACACGGTGTCACTACGAGCCTTTTTTTTTTTTTTTGATATTAGGGGTCGGGCAAAAGCCCGTCCATTAATGGTTACAAGAGTGTGGCAGACCACAGATTACAAAGAAGCAACACAAAACACGATCGCTAGACAATTTTACACAAACCACACACTGGGAAGAGGGCATCAACACACACACAACACTCTGTCTCCATCAGCACTAGGCTCCAGCACCAAGCAACAATGTAGTCGACAACCAAGCTCTAGCAGGAACTCCAAGATAACGCCCTCAAGAAGGAAGAGACATCAAAGACGTCTTCGTTGCCCAGTCCAGCAGCAAGCTAGCTAGACCAAGGTTTTCACCTCGAGAAGATGAGGGTTGGCAATCAGAACACCTCGGCAACGCCTCCAAGGAGGAGAATGACGTCCAAGGGCGTCATCGTAACCGGCGTTGAGCAGGGCTTTCACCTGGAGCCCTGTGCCTTCCCACTGCTCAAGTTGTGCTCACACACAACACCACCTGGCTGCCACTGATCCATGGTCACAATGCCGGTCGTAGAGCGCATGCTCCACAACCACAACGTTGCATCGGCCACAGTGCTCCATGGTGTTCCTTTTGAATAATCTGCAATAGCACAAACACAACATTGCTCACCGACGAGGGACGACACGAAGCACGACCACCATCCAATTTCCCTTTCTTTTTCTTATAGTTATACATACAATTATAGCGCACATCGTCAGTCTTCCCGGCGAGGAACATGTCACCCGACGTGACCACCACGCCGAGCTTGTGTGGATCTGGCCACCGCAGCCGTGAGAAGCCTACAAGGAGCAGCCCCTCAGATGGGCAACTCGCGGGCTCCTGCCCACACCAACAGCAATCACCATGAAGCATAAACGGGAAAATCTCTCGCAGACACGACCACCATGTGCTTGCAGCCGCCATTGGAAGATTTGGCCGCAACCACCCCATCCCGATTCAATCCGAGGCCCGTCTTGGCCTCAAGCACAGGGGGGAGGGGGCAGTTGGGCGTCCAGTCGACGACTCGCACCATCAGTGTCGCAGATCGATTTCTGGCCGAAGGTGAACGGGAGAGGAGGGGAGCAGGTGTGGAAGAGCCGGATCTGTTGAGGAAGAGGGCCTAAGGGCAGACCGACGGCCGGACTTGCTTCAAATGTGGAAGGAAAAAAGGGGCAACGAAGGAGGAACACGAAGGTGGGGCTGCGAGCGGAAGCCATTGGGCTCCGCCGCTGGCCGCCGCCGTCACCACCGGCCGCCGGCGGCGGCGGCGGCCGTCGATGTGCTTCAGGCGGAGTGGTTGAAGGCGGCGGTTGGGGCGCCCCCGAGTCGCCTCAGAGGAGATGACGCGAGGGCCGTGCGAGTCGAGACCTGAATTTCCCCATCTGTAAGCCTACGAGCCTGTTTGGATGTACGCCACACATCGCCACACCACCGTTTGTTTTCACCACAAAGTGCGGCGCCAGAAATCGACACCACACCCGTGGCAGCCACAGACGAACAAAAAAACTGCAAATCTCGTGGCAGCAGCTGTTGTGGATGAGAACCAAGCAACAACTTTTTCGGTGTGACCGCCACATGCATGGCATGGCGAGCGGCGGCTCAAATCCAAACATCCCCTACATCTTGACCCTTTTCTCCATAGAGAGGATTAATTACATACAGTAGAAAATGCATGTCATGTAAGAGTAGACTCGTGCACGTTCTTATTGAACTCAAATAAGTTTTACCGATGGCATACACGGGAATTCCCCAAACTTATTCAAGCGGGCTTTCGAAAAAAAAAAAAACTTATCATCTTGCAGCAATTCTGTCACCGTCCACACGCACGCTCAATGCAAGTCTCCCTCCTCGCAGAAGCATGCAAGTCATCCGTATGCCGAGGATCCCGTGCCTGCTGATTGGCAAGTTGCAGTGACTCTACGTTCCCGAGACAAAGCGACGCTAGTGAGCAGATATGCCTGCTCCGTTCCCGTACTCTACCCATCCATATGCGAGCGATCACAGTCACGATACACTCTGGTTAAAGCAGTGAGGGCACTTGTTCTTTGGATCGATGATCTGAGATCACAAGTCGTGCCACTTCTTTAAGCTGTGTATGAATGCATCTGCCTTGGTTCTATTGCAGCCACACAATCGGTGGGGATACAGTTTCTGATGCCTCCTATCTCTAAGCACAACGAGCACCATATGTCCATTTCAACATTTGCTTCCAAATGCTAGGCTTGCTAGCCAATGTGCCCCTTTTATGCGCATGTTTGTGATGGCGAGGGGGCGGAGGCTTCAACAAAAAGGATGTACATACCTGCACTCACTCTCGATCAAACCTCATAGATGAGTGTATCGTCTTGTGGTGCAAAAGAATCCATGAGTACAGTAGTTAGTTGATGTGGTTGTGATGAGTAGATGGTTATTTAGTGCTCGATTCGTCGTCGATCGCAAGTAACCTCGCGCAGTGAAATAATAAAGTGGAGGGAGCCAAACTGGCACTTGTACGATCGGATCATGGCTTTGACGATGCTTGCATGCACAAGTATGCCACTTGGTCGTGGCAGGCCGGAGTGTACTACTTTGAGACGGGTTGGCGCGTCAGCGGCGGATGCACTGAAAATTGAGGTAGGGACGGCGGGCCAATCCTATAGTGAAGCTGATGAGCCGGGTTGGCGCGTCAGCCGCATGTGTTGTTTCAAGGCTCTAGCTCGCCGACGGGCGTGCGCCTGTTCATTTTTGGAGCAGTACTGCTGAGAGGCATGGAACACGGACGCGCTCCGCGCCACGCACACACAACGACGTTGCAACCCGTCGTTCGCACAAGCATCAAGCGCGCAAGACCGCAGGTTGATCTGCGTGAGGAATTGTGACTGCAACGCTTACTCATATGGAAGTGACCGTTGTGCTCTGTGGTACGGTGATTTGTTGAACTTGCAGCAGCTGGCCGGCAGCAACAATCTTTACGTCCGGGCGTCGTTCTTCCATGGACGTGCCTTCAAAAAGCCGTAAGCAAACAGTCGCATTGGCATCAACCGGGTCGATCCTAGCATTGTCTGCCGCTGTGTCCGTGCTTGTTATGGTATACTAGCCTGAGATTCATGCAAGCAGCATCAGAGAGTGGCAACCTCGTGGCGTTCAAGTACAGCGACGTGCGGAGGGCGACCACGAACTTCTCGGAGAAGATCGGCGGCGGCAGCCGTGGGTCGGTGTACAAGGGAACACTGCCCGGCTGCCGGGCGGCCATCTCGGTGAAGAGGCTGGAAGGCCTCCTCTGCTTGGGGGACAAGCAGTGAGGTGCGCACCATCGGCACGATCCACCACGTGAACCTCGTCCGCCTCCGCGGCTTCTCCTCTTCCCGCGGCGGCGAACGGCTGCTCGTCTACGAGTACGTGCACAACGGCTCGCTGGACAAGGCGCATGTTCCGGGGAGCCGCGGCTCCGGCGCCGGCGTTGAGCTGGCGCGCGAGGTTCCGGATCGCGCTCGGCGCCGCGCGTGGCTTGCTGTACCTCCACGACGGGTGCAGGGACCGCATCATCCACTGCGACGTGAAGCCGGAGAACATCCTGCTCGAAGAGGACCTGGTGCCCAAGGTCGCGGACTTCAGGATGGCGAAGCTGGTGGGGAGGGAGTTCAGCCGGGTGCTGACCTGACCACGGTGCGGGGCACCATCGGGTACCTCGCGCCGGAGTGGATCTCCGGCGTGCCGATCACCGCCAAGGCGGACGTGTACAGCTACGGGATGGTGCTGATGGAGATCATCTCCGGCAAGAGGAACACGCGGTGGTCGACGGCGGCAGGTGTCATACCCCAATTTTTGAGGTACTTGAATCCACCGTATCAGTCCCTGGATCAGACGCTGATACGGACATTCTCACAGAATGGCATTTCAGAGTCATACCTTTATTTATTACCGAAGCTCATTACAAGCCTTTTAATTTACATAAAAGGTCTTTGATATGGCCAGAGGCCTTACAACTCAACACATCACACCACAGTGGCCATCGCTGGGAAGCAGCAATGCCACACTTTATTCTACGCAACGGACGGCGGAAGCAGATCCACTCCACTGGCAAACTTGCGCGTGACGACCCTAGTCTTCTTCGCCATCGGCTTGAAAGTTATATTCTGCTTCTTCCTCTGAATGATTGATTAAGATGGGGAGTGAGTACATAAGGTACTCAACAAGTCCTAACACAAGGGTGACTCATATGCAAGGGTGTTGCCAAGGAATAGGCTGAGGGTTTTCATCGATCGGCCGAAAAGCCAATTTTCAATGTAGGGGTTTGTTTTGCAAACCAAAACATTTTGTAAAGCTCTAAATCAACATTGATAAGATCTTAGTGGGGTTGAGTGGTCCTGGGGGAGAATAAATCCTTCCCGCCAGTTTCCAAATTTTAACGCTGGCAGACAACCAGCACGCGGCTCCAAACCGGCGTTATTCCGAAAACACACACGCCAAGGATAACTCACACAGAAATCTAATCATTGTGTGGCCATTGCTTTCGCTTTGTCCAATGCCGTGGAACACGGCTATCCGGATAGGTTTTACGCTCTGCAGAGGTTGTACACTTTACCCACGAGGCATGCCAGACCTTTCCACCGTCGTGGGTCGGAAAGACATGCTAATGGTTCCGTACCTGCCTAATGTCCCCACGGTACCACCTCGGAAAATCAACGACCAGGGGATTCACATAGGCATAGCATAGCCAAATAACTTTCACTTGCCGGATCCGACGCCAACCTCGTCAAGATCTTCTCCTGGCTTCCGATTGCAACTCCCTGCCTCCTGGTGGTACCGGGCGATCACTAGTAGGGTGTGGTTCCAAACCCTGCCCATTCAGGGGCTCGTGGTTGCACTAAAGTGCTAGGCAAGGCGGCACATGAACCGGTCCTTATACGACCGAAGCAAGCATCTTCAATAGCTACCCTCCAGCGAGGAGTAGCGTCCCAGAGATAGCCTCCCCACTGAGGACTACCTCGCTTGCTCCCGTCTAAAACATAACCCCCACTATGGGTTTCACTTACTAAGCCCATCCCTTTTTATTTCACACACACATCACCAAGTCACACTCACACATTTTCACACAAAACAGGTGAAGCAATATTATTAATTAACACAGTGTGATAGAACCTAAGCGGTAATAATTTCCAACAAATCATTAAAGATTAATGCTGTTGGAACCTAGGGCTAACAATGGATTAAGGATAGCACTAAACAAGGCATGGCTTTCAACAATGATAGGTTACTCTAACATTCAAATCATTTTAAATGACTATGCAAGTTTAATTTGCACACATGCTCTATATAGGATATTTTGTAGAAATTAATTAGGTTAAATATGATCAAGGTGGTTAGGACTTGCCTTCACCAAAATCTTCCTCCTCTAAGCCTTCTTCGTAGTCGGGGTCCTCGTGTTCCTCCTCGAAGACTTGATCACCTATCGATTAAATAAAAGAAAAGCTAAATCTACCGCTTAACATTCAATTAAACAATCATTAAAATAAATAAATAAATAAAATAAAATACTCCACTAAAGGTGGTTTTGATGGAATATGGTAGGGGATGATTTTAGATGAATAATGGTGCAAGAATCATTGAATTCGGAGTTAAAATGACAAAGATATGAATATTTGAATTTAGGGGGGAAAGGATTAAATTAGGGGTAGATTAACTTTAATTAAGTATGATCTCCACCCTAATTTTCCAGAGGTGCACAAGGGTTGGAAAAGGGTTAGAAATGATTTTGGGGATTTTTGGATATTTTTAAGAATTTTTCTGATATTGGAAATGTGTCCGAATTTTATCTCTGTGTACACTCTCGGGTGTACCCAGCGTTTTGCGCTGTATGGCAGTGGCTGACATGTGGGCCAGCTGGGGCCGGGGGCCCTGGCCAGTACTGTTCTGTGGACTCGGTCCACAGAGGCGTGAACCGAGCCTGTGCGTGTGTGTGGTGCACGTGGGCCGCGTGCACCACGTGTGCGCGCCACGCGGTGGGGTGTGCCGACGCGGCGCCGACGTGGCCGCTACGCGGACGCCACGCGGTCTCGACGCGGCGCGGCGGCTCCGACGCGGCGTAGGCGGGGGAAAAGTTCCCGCCTCGCCGGAGAGCTCGTCGGCGAGCCCTGGAGTAATGTTGCAGTGGGAATCCCAATACCTGGTCTCTTGCATCGTCAATCGCGATGGATACTTCGACGTTGTGTGATGACAATATATAGCTGCTTCAATCGAGGGTGAGATGCTAGTAAAGAAAAAGAAGTTAAAAGCCTATATGCTTAACATCTCTCTTAAATGTTAAGAGTTCGTGGACCTGATTGACACAACATAAATAGTTGATAGACCCATGTGATCACTAAAGAGTTCGTGGACCTAAATGACCATCTAAAAATAGTTTAAGGATCTAGGTAGATACATTGAGAGTTCATGGACATGGATGACCATCAACCAATTTATTGTTATGGGAAGATATCTCATCATGAGAACCTTTACGGTGCACCATATCACTTGAAGGAAGAAAGTAGTATGAGTCTAATCCGGCCCTTCATTCTTACGGGTATTATTGTAATTATCCTCCTGATGAAACTTATTACGAGATCCCCACCGTGGGTTACCATCTTCACATCGAATCGTTACGGAAAGGTAACATAGAAGCACGGCCGCCGCCGCTGAAGATCAAACGGCAATGAGGTCGCTAACCGTCTTCCGCCGCAGCCTCCCCTACCCACTCCACTTTTCCAACCACGCGCCGCTGCCGCTAAAGCCTCGCGGCCACCAACAGCCAGCGTCACTCCCGATCCATTTCAACGAACGGCCGAGTCGGGGACCTCGAGGCCAAGCACGCGATGAGAGTGGGCACCTCTTCAGAATCGATTCGATTCCCTCATCATCTGAAATCCTGAATGTGCTCCTCTAGCACAACATACCCCTAACAAGCAGACTAACTAACCGCACCAGCACAATCACGTAGCTCTGAATTTCAGTCAGATTCAAAATTAAGCTATCCACAAACAAATCTGTCCTAGAGTGATCACACCAAGACAACGCTCAAATCACATCACTGAAACAAAAAACTAGCTGCGAATTTGATGCTGGCCGAGGTTCATGTAGATGGCCGTTGTAGAAGAAGAGCTCTTGGATTCGCACCACCAGAGCGCTCCCCCCCGGCATGTTCGGTCCCGACTCCCGACTCGCCCGTCGGCAATAGACGGCACGACGTAGACGCCCTGCAGCTGCGAGACGTTGTCGAATTGCACAGTTGGATCAGCGGCGCCGCGTGCAGCGTGGGGGCGAGGGCTAAAGTTCGTCGATTCGCCGCCGCAATAGCCGCCCTTGCCGGGCCGCACTGAGCCGCGCCATCGGCAGCATTGACTCGCCCTCGTCAGCTAGTCGGCACTGGCGAGCTCAGATCGGGAAATGATGAGACGAGAGAGGGACCGGCGAGCTCTGATCTGGAAATGATGAAACGAGAGAGAGAGGATGAACAGGATAGGAGATGAATCGAGTCGTAACATCGACTGGTATTTCGTTGTATTACCGATACAATACTAAGACGCAGTTACTTTTCTTTTCCATTGGTACCCTTTATTTCTTCATATCACCTTTAAATATCACCATACCAGCGTGGAGGGTTTAAAGTAGTATAAAGTGCATCTGAACGGTTGGATTTAAGAAAATAAACGGCCCACATCGATTTAGATGCACCGTAAAGGTTCTCATCATCTAAGCGCGTCACATATTTCAGACTACAGTACTGAGCTACTTAGGTGCGGTGCATGAAAAGAAATCAATTACTACATTATGTGCTGATGTTGCAATGAAGCGATCTAAGATGGCCAATGCTCTATGAAAAAGAAGAACAAAAAGAGAAAGAGAGAATATTGAAGTCTGCTAGGAAGCCAGTAGTCGTGTGTATAGCACGGTTGAAGTATCATTGGCCAGCTGAAAGCCTGATCCTGTGGAAGGGATGGATTCCCAACGCCTCCTCTTCCTAATGGTAACCTCACAAACACAGTTGAGGGAGAAACTAGCTTTTCTCGACTTATCATTGTGGTTTACCATGTGACGATTTGCTGTAGCTCTACGGTGGGGGAGATGGAAGGCGCATTCTACTTGTATTTATCGTCAACACAGTTGTCATAGAGGTGCATGCCATCTGCTGGTGTTCTTTATCTAAAAAATCTGCTGGTGTTGAGATTGTGATGTGTGTGGTGTAACTGTTCATAACTCATGGCATAATTAAGTTACCAACCATCTCGTTGTGCATCTGCCATTTTGCCATAGTGCAACCTTTTCTATGGTTCTAGGATCCCTTAAACTCTCAAATAACGTCGACAGAGGTTTATTGAGAAGTTCAATTGGAAATTTGGCTTGCTTTAATGTTCACATGTTCAATAGTGTAACAAGGAAACACCCGCAATCATTACTTAAACAAAATAAAAATTCACTTTACCATCGCAAATGAGCCACTTAGTCTGTTTGGCCTGCAAACAAATTGTAGCTTTATTTACTACCATGAACAAGTTAAATTTAGGCAAAGTCCATGGAATTTATAGTGACATTAAATGGTGATTTCACAATTTTTTTTGTGGGGACTCATGAGTTAAAGATACAATCAGATTTTCATTTGATTCTGGCACTGTCATCAATCCATACATACAGCAAATAATATGCATTTTTTCTTGTAAAAATTATGTACTTTCCTACACGAAACTCGGCTAGATAGTCTCGTCTTCTCAAACTTCTCCAAACCGTTAGAATCCTTGTTTATATTTATAGCATATAAGTGTAACTCCAAAATCTAAAGGAAAAAAGGAGCGAAGTGTAACTACAATTTCCCCCCACAAAATAAAAATAATCCAACTTCTCCAAACATTGTTGTATAAAATTCTTTTATATTTATAACATATGTTTAATTCCAATTAATTTCTCATAGAGAAGTGTATCTTAAAAATTGCTAAATTAAACAAGTGATTTTTCACAGGAGTTACTGAGCTCATCATGTTTTATACTACTTCACATTACAGTGAGCGCATCTGTGGTGCAGCAAACATGGTACTGGTTGATGGGCCATAGATGGAGCTTCACATGAGACGATGGCTGCAGCTGTACGCAATACAAAGACAACAACATTCCCAAGATCAAGATGAAGAGACACTAAGACCATATGTAACCCATGGACTAGCAATGCGGCAAGACTTACAGTAGCTACTGCTTATCTTTCTTATATCGCAAACCGTCGTATCATGATAACTGCCCCTCACAACAATCAGATTAGTTCATTTTGTTGTACCTTCTGAAGAGGCTTATGAAAATGTCCCACTTCTGTCCTTGCAACTTAGATATGTATTCCCGATGCTTCCTTTTCCTGTTGGACTTTACATGCGAGGAGCACTGCGGTGATATCATCTCCGTCCTCTAATTTTTCTGCCTTTCTGGTAGAACACTGAAGCGCTCCAGGATTGATATCTGAACTATGCATACAGATGGTTGCATTGTATAACTTCGGGGCAGAGATGCGCAGATATATACTTGTTCATGCATAAATGTATTAAATCTCAGAGCAAGTCTTCGTCGGTACCTGACTCTAATATGCATGACATTGTAGCATGTGGTCATAGAAGAAAGATCTTTCACTGAGTTATACAGATGCTTGGCTGTTTGGTAGCTGTGCCTATTGAAGTGTCCAAGAAAGATAGGAAGCTATGCCTATCGAAATGTGTCAATCTGCAAAATGTCTTCAAAACATATTCATAAAAGCATGAGTCAGCGTGCATCCACCCATCTGCTCTTTCTTTTTCATTCGTGCCGACTCACAGCCGTGCTCTCCTTCATCGGCGTGTTAATAATTTAACGATAGAACTGGCTTCGATAGTCCAGCAGGTGGTGGCTTTCCCTCCGCGGACTACCGCTGCACAGCGAGCCAGAGCGCGGTCATCCTTTGACAAACGATGAACCACGGTGAAATACTCATTTGCTGTCCATTTGGCCACAAACATTTCTGTAAAATTCACAGAAGGTAGTAAAACAGAGGTGCTTCATGACACTAAATTTCGAACTGAATAGAGTTCGGCAGATGGAGAACCGGAAAAGAGAAATTTCGACAAATACGGACCACCCTCATTCTATGCACCAAAGAGCTATCTAAAAATTGCTCTAGACGCGAATTTCAGGACCAAATGGCGCTACGGAATTTCAAGCACAAATAAATTTGACGGAAAGAGTTCATGGGGTGGTCGTTATTCGAAATAGCGAGCACCATTGTTCACCAACGGGGTTCAAATCAGCCATCAAAATCTTAACCAAAATTTCCGTAAAAAATGTCGGAGATGGGGATTGCTAGGGCGAATAGCGACACAAAGCTTCAAGCTCAAATAAAATCGGCAGAGGAAGAAATAAAAAAGGGAAGTGTTCATGGGGGTGATCGCTATTTCAAATAGCGACCACCCCCCTGCCTGCCGCCCACCACAGGCATCAGCATTGCGAGAGCGCGTGACGCGCCAGAGAAAGCAGGACGGGCGGGAGGGGTCGAGCCGTCGAGGGGAGGAAGAGCAGGCATGTGTGATGGCGAGGAGATGCGGGAACCTTGCGCGTGAGGCTGCTGGCGACGCGCGCGGTGGCCGGCAAGCTGGAGGCGACGGTACGGTCCGGCCGTCGGCGGCGGTGAGTGTTCACGGAAGGAGGAGGATGTCAAGCATGCTGTGCATTTGCTTCTTGCTGTGTATGGATCATCGTTTACTGATTCCCGGATCTGTAAGATAAGAATCACCCAAGGACGACCGTTCTTGAAATACGATCACCAGACTGCTTGAAATCTTTAGGTCCAAGGCGTTAATTCAACTATGCAAATAGAGAAATACACTTATTTACCTCGTCAAGCATGTCTAAACATACAGGAAAGCACGCCTCGAGGATTCTTAAGTTCTGATTTGTACTAGGACATGGTCATTTTGAGATACCAACGTTCTGAAGTTGCATGCACACTCCAATCAGTAAATCTGCCGGCAGCGAACCTTCTGTTGTAGCTCTTAGAAAATTAACGTTGTATTACAGCTCTTAGAGGTTTGTGTGGTCCAAATACTTCATTAGAATACAACTGGGTAGCTCTGTTGGGCGTCATTGCTCATGTCCTGCACCAGTTTTGTGTATAGAACAAATAGCTTTCACTATTTCCCGAACCATTGTTACTGTTATCTGAATATGCTACTGCCACCTTCAGGGCCGTTAGATGCATGAGCACTTGAGCTGTGTGTAGAATGCGATGGATCTATATGGACACTCGGGCACACTAACATTGTCGTCTGGCTTTTTTACACGCATCCACAGCTGTCGAACACTCGAACTCACTCGCATGAATGACACAGAATTCAACAGCTGAATCTCACACCATCGAAGCTATCTCCTGCAGTATATGGAGAGGCTAGTAATTCCTGGTGCCTCCCTTTCCAAAATGACCTCTCTATCACATCAAAAGTCTTAATTGCATTCTTTACCCCGTTGCTGCTGATTCCCGTATGAGGTACTACCATCTTAATTGTTCGTCCCCTCTACCAGTTACATAGTGGCCATGCAGATGCCTGCTATTTATCACAGAAATCGGCTGGTGTGTGTTTGTACCGAATTATAATTTATACCTTTCTACGTATAGTCAATTCACCTATACCTGCATTCAAGTTTGACGGCGATTTTCAGGAAAATCTTGTTGTATAGTAGAGTAAGCAACAGTAACATGTTATGCTCATCATTACTGGCAGCATTATATCATTCAATGGCAGCAGCTTTGAAACAAATTTTGGTGACAGGATTGAACGCCGTTGCACTATACCTTTGACCCGTGTCTCCATAGAGAGGATTCACTACAGTAGAAAATATCAAGTAAACTCATGCAAGCTTTCTAATATTATTGAACTTAAAATTTGAACAATGTTTTTTTTTCATGTTTACTATTCTCTGATTTTGACGCCTACAATTAGGCCATGAGGCCATGTTCCTGTATCGGGGTTGCCTTGAGGCCATGTACCGGCTAGAGAAGATTAGAACGGAGCCGGCTGGCTCGATCTCAACCTGCCCTGTTGTTCCACTGCATCGCAAGCAAGCGAGATATATTTTCGAGAGGCCGCAGCTACAGATGGAAGAAAGCATAAACATTGGCAGATAAATGTCAGGCCTTTTTATTTTTTATTGACAGAGGTTAAGCACACCAAGCCATCGAACTTACATGATCACTGGAGAACCTAATATAAACGGCCGACAAGTCGTTGCTCATCCGAGCAACTCATCAAATGGAGATGCTATTCGGGATGCCCATCTCCATCACCGACTTCTCATCTGAGGGATCACCGTCGCACGGCCTGAGCAACGTGTACGGCACCACGCCGGCGCCGTGCCGGTTCTTCCGCTTCGGGTCCTCGTTCCAGTCGTCAATCTTCTCCATGATCTCCCTCATCCTCCGTTGGAACTTCTCGAACGCCGATCTGATGTTTCCCTCCGCCGTCCACGCCGGCTCGACGTGCGTTCCCAAGTACTCCTCGTCCGGCGAGTGCGAAGATAGGAGGTCCAGAATCATCAACACCAGCAAGCTCTGGAACTGAGACGGGAACGTCTCCATCAGCACCTCCTCCGGCTTCTCCACTAGTTTTCTCATCCCCTGGCGACCCATCTCCTTCGGTATGTTCTGCCGGGCAATGGTTGGGCGGTTTGGAAAGTAGCCACCGAATGGGTATTGGCCGAAGTTCACGGCGGCGTGGTGGCCGGAGGTGATCCACATGATGGTTGCCAGGACCTGGACGAGGCTCTCGTGGCTGTCTAGCTTCGGCCACCACGGCTCGTCCTTCTTGTCCTCGTGGCCTCTGGTACGGACCTCCGTCCACCAGTCCTGGAGCTCCTTGTCGCCGATGATGTCCGCAGCTGAATGGTAGTAATGCCTCACGTAATCTGACGCCCACTCCTTGATGGCGTCCCACACCAGCAGGCCGTCGTTGGCGCGCGTAAGGGTAGTCCTTGATTGCTAGCTCTAGCTTGCCATCCTTCCCTTGGATCGCCATGCCCCTTAATAAATTCGATGAAATTAGCATCAGACGACTATGGCTAATAAACGATCAATCTGATTGGGTTCATTGTCACCATGACTACCTTCGGATCAGATCGTTGGGCAGGGCCTCCATGTCAAACCGCCAGAACTTGTCGTAGACTGCTGAACTGAGCTCCATGCAGTACTTCTTCGGCGCGAAGGCGCTCTCAATGATTCCGTTCGCACTGATGAGCATCCCACGCGCAAGGGCGTTGATCTCCATCGTGTACCGGAAGTGAGGATGCAACAGCCGGTAGATTGGGTGCATCTGGCTCAATTGGCGGTTCGCTGCAATGATGTACGGCTCAACGCAGCAGTGCGTCCTCAGCCTGCCGACGAGAAACAAACCGCAGATGAGACATCCGTTGACACATTGCTTGGTAACTATGATATATGTGTTTCCATGATGGATGAGAGCCTAATTAATTACCAGTGGTTAATAAGTTGGTGGTAGCCGGTGTCATGAGCCAGGACATGAGTCTTGGCTATCGGCTTGAGTGTTCCGTGCTCTGTTAGGAAGAAAAGCGTGCGTGAGCCGTACAACGTTGTATCCTCCAACTCACGCACCTTGTGCACGTACGGCAGGAAGATGTCATGGTAGTCTAGCATGAACAGCTTCTTGTTCTTAACGGCCTGTACAATTACAAAAAGGGTTAAGCAGATCATGTTTCTTTCCCAACAATTTTCTTCTGACAATTTTCCGAACAACTTAATTCTGCTGTTTCTCTTACCTCGTCAGCAGTCATGACACCATTTATCTGCTGTTCTATCAACTGTCGTATCATGATAACTGGCCCTCACAACAATCAGATTAGTTCATTTTGTTGTACCTTCTGAACAGCAGTACGACAATGTCCCACCACAATCGTTGCACCTTAGACGTGTATTCCCGATGCCTCCTTTTCCTGTTGGACTTTACATATGCGAGGAACACTGCGGTGATATCATCTCCGTCCTCTATTTTTTCTGCCTTTCTGGTAGAACACCGAAGCGCCGCAGGATTGATATCTGAACTATGCATACAAATGCTTGCATTGTATAACTTGTTCATGCATATATGTATTAAATCTCAGAGCAGCCTTGGTTTTTCGGTACCTGACTGCTAATATGCATGACATTGTAGCATGTGGCCATAGAAGAAAGATCTTTTACTGAGTTATACAGAAAGATTTATACGGATGCTTGGCTGTTTGGTAGCTGTGCCTATTGAAGTGTCCAAGAAAGATAGGAAGCTATGCCTATTCAAAGGTGTCAATCTGCAAAATTTCTTCGAAACATATTCATAAAACCATGAGTCAGCGTGCATTCACCCGTCTGCTCTGCTCTTTCTTTTTCATTCGTGATGATTCACAGCTGTGCTCGTTCATCGGCTCGTTAATACTTTAACCACAGAACTGGCTTCGATCTTCCAGCAGGCGGGGGCTTTCCCTCCACGGACTACCGCTGCACGTACAGTGAGCCAGAGCGCGGTCACCCCTTGACAAACGATGAACCACGGCGAAATACTCATATGCTCTCCATTTGGCCACAAACATTTCTGTGAAATTCATAGAAGATAGGAAAATAGAGGCGCTTCATGACACTAAATTTCGAACCGAATAGAGTTCGGCAGATGGAGAACCAAAAAAGAGAAATTTCGATAAATACCGACCAGCCTCATTCTATGGTCAGAGTTCAAATCAACAATCAAATTTGCACCAAAAAGTTATGTAAAAATTGCTCGAGGCACGGATTTCAGGACCGATTGGCGCTGCAAAATTTCAAGCACAAATAAATTCGACGGAAAGAGTTCACGGGGTGGTCGTTATTCGAAATAGAGACCACCCCTGTTCCACCGACGGGTTCAAATCGACCATCAAAATCGTAATCAAAATTCCCGTAAAAATTGTCGGAGATGGGGATTGATAGTTCGCATAGCGACACAAAGTTTCAAGCTCAAATAATATCGGCACAGGAAGAAATAAAAAAGGGAAGTGTTCACGGGGGTGGTCGCTATTTCAAATAGCGACCACCCCCTTCCTGCCGCCCCCACAGGCCTCGGCGTTGCGAGAGCGCGCGACGCGCCATCCAAAGCAGGACGGTCGGAAGGGGTCGCGGCGAGGACGATCATGCGTATGTGATGGCAAGGAGATTCTGGAACCTTGCGCGTGAGGCTGCTGACGACGCGCACGGTGGCCGGCAAGCTGGAGGCGACGGTAAAGTTCGGCCGGCGGCGGCGGTGAGTGTTCACGTACGGATGGAGGAGGACGGCAGCTGTGCATTCGCTTCGTGAGTGTTTACCAAAGGATGACCGTTCTTGAAATCTAATTGCCTGACTTCTCGAAATCTTCAGTTCCAGGCGTTCTTGCTTCAATTATGCTTTTATGTCAATTGAACAATCGCCTTTCTGCACTTTCTTTTTCAATGAGTTTTGCATCCATTTGTCCTGATTCATAATGAAATAATCTTTTTAAATAATACAATCCGTTCTTCTTTTCTTCTGGATCAAACTTCAGTGCACTCCATACACTGTTTGTTCTAGTTGTCTGCGCAAGTGCGCATCTGTAATAAGAGAAACCCTCTCATCCCACCAAAGCTACCTCCTCCAGCATATGGAGAGGCTAGTAATTCCTGGTGCCTCCCTTTCCAAAATGAACTCCTCTAAAACATCAGAAGCCTTTGGCTGCCGATTTCCCTATAAGATACTTCTATTATCTTGGTTGTTCGTCCCCTCTACTGGTGCGTGTTATTATACTGAAACGTAACTTTCTAGATAATCAATTCACCTACCTGCATTCAAGCTTACAACATTTTTCAGGAAAAATCTTGTACTATAGTATGAGTAATAAGTTAATAACCAATATGATATCATTCAATAGCAGCAACTTTAAAACAAATTTTGGTGACAAGATTTAACTCGGTGGCACTACGGGCCTTTTTGGATGTACGCCACACATCGCCACACCACCATTGTTTTCGCCACAAAGTGCGCCACCAGAAATCGGTGCCACACCCGTGGCCGTCACAAAAAAAAAAATGAGTTCAAGGGCCCGACGTCCCCTTGAAATTTCATTAAGAAGAAGAATCACAGTCCACCGAACCCTACTGGGCCGGGCCCAAGAGCCACAGCCCAGCAGCGAGGGAAGCCAAAAAATCGACCGTGCCTTGGTGCGTGGATGGGAGCTCGAACCCGGGTTGCTTGCCTGCAGGACGGAGCAGGTAGCCGCCCGAGCCAAGCTCGCTACGCCCGTGGCCGTCACAGACGAAGAAAAACAACTGCAAATTGCGTGGCAGCGACTGTTGTGGATCAGAACCAAGTAACAACTTTTTCGGTGTGACCGCCTCGGTGGCTCAAATCCAAACATCCCCTACATCTTGACCCTTTTCTCCATATAGACGATTAATTACATACAGTAGAAAATGCATGTCATGTAAGAGTAGACTCGTGCACGTTCTTATTGAACTCAAATAAGTTTTACCGATTGCATACACGGGAATTCCCCAAACTTATACATGCGGTCTTTCGAAAAAAAACCTTATACATGCCACAATCCCATCAAACAGCGAGAATGAAACTCCCATTAGGAGTAGCCTAAGCATAACGAGCACCATATGTCCATTTCAACGTTTGCTTCCAAATGCTAGCCAAGAATCCGAACAAGTAATTGCAGAGATTCGTGCCGGAACGTCCACTTTGCATTTTAAAGAAAAGGACGTGCCCCTTTTATGCGCATGTTTGTGATGGCGAGGGGGCGGAGGCTTCAACAAAAGGATGTACATACCTGCACTCACTCTCGATCAAAGCTCATATAGATGAGCGTATCGTCTTGTGGTACAAAAGAATCCATGAGTACAGTAGTTAATTATTTGATGTGTTTGTGATGAGTAGATGGTTATTTAGTGTTCGATTCGTCGATCGCAAGTAACCTCGTGCAGTGAAATAATAAAGTGGAGGGAGCCAAACTGGCACTTGTACAATCGGATCATGGCTTGACGATGCTTGCATGCACAGGTATGCCATTTGCTCGTGGCAGGCCGGAGTGTACTACTTTGAGACGGGTTGGCGCGTCAGCCGGGGATGCACTGAAAATTGAGGTAGGGACGGCGGGCCAATCCTATAGTGAAGCTGATGACCCGGGTTGGCGCGTCAGCCGCGAAGGCTCTCGCTCGCCGACGGACATGCGCCTGTTCATTTTCGCTGCTGAGAGACGTGGAACACGGACGCGCTCCGCGCCACGCACACACAGTGACGTCGCAACCAGAGTATAGGGTGCCGTCGTCGATGTCTGGACAGAGGTACTACTGCTACAAGAGAAGGCAAAGGAGCATGAGACTCACGCAAGCAGCATCCCAGAGTGGTAACCTCGTAGCGTTCAAGTACAGCTGGACAAGGCGCTGTTCCGGCGAGCTGCTCGTCTACGAGTACGTGCGCAACGGCTCGCTGGACAAGGCGCTGTTGAGCTGGCGCGCGAGGTTCCAGATCGCACTGGTGCATGCAGAACGACGAGGCGCACCGGCCGACCATGGAACAGGTGGTCCAGGTGCTGGAGGGGGTCGTGACCGTGGATGTGCCTTCGATCCCGCCGTCGTTTTTGCAGGCTTTCGAGGACGACGATGCCGGCACTGCGAGTTGGCGTGCCGGTGCCGACGGTGACTTCTGCTAGTGCTCTGCCTGCTAGTTAAATTTGACGGTTTGTCGCCGGCGCCGGCAGGGCGACTCCGAGGGGAGGCGGGCGGTGGAGCGTGCACGACGAAGATGTTCGAGCCCAGTCGAAGATGTTCGAGCCCAGTCAATGCACCTTAGACGTGTATTCCCGATGCCTCCTTTTCCTGTTGGACTTTACAAGCGAGGAACAATGCGGTAATATCATCTATGTCCTCTATTTTTTTTTTCTGGTAGAACACTGAAGCGCCTCAGGATTGGTTTCTGAACAATGCATACAGATGCTTGCATTATATAACTTCGGGGCAGGGATGCACATATACTCAGACTTGCATTATATATATGCATCAATAAGCGCCTCAGGAGTATATACTTATTGATGCATATATGTATTAAATCTCAGAGCAAGTCGTCGTCAGTACCTGACTGCTAATATGCATGACATTGTAACATGTGGTCATAGAAGAAAGATCTTGCACTGAGTTATACAGAAAGATTTATACGGATGCTTGGCTGTTTCGTAGCTGTGCCTATTGAAGTGTCCAAGAACGATAGGAAGCTGTGCCTTTTGAAATGTGTCAATCTGCAAAATGTCTTCAAAACATATTCATAAAACAACCATGAGTCAGCGTGCATTCACCCGCCTTCTCTTTCTTTTTCATTCGTGCTGACTCACAGCTGCGCTCCTTTATCGGCGCGTTAAGAGTTTAATAAGGATATATAATTGGCTTCGATCGTCCAGCAGGTGGGGGCTTTTCCCTCCACGGACTACCGCTGCATTGCAAGCCATAGCGCGGTCACCCATGACAAACGATGAACCATGGCGAAACACTCCTATGCTCTCCATTTGGTCACAAATGTTTCTGCGAAATTCACAGAAGATAGGAAAACAGAGGCGCTATGACACTAAAGTTGGAACCAAACAGCCTCCCCCCCCCTCAAAAAAAAAAGGAGAAATTTTGACAAATACCGACAAGCCTCGTTCTTTGGTCAGAGGTCAAATCAACAATCCAAATTTGCACCAAAAAGTTATGTAAAAATTGCTCGAAACGTAGATTTTAGGACCGAATTGCGCTACAAAATTTCAAGCACAAATAAATTCGTCGGAATGAGTTCATGGGGTGGTCGTTATTCGAAATAGCGACCACCCCTGTTCCACCGGCGGGGTTCAAATCGACCATCAGAATCTTAACCAAAATTTCCGTACAAATTGTCGTTGATGGGGATTGCTAGACCGCATAGCGACACAAAGTTTCAAGCACAAATAAAATCGGAAGAGGAAGAAATAAAAAAGAGAAGTGTTCCATGGCGTTCCAAGAACGATCTAGTGGTCGCTATTTCAAGAACGGCTAGACTGCTTGAAATCTTCAGTTCCATGGCGTTCTTGGTTCAACTATGCAATAGATAAGTGCTTATTTAACTCGTCAAGCATATCTAAACATACAGGAAAGAACGTGGTCATTTTGAGATACCAACGTTCTGAAGTTGCATGCACAGTCACATTAGTAAATCTGCCAGCAGCGAACCTTCTGCATCTCTTAGAAAAATAACGTGAAAATTAACGTTGTATTACAGCTCTTAGAGGTTTGTGTGGTCCAAATACGTCATTAGAATTCAATTGGTTAGCTCTGTTGGGCGTGACTGCTCATGTTCTGTACCAGTTTTGTGTAGAACATTTTTTTTATTGAAAATGAGGCAGGAGCACTGTCATTCATTAAGATATTGCGTAGAACAAATAGCTTTCACTATTTCCTCAACCATTGTTACTGCCCCTCTGTTATCTGAATATGCCACTTCCACATTCAGGGCCGTTAGATGCATGAGTAATTGAGCTGTGTGTAGAATGCGATGGATCTATATGGACTCTTGGGCACACTAACATTATCGTCTGGCTTGTTTACACGCATCCACAGCAGTCGAACTCACTCGCACGAATGACACAGAATTCAACAGCTGAATCTCACACCATCAAAGCTATCTCCTGCAATATATGGAGATGCTAGTAAAAAGCAGAATTCAACAGCTGGATCTATATGGACTCTTGGGCACACTAACATTATCGTCTGGCTTGTTTACACGCATCCACAGCAGTCGAACTCACTCGCACGAATGACACAGAATTCAACAGCTGAATCTCACACCATCAAAGCTATCTCCTGCAATATATGGAGATGCTAGTAATTCCTGGTGCCTCTCTTTCCAAAATGACCTCTCTATTACATCAAAAGTCTTAATTAGTTGCATGCTTGGCCCCGTTGCTGCTGATTTCTGTATGAGGTACTACCATCTTAGTTGTTCGTCCCCTCTGCCAGTTACATAGTGGCCATGCAGATGCTTGCTTTTTATCACAGAAATAGGCTGGTGTGTGTTTGTACCGAATCATAACTTTTCCACATGGTCAATTCACCTTGACCTGCATTCAAGTTTGACGGCAATTTTCAGGAAAATCATGTTGTATAGGATATGAGTAGTAACGTGTTATGCTCATCATTTTTTAGATAATGGAAACTGTTCAAAAGTTCTCGGCCTCTGCACAGCATGCAGCCCGGTGATTGTTTCTTTTTTGACTAATTATTAGAAAAATGTGTCAATCATCCGATTGACAAGAGGAGTTTAACCAAATACCAAAACAAACTATGGAGGACCGAGTCTATTATTAAATCTCCATCCGTGAGAGGCATATAATTCCAATGCAGCGATCTCTATTGCTGTGCTCACCCCACGGATGTGGTCCCGAACCTCCTCATGCTGCAGCAGCGCCCAATACCGCAACCAATAAGCTCCCCTGAAAATTGCCTGCATAAACGATGCATGTTTTACATTGTCAAAACAAATCTCATTCCTACATCGCCATATTGCCTAGCACATGGCAGCCACACCTATTAGGATAATTTTACGCTTGTCGGAGTTAACATGAGCAAGCCAATCCCCTACAATATGAGTTAAAGATCTAGGTGGGCTAAGCCCTGTAGCTGTTTGAACTACCCTCTAAATTGTTTTAGCATGATTACAGTCAAAGAACAAATGTTGTATGGTTTCATCATAATTACAGAAACAACATTTTTGGCTCCCCGACCAATTTCGCTTGGTTAGGTTGTCTTTAGTTAAGATGACACCCCTTACCAGATACCAAAGGAAAATTTTATTTTTTAAAGATAGTTTCAACTTCCAAATTAACTTGTGACGAAAAAGAGTGCCTTGATTCATAAGAAAAAGATACATAGACCGAGTCAAAAATTGCCCAGTCTTATGTAGTTTCCAGGACCCAGTGTCACGTTCATCCGTTAAATTAGAAGTCAATATTTTAGCTATAAGGTCATTGTATTGTGTGAGCTTAGATCCTATCAAAGTGCGCCTAAAGGTTAAATTATAAGGTGCACCCCCCATAATCTTAGCAACTGTTTCGTTGTTGTTATAGGTAACATGATATAGATTAGGATAAAACTCACTGAACGACCTTGATCCACACCATGTATCTTCCCAGAATCTAACTTGGGAGCCATCTTTAACATTGAAAGATATACATGACAAGAACTCATCTTTGACCTTTAGGAGACCTCTCCAAAAATGGAAGTCGTCTTGTTTGATCCCGACATGTGACAAAGTCTTAGAACCTAAATATTTGTTCCGTAACAGAGATTGCCACACACCCTCCTCATTAAGCAACTTGAATAACCATTTGCTTAATAAGCATTTATTCTGGATCTCCAAGTCAATGATGCCTAGACCGTCTTGATCTTTAGGGCGACATAATAGATCCCATCTGGCAAGTCGGTATTTATTTATATTATCATTCAATAGCAGCAACTTTGAAACAATTTTTGGTGATAGGATTGAACACGGTCGCACTATATCTTCGACCTGTGCCTCCATCGAGAGGATTCAATACGGTAGAAATATCAAGTCGGGTAAGAGTAAACTCATGCAAGCTTTCTATTCCCATACTAAAAAATAAATAAATTCAACAGTGTTTTTTTCCCTTCTTCACGGCTACAATATTATGGAAGAGATTTTCATACGCCACAGAGGAATTATCTTGCCACAGTTCTCCCACCGTCCACACGCACGCTCAATGCAAGTCCCTCTCCGATCGCACTGGCAGGCATGTCATCCGTGTCCCGAGGATCGCGTGCCTGCTGACTGCCCAAGTTGCAGTGGCTCTATGTTACCGAGACAAGCGGCTAGTGAGCATATATGCCTGCTTGCTCTCCCGTACTCTACCTTTCCACATATGCGTGCGATCACAGTCATGACACACACTGGTTTGGGCACAAAAGGCACTTGTACTTTGGATCCACGATGGTTGGAGATCAGAAATCGTGCCACATCTTTGACTTGTGTATAAGTGCATCTTGCCTGGTTCCATTGCACTTGCAACATTGAAGGGGATATAGCTCCTGATGCCTCCTATTTCTAGCACAAAGTGCGTCGTGCACGTCCATTTGTGCTCCTACAGTGTGTGTCGACATTTGCTTCTGAATGCTAGCCAATGTGCCCTTTTATGTGCGTGTTCGGGATGGCGAGGGGGCAGAGGCTTTAACAAAAAAGGATTTGTAATATCCCTGCATTCACTCTCGATCAACCTAATAGATAAGCGTATCTTGTGGTACAGGAAAAAAATTCAGCAGCTTACATTCATGTTTGACCGTGAAATCTTGGGAGATATAATTAATTAGTCCATGTGGTTGAGTAAGATGAGTAGATGGGTTACCTAGTGCTCGATTCGTCGATGGCAAGAAACCTCGCGTACTGAAAGAAAAAGGGGAGGGAGTAGGCTATTTGCTCGTGGCTGACTAGTGTACTGAGGATATGTCACCAGCATGAGAGAGAGCCCAGCCGGTGGCGATGACAATGCAGTCAAGGGCACCGATACATACCAGGATGAGGAGAGCACTGAAAACTGACGTAGGGATGGGGTGCCCGCCCCGGGTTGGTGCGTCAGCCGCGGAAGGCTTCCACGAGGCCATGATCCCGTATCGTATCGGGGTTGCCCGGTCGCGCCGAGGCCATGTGAACCGGCTCGGGAAGATTAGAGCGGAGCCGGGTGACTCGATCTCTCAAACTGCCCTGTTAGTTCCACTGCCTCGCAAGCGAGCGAGAGATGCTTTCGCTTCGAAAGGCCGCAGCTACAGATGGAAGAAAGCATAAACATTGGCAGATAAATGTCAGGCCTTTTTATTTTTTATTTTCTAATGACAGAGGTTAAGCTCAACAAATCATCGAATTTACATGATCACTGGCGCGCCTAGTATAAACCTACGGCCGACAAGTCGTTGCTCATCCGAGCAACTCATCAAATGGAGATGCTATTCGGGATGCCCATCTCCATCACCGACTTCTCATCTGAGGGATCACCGTCGCACGGCCTGAGCAACGTGTACGGCACCACGCCGGCGCCGTGCCGGTTCTTCCGCTTCGGGTCCTCGTTCCAGTCGTCAATCTTCTCCATGATCTCCCTCATCCTCCGTTGGAACTTCTCGAACGCCGATCTGATGTTTCCCTCCGCCGTCCACGCCGGCTCGACGTGCGTTCCCAAGTACTCCTCGTCCGGCGAGTGCGAAGACAGGAGGTCCAGAATCATCAACACCAGCAAGCTCTGGAACTGAGACGGGAACGTCTCCATCAGCACCTCCTCCGGCTTCTCCACTAGTTTTCTCATCCCCTGGCGACCCATCTCCTTCGGTATGTTCTGCCGGGCAATGGTTGGGCGGTTTGGAAAGTAGCCACCGAATGGGTATTGGCCGAAGTTCACGGCGGCGTGGTGGCCGGAGGTGATCCACATGATGGTTGCCAGGACCTGGACGAGGCTCTCGTGGCTGTCTAGCTTCGGCCACCACGGCTCGTCCTTCTTGTCCTCGTGGCCTCTGGTGCGGACCTCCGTCCACCAGTCCTGGAGCTCCTTGTCGCCGATGATGTCCGCAGCTGAATGGTAGTAGTGCCTCACGTAATCTGACGCCCACTCCTTGATGGCGTCCCACACCAGCAGGCCGTCGTTGGCGCGCGTAAGGGTAGTCCTTGATTGCTAGCTCTAGCTTGCCATCCTTCCCTTGGACCGCCATGCCCCTTAATAAATTCGATGAAATTAGCATCAGACGACTATGGCTAATAAACGATCAATCTGATTGGGTTCATTGTCACCATGACTACCTTCGGATCAGATCGTTGGGCAGGGCCTCCATGTCAACCCGCCAGAACTTGTCGTAGACCGCTGAACTGAGCTCCATGCAGTACTTCTTCGGCGAGAAGGTGCTCTCAATGATTCCGTTTGTACTAATGAGCATCCCACGGGCAAGGGCGTTGATCTCCATCGTGTAGCGGAAGTGAGGATGCAGCAGCCGGTAGATGGGGTGCATCTGGCTCAACTGCCGGTTCGCCGCGATGATGTATGGCTCAACGCAGCAGTGAGTCCTCAGCCTGACAACGAGAAACAACCGCAAATCAAACAACCATTCGGCGCATTGCATGATGAGCTATGATATAAGCGTTGCAATGCAATGGATTTGAGCATATTTACCAGTGGTTAATAAGCTGGTGGTAGCCGGTGTCATGAGCCAGGACATGGGTCTTGGCGAGCTGCCACAGCCAGGATCCAGTGACGCTGCCGTCCGATGCCGGCGTGAAAACGTGGCTCCACGGCAGCTTGCCGGTTGGGGACTTGGGCCTCCTTAGCTCGATGGCTATCGGCTTGAGTGTTCCGTGCTCCGTAAGGAAGAAGAGCGTGCGTGAGCCGTACAACGTTGTATCCTCAACCTCACGCACCTTGTGCACGTACGGCAGGAAGATGTCATGGTAGTCTAGCATGAACAGCTTCTTGTTCTTAACGGCCTGTGCAATTACGAACAGGGTATCAAGCAGATTATGTTTTTCTCCCAACAAACTTTCCGAACATGTTTCACTCTGCTGTTTGTCTTACCTCGTCAGCAGTCATGACACCATTTATCTGCTGTTCTATCAGCTGTTTGGTGATACCAGACTCCCGCGGGCCGTAGGTTTCCTCGTCGAGCTGGCTGACGATAGGAAGTTCCTGCATAGTATCATGTAACATGTACGGTGATGATGGTGTCAAAAACAAACGAACCAACTCTTTCTGAAGTATGGCAAACCAGTGGAGAAATGAATCCAATTTGAACCTACTGTAATGTGATAAAAACGTACCGTGACTAGTTGGATGCTCATTGGGTTCATCCCTGCAAGTGTTTCCCGTGCGAACTCCTCGTCTCTGAACCACGCAAGCTTGTCCTCTGCAATGTGAACATGCGCTCGTGATTCTGCATTCGCGCACTCGAATTCAATAATTAAACATGCATGCAGTGCGATATCTATCACGACGTACTGTCATGAACTTCCGGAGTTTCGAACTTTAGCAGCTTGTCTATCTCATCCTTCAACCCCGGAAGCTCGGCCTTGAACAGGTGCAGCAGCTCCTCCTTGAACACCGAGAAGGCTCGGCTCGCCAAGCTCCCGTCTCCATCCCCCGGCTGGTTCCCGAATCCCTCCTCGAAGAGCGCGTCGATCGCCGCCAAGGAGGGGAAGCTCGTCTTCACCTGCCCCGACGCCCTGGTGCGCTGGATGAGGCCGTGCAGCCCGGAGAGCGTGAGCTTGGTGTAGAACGCCTGCTCCTTGCTCTCCGAGAACGCCTCGTCCCGGGGCACGTAGATGTCTTCCGCCTTCTCTGCCCGCGTCTCCGAGTGCGGATCTGCGGCGCTGAGCTTGCGGCCCGTGCGGCAGCGCCGCGGGTAAGGGCGCTCCTTGCCGCCGAGCACGGGCCGCTTGGTGTCCGGGTCGTTGTCTGGGTTGCCCAGGTCGTTGTACACGTCGTAATCGTAGATGCGATCCGTTTTCACTCGCGTGCGGCGGTCGTTGTCCCCGCGGATGGCTTCCAGCTCGCTCTGGCGCAGCCGCTCCAAGCCCTTGGGCGTCTGCGACGGCAAGTACGACTGCACCGCGCGCCGGACGCATCATGTCAAACTCGATTTGCACACATAAACAGCAGAGGGTAGTATATTAAGTTTTTGTTAACCAAGGGTGACCTTGAGAGGGAAGAAGGTGCGCTTATCGCCGGTGGGATCGTTCTTCTTGTTCACGATCCAGGAGTTGCAGTGGAACAAGACGGCGCTCGACTCGTCACCGTCGCGGAACACCTTGATGTCCCTGATAAACATGTCGTGCTTGTGGTCGCTCTCGACGCGCACGGCCCCGACGGGGCCGAACGAGGCCGGCACGTTGAAGCTGGCCTCGTATATGATGAAATCGTCGGCTTGATTTTCCAAGTACCTGGTTTTGCCAGAGACCGGTTTCATCTCCTGGTCCGTTTCTGCGTGCAGATCCACCCTTAAACACTAAGTGATTTTTTTTTTTGCAAGGGTAAACACTAAGTGATTATGAACGCTACAAACTTTGTCAGGGAGCAAAATGACGACTCATCAACCACCTTGGTATTTCAAATACTCCTACATGAATATTTGGACTAGCTATATTTTTCTGTCAAACTTTCGAATCATTTGCTATCAATTTCCATTATAATACATGAAACACTGCAAATATAAAGTTACTTGGATAAATTATTCTTAAGATACACTTTCATAAGTATTTGATTTCAGAAAGATATTTCAACAACAAATAGAGGTCTAGGTTGCGTATCAAGGATTATGTTATTCAAAACGCCAAGTGGCCGTAACGGAGTTACTTTCAGGTAGAGTAAGACAAAATAGAACAATTCAGACATTAGTGGACACATGAAAATTAATTCTTTAGGGAGTTAGTTGGAGCTTTTTAGTGAGGTGGAGCTTCTGACCTGGATCCAACTCGGCGCTGATGAGCTCAAGGCGTAGCCACTCCGTATGAAACAAACTTCCCAGTACGGGAAGATTTTGTAATATATTTTTATCTTTCAAGTGCACCGCCACTTTGGCCTTCATCTTAACCTTCGTCTCGTGCAGCGCGCGGCGGGAGATCGGTTCCGGGGGCTCGATCGTGACTACGGCGGCTTGACCGTTGGACTCGGCCAAGCTGGTTCTTCGGCAGCTTACCTTGGAGACGGTGCGGCGAGTGCTGCTCCGTCGCCGGCGAGGGGCCGGCGACACCAACCGGCCGGAGGAAAGTGTGGTACTGAAGGAAGGGCCATGGCTCGGGGGGAGCATTGCACCTAGAGGTTTCGTTGCCGTTAGCATCGTGGCTAATAATAAGTGTGTTACTGCTACTGCGCTATACAAACTTAAGCAAGGGTGATGGCGATGGATGTCTGAGAACGTGCACCGGGTGTTCCAATTTATAGAGAAGACGGTCAAGTTTGTCCACGGACCTCTACGCGTGCTACTAGTGCATTCCTTTGTACCCTTGTGCGCATATACACATGTGCGGACTGGTCCCTCCCTCTTGATCAGTTGTTAGTTTATCACTCGAAGGAAATACTCATTGTTCTAAAACTATTGTCGTTGTAACAACAGTTAATTCAAAAATAAACTGAAGTTGTTACTCTCACGGTAAAAAAAAAAATTGAGAACCAAAGGAGTATAGTGTAACATTGGTTGCCCCGTTGATGTGCAATAGACCAACCATATGGAAGAATTTGGTTTTTCTGCAACTACATGTTTCTGTGTTTATCAAAATGGGTGTCAGTGCATTATTGCAACCGGAATAGAAATTGATGCTCATGCAAACTGATGAGCGTAGCTTATGCTCAGTTAGTTAGGTTCATTGGGGCGGAACCAATCTACTCGAGTTTGAGTCTCTGACTCAATATGTTTATTGTATTCATTTTACCGGGGATAGGTGACTGCCCAATGATAGCAACTTCGGTAATAATTAATATCAAGATATGCCGACTCATTCTCTCACAAGTGTTTATGGGGGTAGTATGTGAGTGCTTGTGTTAATTAAAGGAGGTGTGTAATAGCACGTGTATGTGAGCATCTTCATGTATACAGTGTTTTGCCAAAAAAATATATATTAGGACCCATGACAATTTTTTTAGTTACAGGTATAGTAATCTTAGGATACATTTGTTCCATAAAAAGTGATATTGGGTTTCGGAAAATCAGAGGTGCTTCTTTTATGCACATTATATTCAGAGGAAACTGTTGATTGAGGACATCAGGCACACTATATATTGCTTTTTTTTTTGTTATATATTCTTATCACGGGCTTTATGCTCTTTAGTGGACAGTAAAATTGTGACGTGGATTGTACGAAAATTTTGATACCTGTAGTAACATTTTTTTGTGTACCCCTTAAATTATGATGGATGGTATTATTCAACAGAACTCCAAAGATGGTGAAGAAGTTTTGTTTTTAATTACTATGTCCAAGTTTGAAGTTATAGTCATAGGGAATGACGTATCAATTTTTTTTAAAAAAAATCAAAATAAAGCGCAGCTGTAGCACGTCTCGATATCAGGGCTTCATATCAGAGCGCGGAAGCGCACGTACGCTTCCGTCTGTAGTATACTACCCAATAGCTGCCGTCTCGTGCAGCTCTGCGTGTTTAGCGTTTGCTTTTTTGCCTGTCAGGGCTGCACAGTTTAGTGTGAGTGGATAAGTTTTGTGTGGATGGAGCGCTAATGGCCCCGAGACCTAAGCGCAAGTACGCATTCAAGAGAGCTAGTAAAAGCCATGCAAAAATATGCGTGCAAGTGTCTAGCTAGCTAGCGCTACGCGCTGAACACGGACGACCGCCGCGCCGCACAGGCGCTGCCGGGCACAATGTCTAGAAGTGTCTAGTCTGGGGAAGGTTCTCGTTCGCCCGCGCGCCCCGACGGACGTGCGCCTGTTCGTTTTTGGAGCAGTACTGCTGAGATCGAGGCGTGGAACACGGACGCGCTCCGCGCCACGCACACACAGCGACGTTGCAACCAGCGAGAGGCGATGGCGACGAACCGAGTCGTCGTCGATGTCTGGACAGCGTGCATGATCCATGGACGGAACAGCGGCGGCCGGCCCTGGAGCTGGAGCTGGACGACGCTGGACGACGAAGAAGCTGGCCCTGCGCGCCGATTCACCAAACACCTGTCACCGCGCCCAGCTATATCGGCCAGTCGATCGGTTGGGCCGGCGAGATAGGCATTGCAGATTACACGACGACGACGGATCTGTGCTGTGCTTACAGGGCCCTACTGGAGCGAGAATCTGAGGCCACGGTGCAGCATGCACGTTGGGCCCCTGCATCGGAGACCAAAAAACACAGATTGCCGGATCTCCCACACCACATGCATGCACATGCACGCTTCCAGAGACAAGCCGATCGGCCAGCTGTAGCTTGACAGGGAACGCTGGCTAGTATAGCTACGTTCCTAGGCCATGGCGAAGGATCGGACATGCACAACTGTCCAGAACATATATACATGTGCGCGTTCTTATTTTCATGTTTCTTTCCTTTGGAATAACTAGCCTTTCAACACGTGCATAGCACAGGCTAGAAATCAGAGAGAGAGAGAGAGGTATAAATAGATATCTTTTTTTTAAAAAAACTTTTGCAAGCATAATGATCGACATAATTGAATATTAATTTGTATTATTAAATATGTACCTTAAACTATGAAACTTTATATCACATCTCAGTTATATTATTAATAATTTGTTTGTGTTAGACTATCTTTCACATTAGATGCAATCTCAACGCCATCTGACTTTTTCCAAATGGTTTTAGTCCGTTAACAACATCCTTTAGACTAATATATTGCAATATATTAGTCTTTTTCTTGGTCTTATTTTGGCCCACATGAAATTGGATCCATCGCTTTAATTACCTCCCTTCATCCTCGACAAAGCCTTCCCGATCATCTGCCTCCTGAATTCTCTTCACAAAAGGTCTGTTGGTATCATCAAATGAGTCATCCAACTCAAAGGTAGGACCCTCATTCTCCCCATTAAATAACTTGTTGAAGCACTTTAGTCATCTGTCCTTGATCTCCTCATCCTTCACCAGAAGTTGTTCTGCCCCATCCTTGATATATTTGATTTGGTTGATGTCCCTTGTTTTCCTCTCACGGATCCTAGCCTGTTGAAAATTAAAAACTGAAATTTGAAGGTGAATTTTCTTGACACCGATTGACATTGCATTGGTTTCAAATTTGCGTATCTTGTATTTATTGGGCTGTTAGAACCTCAACCCGGTTCATTGGGTCCATTAAAGTTATGGCTGATTCTAGCTAGTCGGCCAGTGGGCCATTTCTTCCTATTTTCCTTTGATTTATTCTTGCATCCAATAATTCACCAAACCACATTGGAATTAATTAGTTTAATATAAAATATGCATAGAACATTGATGAATTAACTTTATTTACCGATATATTGATGGTTATATTACAGATTTAACGACCATCAACATCGGATGTCCACCTGTGGAAGTGCATGATGTAATCTTTCCTTCAAAAATATTACAGTGTATAGTTACAATCCTCATGAGAGAGCGAGAAATACTTTTGAACGGCCAAACCCCCGCAGAATTAATTACAGGAGAAAATATCAGATAGCTAGGTTGAGTACACCATGACATGATTGAATTTTACAAGATCACGGAACCTAGCTAGTATAAGCCTATAGCCGACTAGACATGCATTGCTGGTTGGCTCAGCTCAAATAGAGATGCTATTCGGGATGCCCATCTCCATCACAGACTTCTCGTCCCAGGGATTGCCGTCGCACGGCCTCAGAAGCGTATACGGCACCACACCGGCGCCATGTCTGTTCTTCCGCGTTGGATCATCATTCCACTTGTTGATCTTCTTCACGATGTCCCACAACCTCCCTCGAAACTTATAAAATGCCGATTTAATTTTCTCATCCGCGGTCCACGCTGGCTCGACGTGTGTTCCCATGTACTGTTCGTCTGGCGAGTGCGATGATAATAGGTCTAGTACTATTATCACATTTAAACTCTGGAACTGGGACAGGAACGTGTCCAACAACACCTTATCTGGATTCTTGTTGTAGATCTTCATGGCCTCGTCACCCATCTCCAGCGGTATATTCTGCCGGGCAATGGTGGGGCGGTTGGGAATGTACCCGGCATAGGGGTATTGGCCGAAGTTCACCGCAGCGTGGTGGCCAGATGTGATCCAAATTATGGTTGTCAAGACCTGGATAAGGCTCTCGCGGGCCTCACCACTGTCTAGCTTCGGCCACCATGGCTCGTGTTGCTTGTCCTCATGGCCTTTGGTGCGTACCTCCTTCCACCAGCCCTGAAGCTCCTGGTCATTGATAACGTCATCATTGGATGAGTAGTAGTGGTTGACGTAGTCCGATATCCACTCCTTGATGGCGTCCCAAATCAGCAGACCGTCATTGGCGTACGGGTAGTCCTCAATTGTCAGCTCCAGCTTGCCATCCTTCCCTTCGACCGCCATGCCCCTAAAGTTCAATGACATTAGCATATATATCATCGGGAAGAAGTCCATTTTACTACCCTCAAGTATCCATGTAGTTCATTTAATCCCCTAAACTATTTTTTTTGTCTAATTTACTACCTCGAACTATCTAGATTGGTTCAATTCATCTCCTCATGAATTTTTACTTTTTTGTTTTTCTTTGTGTGGGTTATATTTGAAGCTCAAATTTTGTAGGATGGTAGATGCCATCATCATCCATGCTAGAAAAATTGTTTCAGAATTTTTTAGAAATATTTTCTTGCATTATTCTATTTTATATGTTGAATTTGTATTGCACACTTTCCACATCGAAAAAAATTTAAAAAAAATATTTTAAACATTTTTCTAACATAAGGTATGTTTTAACCTATAATCTCACAAAAGTTTACCCTCAAACATGATGTGTATCTAGAGATACAAAAAGGAAAAATTTCATGAGGGAGTGAATTGAACCAATCTAAATAGTTGAAGGGAGTAAAATAGACCAAAAATTACTTTAGGGGGTTAAGTGAACTACATAGATACTTGAGGGTAGTAAAATGGACTTCTATTAGTGGTGGCTAATGAGAATTAACAAGGAGCAATTTCAGCATTTTGGATTGGGTATTAGTGGTGGCGTACCTTCGGATCAGATCATTGGGCAGGGCTTCCATGTCAAACCGCCAAAAGTCTTTGTAGATCTTTGAGCTGAATTCCATGCAGTAATCCTTCAGCGAGAAGTTGCTTTCAATGATTCCACCCTCATTGATGAGCATACCACGAGCAAGGGCGTTGATCTCCATCGTGTACCGGAAGTGCGGATGCAGCAGCCGATAGATGGGGTGCATCTGGCTCAGTTGCCGGTTTGCCGCGATGATGTATGGCTCAACGCAGCAGTGCGTCCTCAGCCTGTTAACGATCGACAACGTCGACACCATATATATCAAACAACCAAACCAGTTATGATATATAAACGAGAGCTATATATAGCTAGTTTGATAATTTCAGGTGATTCCATTTCATGAACTTATTAAGCAATACAACTTAATTACCAGTGGTTAATGAGCTGGTGGTAGCCGGTGTCATGAGCAACGACATGGGTCCTGGCGAGCTGCCACAGCTTGGATGCAGAAACGCTGCCGTGCGGTGTGAAGACGTGGCGCCACCATGGCTGCTTGCCATTTGGCTTACTGGGCCTCGTCAGCTCGATGGCAATCGGCTTGAGAGTTCCTTCCTTGGTTAGGAAGAAGAGTGTGCGTGAGCCATACAATGTCGTATCTTTCAGAGTGCGCACATCGTGCACGTAAGGCAGCAGCGCATCGTGGTAGTCTAGAATGAATAGCTTCTTGTTGTCAACGGCCTGTGCAATTAATCACACCAAAGGAAAATTACATTTCACATGGTATTGTGTTACATATTTCTAAAAAACAAGCAGAATGTTATCGTGAAATCTGATGAAGAAAATGAGCCAACATGTTCTATTAAGGGCTACAAATTTTGACGTCAAATAGCGTCAAAAAGAAAGAAAATTAGGTCACTGGTGCGTTTGTAGAAATATATAGCTCAAAACACCCCTAATCATGCCAAAAGTTATCCACCACGACCCTTAATGAAAATAATCAACAATGTGAATATACATGACCACTCTGTTAGTATATCTGTTAGGAAAAAGTCCATTTTACTCCCCCGAACAATTCACTTTGTTTGTTTCACCCCCTAAACAAAATAATGGCTCACTTTACTCCCTCAAACAATTTCATTCGGTGCAATGTACACCCTATTGAAGTTTGTTTCTTTTGTTTCTCATTCTAGAAGTAGAATTTGAAGCTCAAATTTTGCATGATGTTAGCTGCCACAATAGAACTATGAAAATAATATGAAAATACTTTTAAAATATTTTTTTGACATCATATTTATGCATAATACGTTAATTTCTATTGAACTATGTAAATAATATGAAAATAATATGACATAATTTGTTTAATATAGGTTTTTGTGTGAGTTACCATCATGCAAAATTTGAGCTTCAAATTCCACTTGTAGAGTGAGATACAAAAAAGACAAACTTCAAAAAGGTATATATTGCATCAAATAGAATTGTTTGGGGGTAAAATGAGCCATCATTTTGTTTAGGGGGTACAATAGACAAAATGGATTGTTTAGGGGAGTAAAATGGACTTTTTCCTATCTGTTATAACCAGTCAAACAAAATTTCCCAATATTTATTTTAAGCGACCAACGGTTTATATGCAATATCTTTTATTAGGATACTGTGCGTTATTAGTTTGTTGAGAATAATGTATGTTGAAACTATCAGGGAAGAATACTAGAAAAAAATTGGGCTACCCAAGGAAAGATATTTAAGGGTGCCGAAATTGTCTATCATTCTTAAATTTGTAGTGTGTTTAATTTGCAGCCCCAATATTTTAATAAGATTGCATCGTTTTTTTCTCAAAAATAATTTTATGGAAAGAATCATATATAACTGTTTGTTTGTCTTACCTCTTTAGCTGTCATGACCCCGTTTATCTGCTCTTCTATCAGTTGTTCGGTGAGGAGAGACTCCCGAGGGCCATAATCTTCCTCGTCGAGCTGGCTCACAATGGGGAGCTTCTACATATTTTGTGATGGTAACATATACAATGATGATGATGGTGTTGAACACAACGACAAAATTATGCTTTCCGGAGAAGAAAAATGAAATAAATAATTTGAATCTACTGTACCTCGACTAGTCGGATGCTCATTGGGTTCATCCCTCCAAGCGTTTCCCGTGCGAACTCCTCGTCTCTGTCCCATGCAAGCGTGTCCGCTACAGTACGTTTCAACATGCATGCACTCATAAGTCGATGGGCGAGTCGTGCACACGCAAGCAGTTAATTAAGCAGATATATGCATGGCGATCGCTACGCGTAGCGTACGTACCGTCATAAACTTCTGGAGTTTCGAACTTGAAGTATTCGAATAACTGACCCCAGTGTAAGGTAAAGAACTTGCGTGCCAAGTCCCAGAAAAGTTCGGACTTGCTCTCCTCATCCTTGTTCGGCTTATTCCTGTAGCCGTCCTCGTATATCCTGTTGATTGCCGACAAGGAGGTCCAACTGTTGTTATTATGAAGTAAGAACCTTAAGTTGGCATGCAGCCCTGACAATATCTTCTTGGCCTCGAACGCGTTCTGCTTGCTCTCCGAGAACGCCTCGTCCCGGGGCACGTAAATGTCTTCCGGTTCTTTTGTCCGCTCCTCCTTGCCTTTGTTCTTGGGGCGGCCGGTGCGGCAGCGTCGCGGGTAAGGGTACTTGTCGCTACCGCCGAGCACCGGCCGGTTGTCGCCGAGGTCGTTGTACAAGTCGTAGTCGTAGATGCGATCGCCTTTTGTGCGAGGGCCGCGGCCGTTCCCGCGGATGGCCTCGAGCTCGCTCTGCCGCAGCTGCTGCACGCCCTTGGGCGTCTGTGACGGCAGGTACGACTGCACATGCATATCCAAGAAACGGATTACATGTCAAACTCGATTTGCATCTTAATTTACATATTCCCTCTGTCTTTTTTTTAATATAAAGAATTGAAGGTTTCGAATTTTGTATCAAAATACAAGAAATTTCTACATAAACTTAATTTCGGAGATCGGTGGAAGGGTTGGTGAGTGGTGAGTTAAAGTAGAATGAAAAGTATAATAGTCCTATATCACGAAAACTATTTTTGTGATCTCGAGATGCTAGGATCCCCATGCAAAGGGACGGAGGAGGGACTACACACATTGTATCTCCAATAGTAACATGAAAAGTTGTGGACCTTGAGAGGGAAGAAGGTTCACCTGTCGTCGTTGCCCTTTTGCTCGTTATCAATGACCCAAGAGTTGCAATAGAAAGAGATGGCGCTCGACTCGTTGCCATCGGGGAAGACCTTCACTTCTGTGATAAACATCTCGTGCTCGTAGTCGTTGTCCAGGCGCACGGCGCCGACGGTGCAGAACACGTCGTCGAAGGTGGCCTCGAACATGTAGATACGATCGTCCGGTCGACTTTCCAGGAACGTGGCTTTGCAAGGGGCTGTTTCCATCACCTGATTCGTGACTGTAGAGAAGGAGAAGATCGAGTCAGTGCCTATATATATGCATGTCCTTTTGATATCAAAGCTTTGGTTAGAAACCAGGCTACACTCATCCCCCCCCCCCCCCCCCCCCCCCCCCAAAAAAAAAAAAAACAGGCTACACTCGGAAGCACAAGTCTATCATTAGCTAATTATCACGTTCTCAAAGGTTAAAAATTACAACATTAATCAAACTAAAACAATAAACAAAAATCACCGTCATTAAAAAATATTAGCCAAAAAATATTCTCAATGTGTATTAATAATTACTCACCATTACCATTCGAAAAATAACTCACCGCTGTCACTGTGAAAAAATATTTTAAAAATTACCCACCACCGCCATATGTTTTGAAAAAAAGACAATGGTGTTCTTACCCCCACATTACAACCAATCGTATTTTTACCCCTACCTTCTAGTTTTGTGATTTTATCCCTACTCTTTTTGAATTTAAAGTTGCTGTTTGCCCCTAATTTAACTTCCATTAGAGTTAGCCTAATTTAATGAAATAAGAAAGGGGCACGATTGGGAAATGGGACAAAGACCCAATTGCCCCTCCCCTCTGTCCAAATGTTGTTCAAAATCTGTCCAATTTTGGCACACAACGTTATCGTTACAAAAACAATCAAACCGAAAATATAATCATGACAAAAAAATTAAAGATAAAAAGACAATAATGTTAATGCCATAGAATAACCTATTAATTGACCACAAAAAGGAGCCACCACGTTCGCTCCAAAAATGCTAGAAATTCACACGTTAATCCGAGAAAATAAGAAGAGAAAATTACCCACCACTGTCATTATGAAAACATTAGTCATAAAACCCCCTATAAATATTTATAAAATAGCTAAATTTGAAATACAAAATAACCAAAAATACCCCACACCTATTTCTAAATTACCCACCATGCTATTATGAGTAAAAAAAATAGCAAAATTCGTAATAGTAAAAATAGTAAAAAATACCCCTCACACATATTTCTAAATTATGCACCATGCTAATAGGAGTCAAAAATAGCTACATTCGGAATAATAAAAAATTAAAAATACCCATCGCACCTATTTTTAATTACCCATCATGCCAAAATGAGTCCAAAATAGCTAAATTTTGGAAAAATAAAAATATCTAAAATACACTTTATTCCTATTTTTAAATACACTATTATAAAAATACACCGTCATATGTCTAGCTAGCATTGGCATGTTCTCTTATTTTTATCATGGCACGCTGTCTTTAAAAGATTTATTTTTAGCACGACACGTTCTTTTTGCCTACCATGACATATGTTAATTGATTAGCAAGACACGTTGGAACCGACCTCACTTATAAAACAAAATCAAATACAATGAGTTAGGTAAGACACAATTTAAGAAAAATGATGAGTCATCTCACACTCAAATTGAGGGATATTGAGAAATTCTCGAATCTATTTCTACTATTTTATAAGTATAGAGTATAAAATAATAATAATAATTAACTATGTTATTTTCTACAATGATATAAAAATATTTTAAATAGTATAGCCAGGCAAATAGTATCTCCCTGGTTTGAAGGAGAATATCGACGCACTTCTAGAAGTGCTACAACCTTCAGAGATCCTCCTCTTTTTGATTACTTTTCCACAAAGGATTGTTAATCTACTCGAAATCTTGCCACCACAAGATATCAAAAATCTCCTCAAGCAGATAGAAGAGAAGCGAAGGAGAGGGGAGCTAGAAGGTGGGGATGGGATTTGTGGTTTGAGTGACGAAAATTATGAAAAATTTAAAGAATCGCTTTCTAGCTTATGGGATACCCCCCAAAAGGACGGCAGCGATTCGAGTAAATCCATCATTGGCTAAACAATCATTTGGTTATGCCATTTTGGGCTTTGCTCTCACCGAAGCTATTGCATCGTTTGCCTCAATGATGGCCTTCCTGATCTCATTCGTTTTCCGATCACATAAAAATGTCCGGCCCACCAGAATACTTCTGTGCTGGAGTGAAGAAGCCACTTCAGTACAGTACCGGGGCTGTAAGGAACTCAGCACCGGAAAGGAACTGGTCTAACAAAAGGGGCCGAGAACTACATATGGTCTGATACTGACTTCCTTGTCCTTGAAAAGAGGAAGACAAGTTATGTAGGCAGTAGCCGTTCATTTCGGTTGCTCGACCAAAACCGGTCAAAGAATCGATTATATGCTATTTTGGAAGTGAGAGAATGCACAACATGCTGACAGATAGGCCAAAGGCTCCCTGTCCCTTCTTGGTGGGTGATATAGAGACCCTCCCCGGGGGAACAGACGGGACTAAAACCCATGTTGCTTATGCCGCTGGCTATGGTTGTTAGACATGATCGAACACCTAAAAAGGGTGATATCAATCGGTTCTACGCTGATGACTATAAACCCCTTATTCCGGATTTCCAGGATAGGAGCACGAAGATGCTATCTGATATGATAGCTAGGGTCTTATCCAAAAAGGCAAGCTTCGGAGAGCGGTGACTCTTTACTTCTATAACTTTTCAAGGTTCGATGGCATCATACTATTGCGTCATTTGGCCTTGTATCTTCCAGATGATTTGACCATTAAACCAGTAGTACGAAACTCTCGGATATATGAGATAGCTGTCTATTTACTTAATCCACTGAAAAATAGGTTGATCCTGAAGATCCGTGACTCTTGCCTGCTTTTGCCTGGGTCGTTAGCGGATCTCGCGGATAGTTTTTGCCTTCCACTACCATTTTTGTAAGAGATTTATCCTTATATTGTTGGAGAAACCATTCTTTGCTAACATGGCTCTTAACTGCACCAAGACATCCTTTTCGCCCTCCGCATCCAACCAATAGCTTTTGGGCGCGTTGAAAATTCCCTCCCTCACTTTATATTTGAATTTAAACTTACCCAACTCATCTTTGGATATTAATTCCTCAGGGAGTGGATTACCCATCACCACAGAGTCCGTATCAGTATAGTAGCAATCCTCTCTACTTATATATTATATGGGTGCATATGGATTCGTGCATAAGCTGTAATGTAATGGCAGCGGCTATTTGGACAGCTGCATTACGAGTAACAGCATATTCATCTGATTTCTGAGTATAAGAAAAGTAGCTAAAAATGAATAGCTCTTCCCACAACCACACAGAAATCCGCTTTTCCTTAACACATGCTTGTAGCGCTCATTACTACAGATCTCAGTTATAGTGCCACAGAAGAGATTCAGAAAAACCTTCATGAAATATTAACACCATTTGAGCATATTACCCATAGTATTAACTATCAAGCTACACAATGCTTGGTTCATATGATTACCTGTCAATCCCATGATGGAATCAATTTTTTTTATTGTAATGCCTTTGCTCTTGTAAAATTAGGGTTTTAAACTACTGTGTGGTATAATTTTAGTGAATGTACCCCCGGTTTCTCATCCTTCGACTTGGTTCCTGAAGAATGGAAGGAATTATTCTTCAATGAAGATGCTAATGTCCCTGTTTATACTAAGTGTGTTTTCATGGAAACTGTAAGGGATATGACTCCATCGATCGTGGGGGCCTTTGAAGATTCACCATTTAAGGAAATGCTCGAAAGTAAGCATGAGGATGAAAGGGAAAATGATGAAATTTCATTAAAAGATTGGCTAAGTTTGCCGGATGATGATACTACCATCCCCGGTCTAAGCGATCAAAATAATAATGATAGTAAATGGGATAAATCCATAAGATTGGGACTCTTGATATGTTTCTGTGTAACAGTTGGTGTGCTATCTGACGGTGTAAATATATAAGAATGATTAAAACATCAATGAATGGAATGAATAATATAACTTCAGATATGAACAATCTAACCCTATCCTACCATTTTATGCCAAGTCACTGGACCGGCGAAACAGATTCCTCCGAGGTTGAGCTTTCAAAGCGGGATAGTTCCAACGCGCCCACGCTTTACTGCGATAGATGGTGATCAAAGAGCTTCTTCTTGCAGCGGGGCATCTTGGATCGGGCTTTCGCCCATTGAAGACCTTGTCTTGTTGTGGGGGTTCCCCCGGGATAGAGGAGTTTTTTCTCTTTCTTGGAGTCACCAAGAGTGTGGGGAGAGGTGGATCTTCAATCAAAGGTAGGAAGTTAGTCTTGCTTGCCATCGTGCCTCTTTTGACATGCCCCCTATAATCGGGATGTTCACCATGATTCCTTATTCTGGGGGTTCATATTTCGTACGTTTCGGATATAGCACGTCCTTTCTTATTTTGACTATATGAGATCCGCACTTTGACACCTGAAATTCCGTTACGAGTAGATACTTCCGCAAGAGCATAATCGATTTTCTGGTTAAATACATTACAAGATGTTTTTCCATACTTTCTGCATTCAGTTCTAGATATTTCCGCACCCCCTAATCGACCAGAACAACAAATACGTATCCCCTCCACCCCTTTTGGCATTATTAAAGGAATATCCTTCACTATTTGACTAAAAATGGAACGAAATGAGATTGGATTGTTCCTCAGTTGAAAAGAGGTGTCTTGAGCAATCAGAGAAGCACTTTGATAAACTGATTTGATCTTTACCAACTCAATTAAGGTATTAGTGTTTGTTCTATTAGACAAAAAAGATCGCATTTTTTGCACTTCGTTCAAATAAGAGTTGTACCCGTAAGGAATTATCCTCTTTCTCAGTATGATCTCTATCATCATCTCTATTCCCTTTATCAATTTGCCTATCCTACCGAGGTCTATGAATTTATCTATCAATTCCATTACCTTATCCTTACCCATGAGGTTCCTACATTTTCTCCTTAATTGACCTAGGAGTAGTTTCCGGGCAAACAAAGGGTACACCCCAACCCCATCCCTTGAAAAAAAAAAGGTAGCACCGAAGAAAGGAAAGAGCGAGATGGTGGTTTTTGTTGTTCCCGCGAAGCGAAGATCATTCGCTTGGCGAATGAAGTGGATCAACCTCTTTTTGGCTCGGGCCAAACACTTTTTCTCGCTGGTCGAGCTTTCTACAAAAAAAAGCGATGCGAGAGCGTATTCTCTTATCTAAGCATCCTCCCTTCGCTCCCCCCATCGTAGATGGTTCAGCCACACCTGGTGCCACGAAATGATTGAGAACTACGACGGGTCGAAATGCATTTTGTTCTTTGTATTAAAAAAGTATTGCATGACCGAATAATTCAAGGAGGGGCGCACAGCGGGGAGGGTCCTTTTTAGTAGATGACTCGTCGGGCCGTCAGAGCGGGACTTCTTTGGTAAAAAGAACTTGAATAACTTACTGAAGGAGTCGTCATTTTCTATCAGGAAGGCTATGTCATTTACAACCCCAGCGTATTTCGGATGCTTGAAGACCCCGCTCACCCGAAGTGATTTAGAAAAATTCTTCTTTCTCGATGGTGATCGGTCATGGTATCCATAACGTTGCATCTTTTTCGGCCAAATCCTGATTTCGTTTTGCTTCTCCCGGTCGATCGACTCGACTCTTTTCCCTGCCCCCCAGCCTCTCACTTCGTTTCGTTCTTCCTCTGTACCCTCGCTTGAATGAAGACACCCGATCGGCCCGACTTTCCCAAATGCCCACCACGGGCCCTTATCCTTTCCGGGTCTTGATTTGTCGCATCGTTTTAGTCGTAGTGTTCGACAGGGAAGAAAGAAATGAATGAATGTCCATTTGGGAAAATGTAGAATAATACACCTACCGAGACGAAAGCCAAAGGTGAGTCTCGTCGGTGGACGTATCGAACTGAAATAAGATCTAAGATTGACATCTTGATACAGTGATTTACCATAATAATAAATAGAGTCAATGGTGACAGAGCCGTGGGAAGAGTCACTTCTTTTTTGTGGCGGGGGCTTCCATTCACCAGCGCAGACTACATACACGTGCTCTCTGAACCGTGCTAGATAGTCACCCATCACACGGCTCTCAAACCCAACCTGTGGTGGATCCTGGGGGACAAAGCAACAGAAGAGGGGTAGTTATGAAACCCGTGGACCACCCCCATGGGGGCGGTGAAGGGAAAGCCCCTATTGGTAGAAAAAAAACCCACAACCCCTTGGGGTTATCCAGCGCTTGGAAGAAGAACTAGGAAAAGGAAAAAATATAGTGATAGTTTTATTCTTCGTCGTCGTAAGTAAATACGTAACTAGGAATATGGAAAATTGCATTGCAATAACGCGATGGGCGAACGACGGGAATTGAACCCGCGCATGGTGGATTCACAATCCACTGCCTTGATCCACTTGACTACATCCGCCCCTTATCCAGCTAAGGGATTTTCTATTTTTTTCACTCATCATTATTCTATTTATTCTGACCTCCATACTTCGATCGAGATAGTGGACATAGGATGCCACTCTTTTAAAAAAAAAGGAGTAATCAGCTGTGACACGAAAAAAAACGAATCCTTTTGTAGCTCATCATTTATTGACAAAAATCGAAAAGGTCAATATGTCTAGCCACGCAAATGTGCGGGCAGCTATACTGGTTCTAATTAATTTGTATGCTTCAGGACTGTTATTCTAATTCTAACTTAGGGGCTACGAAAGAATAGTAACAGATGAACTGAAGCTTCTCACCTGGATTCAACTCCGAGCTGACTAGTTGAATTGATAGCCAGTCTGTAGTCAGGAGTTTTCCCCAATTAGGGTCCTTTCTCCGGGAAGCTTTATCAAGTTTACTTTCACTTTTCAAGTGCACCGTCACTATGGCCTTCATCTTGACCGTCGTCTCTTGCTGCTTGACGCGGGCCGGTTCCGGGCGGTCGATCGTGAATACGCCGACTTCCCCGTTGCCCTCGGCATAGCTGGAGCCTCGGCAGCTTATCTTGGAGGCGGTGCGGCGACTTTGTCTCCGCCTAAGCACCGGCAACACCCACCGGCCTGACGGGACTGTGCTGGTGAGGGAAGAAGGGCCATGGCTTTGGGTGTGTGCTGCAGCTAGAGCTTGCGTTGTCGTTAGCATTGTGGCCAAGTGTGTTTTTCTTTTTTCAGCTTCTTCTCTATACAACTTTGGCAAGGAAGGGTGATGGATGCCTGCAAAAGAGCGTGCCCGGGGGTCCAATTTATAGAGCAGACAGGTTCGGTCCTGTATATGGGACACGACGCGTGCTGGCGAGCTAGCGATTTGGACGTGTGTATCCACACATGCATATACACGTGTGGTCGAACTTTCGATGTGCAGTAGATCAATCACTAAATAATCTCTTTAAAATACTAGCAACATGTTACATACGCCTGTACGCAAACCACAGCCTGGCCTACCTCATCGGAGTTTGTCTCATGTCCGATAGCCCAGGCGTGGAACACGGACGCGCGCCGCGACGCACAGCGAGGCTGCATGCCACCGGCCAAAATGGCAAGCCATCAAGGCCTTCCTGTTCGTCGGGTAAATTGCCAAAATAGCATGACTCAGAGATGCCTGTTCCAAAACACCCTTAGTAAGGAAAAGAGCTCCAAAAAACTATCAGTAAAGGGGTCTTTCACTTCACAATGCCAAAAATCAGTTGAAATGTCCCTCTTGCCCTTCCTCATTTTCTTCCTCCTCTGTTGTTTCTCGCCAGCCGCACCGAGCGCAGGCGTCGAGTGAGGAGCGGGTGTGGGCATCGAGAGAGGAGCGGACGAAGGTGGCGTGGGGGGGCGCAGGGCTGCCGCGCCCATCCGCGCCGTCGCCGGGGAGTAGGGGACGCGCCGTCGCCAGCAGAGGGCGACAGAGGAGTTCGAACAGAGAGGCGTCAGGGGAGAGAACGTGAACAGAGGGAGATGGACAGGCCACGACGGCTGGGATACACGGCGCCCGGCGGAGCCCGCCTCACGGAGCTGGCCAGGCCGAGCTCGCCACGGCGCCCAAATCTTGCCCCGGTAGCGCGCCCAGGCAGAGCGGAGCTCACCCGCCACGGCGGCTCGCCGTGTGGAGCTCGCCAGCCATGGCGGCCCGGGGCTCGCTACGACTCGGGAGGGACAGGCTCGCCCCGTGAATCAGCTAGCAGCCCCGCGTGCCACGGCGCCGGAGCTCGCCGAGCCAAGCTCGCCCGTGGGCTTGCCATGGCGGCCGGAGCTCGCTCGTTGTGCCTCGTGTCCGGGTTTGCCTCGCGCCAACCGGGGGCGCTGTGTGCCCGCGGCCAGCAATGGAGAACAACGGCGGCATGCGGGGCAAGGCCGCAGCAACGTCACGGAGCAGGGACGCGGCTGCGCATGGGGCGGCGCGGCGAGCGTGGCAGAGGGACGAAGCGCGGCAGGCGGGCCCAAAGCAGGGATGCGGGCAGGGAATGGACAGCGGCGGCTGGTCCTCACGGGGCTGGGGAAGGAGGGGCAAAACAGGTAGAAAAAATACTGTTAGGTAAGATGTTGGTATTTTGGAGTGGCTGCAGCATTTGATAATGCTAATTTGAAGTTCCTTCCTTTACTAAGGGCGTTTTGGAGCTGGCTTTCCTTATGCATGCTATTTTGACAATTTACCTCCGTTCGTCGAGACCGTCTTTATTATTATTTCTAGGAATAAAATTGCATGTGGCGATGTCGAGGCGCGTGCAACACGGACGCGCGCACAGCGTCGATGCATGCAGCCAACTAGATTTGGATGCATCGACTCTGTCCAAGACGGGTACAGTCTGGTCCCATCGCGAGGTCCCAGTCAAGGGGCACCAGCATTGCCAAGGTGCACAGCACAAGTGTAGCGACATGCACCCACCTGTTTTGGTGCAACCGATTGATAATTCCCGGAAGCATCAAGCGCAGGACACCATCGCACACCACACAGGCTGGCAAGACAGCCACCTTTGCATCGCTAGGGAATCCCGTAGGAAAGAGAACCACGTGTTCCATTCCTTCTGCCCTTGTCGCGTCGCGATCCGCGACATGGTCGCATGACTTGTTGAGTTGCTGTTGCGAGGGCTCGAGTAGGCAGGAGGAATTTCGTCGCCCGTGCTTGCTTAGGCGGATCTCAACGTGGCCAGGCGCGTCCGCGCGGCTAGTTTTTGCTCACGTTTCCGTCGACACAGCCTGTGAGGAGTGCGCGCGCCCGTGCGCTGCGGGCTTAGCTTGCAGCTTCTACTTCTCTGCCAATCTGCTGCTGCTGATCTGCCTGTCAGGAAATGGAATGTGTGCGCCACCTAAAATATGCAAGTTTAATCCCGCGCGAACGTCCGGGGAAGCTGCCTTCAGGGGTCCGTCCCGTCCGTCCGGTGATTTGGATCACGGCACTGCAGATCCAGAACCTGGGGTGGTAAACTAAACAATGCCTGCCATGTCGGACGGGCGGAGCAAATCAGGGGGCGAGCGGGCATCGCATGCAACGGAAGTCGAGTGAGGAACACGACGAGCAAGGAATGGACATGTTCCCTGTTCTGCCACTTGCTAGCATTGCAAAATTTGGGTTGCCTTTTCCAGAACCGCGAATCATTCTCTGTCGATCCATAGCTTCGTGCATGGAGTACCACGAAAGCTAACACTCGAATCAATCAGTTGCTAATCCGTTTGGTCGACATGTAACGTCGGGAGAATGTAGCAGTGTATATCGTTTTTAGATACGGCAATAACGTTCCGGCCTCTACGGACCGGGACAAACGGTACACAGCATCAATTTACTTGTACAATTAGATGCGAACCACATTGTTCTTTTAGAGGGAGGTCTTATGCAAACCGGGATGCATGTGTGACACCATGTTTTTCCGTACGTGTTCATTGTGTCTGCTCTGTTTCGATGATGTCCGAGACCATCACCGTGCAGAGATGCATCCGAATGTGGTTGCTCGCATGAATGATATGGTCCTCCCGTACGAACCATAACTTCTTGTAGGGGACGCTGTCCCTGGTAGGAGTAATAAAAATGTGCCACAAACGGGTTGCATCATTGGCATGTATGGACCAGGTACATAGGAACGTCCATCCAAAATTCCAAATGCTGGGAAAACCATAGATCACGACAGTATTTTCACCTAGGAGCAGGGTGATCAGGCGCCCTCCGCCCGGCCCATTTGATTCCTTGCTTAAAGACGTTGTAATATTAGTGAATGGGTGTTCCTCTATTCTCTCTTAATCAACTTTGTGTGCATTTCCTCCTCTACTCGAGTCCGCTGCCCGGCGCGTACCCGATGTCCACGTTTTACCTTCCATTCTTACCATGCGATCATAATCGATGGTGTGTTCGTCATCCGGTTAAACTTATCCAGGGTGAAAAGTTTTTATTGTACGGGCATTGCATCGTGGTGTTGTTTCATTGGCTCTATCCAACGTAATGGGTCCTTCCTTCAGCAGCCGGTGCATTCATGCAACTGACGTAAATGCGGTGGGTAGCCAGCGTCCTCTCCTCACCCGTCTCGTCTTCTCCGTGGGATCCAATCCACCGCGGCCGCTCCTGCCTCCGTTCGGATCCGGCACACCGTTCCTTCCTAAGTTCGGATCCGGCACACCGTTCCTCCGCTCCCGGCGACCTGGCGCCCTCATCACCCCCGCAGCAGCGCGCCCCCCTCTCCCCCGCGTGCGGCTGCCATGGCACGCCTTGCAGGACGGCGCAGCGACGACGTGGACGGGGCGGAGGGCGCCGGCAGCGACGATGAGGACGGGCGGACGGTGCCGGCGGCCACAAGTAGCCGCGGTTGTACAAGAACCAGACCGTCGGGCTAGAGGAGTGCTTCAAGATGCACATCACACTCAACCCCGTAAGCCCCTTCTTCCTCCTTGCCTGATTAAGATTCAATCTTTTTTCCCTGCCGTTGCTTGCTCTGTGTTGTTGTCTTCTTCCTCTCTTGTTCTGCTGTGTGAGTTTAGGTTTTCGAAATTGTGATGTATTTAGGGTTTCACCTTTGTTTTGAGTATGCGCGGCCAGAGAGTGCCAGGCATCTTCTTCCACTTTTCTTTTGGGGCGAATTTTTTTAACTGGTGCTTCTTGCAGTTTTGTGGAGCTCCTTGCGTTTCCTTGTCACAGATTTTGTTTTCCTTTTTTTCTCTCTCATTCTGTTTGAGTTCCCTCTCATCAGTTTCACTTTCCCTTGCATGACTGCATCCAATACAGGAAGGTGAATAGAGTGTGTAACTTCCAGCATTTTTGTTTCTGGTTTCTTCCTCAACCTACACCCCAGTTTTTATGCCTCTTGTATTTCTATCTATTTCATAAATGGTGCCTGATCCCTTTCAGTTTCCTTGGGATAATGCGAACAAGGCTGGAACATATGAGGTAATCCAATGAAACTGGATGCAAGATTTTGAAGAAACCATTGTATGATGTAGGTTATGAGTGAAAAAACTGTATTTCTTATGTTTATTCTACTTGCCACCTCCAAAGTTCCTTCTCCCATAACATTCTGGTCATCTTCGGGCCGCTAGAACAAGATGAATCAAATCTCCCATGTTCCAGTATTTTATATTTTACACATTTACTATGTGAACATTTCACTAGGTTATGTATCGATAGGATTGTTTGTAACACAATGCTGCAAGCCAGAAGTTCAGAGGCAATGCAACAAAGTTGTGCTGAAATCCGGTGAAATTTTCAGGCATTCGAATAAGTATTGCACTTGCAGAGCCATCTTCAAATGATTGAAATTTGAAATGTATTCGTGGCATATTTCCTAGCATAGATCCCAAGGTTGCAAATAGCGGGCTATAAAGTTTAGCGGCACGCTCTCAGAAAAGCTATCAAAGCTATAGCGCAGCTATAGCGGCGGCTATTGCCAATAGCGGTTTGCAAAATAAAGCAATTTTCTGGCCAAAACATTAGTAAATTCGTTAATTTCAGCCTACATTTCAAAAAATGTATGCCATTGTTCAAGCATACCATCGTCCTAGCATGTATATGTCATCTTTTCTAGCGGCAAAACAGTTCAGAAAATCAACAAAGCAAGCATCATTTAAACTATGAACAAGAAAATTCATCATATCGCTTGACTTATGATATATGAACCATAAAGCATGAAACGTAAGTTCATAACTCAGATATAGCGGAGTTAGCGGATGAAGTTAGCGGGGCTATTTAACTTTAAAGCGGAGTTAGCGGCATTAGCGGTAATATTTGCAATATCGTCGCGGCACCTATCTCAAAAAGCTATAGCGGAGCTATAGCGGGCTATTTGCATCCCCAAATCACCAGTTATATTTTAGCCATGTGACCTTGATGAGCTTATTGTTCTCTTGGCCCTAATTGGATATCATTGTTGGCTCTAATTGGATATCATTGTTTGCATTAGCTGTTTACTTTGAATCAGCACACAACATGTTTTGCGGTGATTCAGTTCAGCATGATTGCATCCATTTTGTACTCTATTGGTTCTTATAGCTATTTTAAGTTTATATATGGGCACTGTACATTATAGGAACCTTTTTGGTAATGACATCCGGTTGTTGATATACGTCATAAATAATTATTATTTTGCCCTCCCAATTTTGTTTAAGTTTGGTTGCAGTTACGTATTTCTAGCAACTAGCTGCTGCGTGATTTATTAAATTGATAGTTCAGGCATTGAACAGGCCCGCAAAACTTTGTCATTGATCTTATATTAATTTTATATCAATTTTCAGCATTGGTATTTTCATGGGGACAATGTCATGGAGGCTGATAAAAAAGCAGGGTCCACTGTGGATTATAGTGGCATGATCTTCTTGTATTACAGGTGACTAATAGCGAAATGGAAGTACAGCTTGCTGTTCAGCATGTGGTTTATATTTTCATTACTGTTTCTTTAATCTTCTTGCTAGAGCATGTAATTTTCAGTTGGTAATTCAAAGTGCAGTTTTTTTGTTGTTGTTATCATTCATCTTGTGTGTCATACCCCATCTCTAGGGTATGTTGTGCATCATGTATCAGTCCCTGGATCAGTAGCTGATACGCACAAGAACACAGATATGGTAACCAAAAGCATACTTCGAATAGGTACATAAGTATAATACCTGATTAATCACCCCTAGTGGCGGTACGACAAGGATTCAAAAATATCCAAGTCCCTCCGACCAACTAGCGGTGAAGCAGACAGCGGAAAGCCAAGGCTCCACACCACAGGCAGACTTGAGAAGCAGAACCGAAAACCTAATCGTCGTCGTCTTACGAAGTCTTCTCTGACTAAAAACAACAAAAGCAAGAGCGTGAGTACATAAGGTACTCCGCAAGCCCTACCCTACTCAAGGGTATATGAACATGCACATTTGGTCTTAGCAAGGAGAAGGCTGTAGGGTTTCATTTGCAGAAAGCAATTTTATGCAGGGTTCCCTTAGAGCAAGCCAAGGATTTTAGAGATAAAATAGAGATATATTTGTCAGTATTTTAGTTGGGTGGCCCTGGGGGAGTATGAAACATTCCCGCCAGTTCCCAAGTTTTAGTTGGGCCTTCTGACCTCAGCGGCCATACCGACCCGGCATCCATGCCATCACTTCCAAAACACGAGTTGGCTACAACTCACTCACACGCCAAGGAATAGAAGAGGTGGCTAATCTCAAGGAGCGTAGAACCATAACGTGTCATATGCCGTGACAAGGTCCATCCGGATGAATTCTTATCCTCAGCAGAGGGTGTACAGCTTTCCCCACGGGCTATGCACTCTTGTACGGAGAGTGACATAACGCTTAGTCCATCTTCACTGAGCACTTCGCAAAACCACCACGGAATCACACTCAGGGGCCTGTGACAATGAATTGTCACACGACGGCACAACACACCTTTAACAGGTGCATTCGTGCTCCCGCAACGAGTTGCAGGATCCGAGTACAAACCAGGACAGGCGGCTTTCCCATGCACCGACACTGGGTTCTGCGACCGGACCACGGGTACGTTTCCCGGGTCTTTTCCCGAGCTTCCGTTGCTACAACAGCCTCCGATGGTGTTGCAAGTGTACCCAAGAAGGTAGGATAAGTCCTTCCCATTCAGGTTCCGTGGTTGTACGGGAAATCGTTAGGTTACGGTCGAGAGAACCGGTCCTTATGTGGCCGGGCAAGCACCATATCCCACACTGGTGGGCTATCACACTATCCACATCACCTCATCAGTGGTCTTGCCCGCAGTTCAACCCATCCCATCATCATCACCTAACACAGTTGTGCTACTCCCAACCCCAAGTATCACACACACCACCAAACTCATTTAACACATTTTGTAAAAACAAGTATGTGAGAGGTGTGGCAATGTAGAAACATTGCGAGGGGTCCTAAGCATTCTAATAGCAAGGTAGTCATGCCATCATAGAAATGATGGTACTGTCCTAAGGTTATCAAGGTGATGGGTAAACAAGGGTAATCAAGGATTCTGGTATTTATGCCTATATAGTGGCATCATTACCAGCAAGCAAGTAGGTCATAGCTACACAAGCAGTAAAATAACAAGTAATGCATATTACTAGAACAGGCTCTATAGGTGCAATGCGAAAACAGTAAGTTCAATCATGATCAAGGAAAAGTAGAGCTTGCCTGATGAACGATATCCTAATCTTCAAGTTCCTATTCTTTATATTCTTCTGTCGAGGTCGATGTCTTCAAATTCTTCCTCGAAGCTTGTATCTTCCGTCTTGGATTCCTCTGGATCTTTCTTGAAGCTTGAAACGCTTTGACTCTTCCTCGAATCTTGCGTAAGCTAGCGCATAAAAATACTACGTATAAATAAACTACCGCGAAAGAAACTAAAGATCAAAAAGAATCAATAAGATCCAAATAAACTCCAAGAAGAGCCGATGGAACACCATTAAAGGATAAAAGACACAAAGCATGTATGATGCATCCAATTTTACTTTAGCAAGATTTATTATCTTAGAAAGGCTTGTTAGGATAATGCATCGAACACTAGGGCTTTTGGTGTAAATGAGAGATGCTAAACGCGATGAGAAGAGCATGAGTGCAGGTGAAGGTGAGTACAACGTGTGTACGTGTATGCTGTACACTTGCGTCAGTACAGCTTTGTATAGGTCGTAACCTATACAAAGGTTATTGCAACAAGTGTACAAGTGCAAGGTGTGTCACTTTAATTACTTACCTATGGATTAAGGGATTACCTAATGGTGATTGACTACTGATTACTTATTAGATTAATTAATTATTAAGACTAAACTACTAATTATTCGTCATGAGTTAAGCACATGACGGGGGTACGTGCTCGTGATCATGCATGACATGAACGCATGACTGCAGATAAAGCACGGGAATCGAAGGATTAAGAACAACTGGCAATTAAGATAACAACGAGCGATAACTCCAATAAAATCAATTAGAAGAGCTCTTATAAAAGAAGGTGATAAAGCGATAGGGCTTGATAAAGAATTGGTGATAGCATCGGATTAGGTGTTGGGGGGCAGGGTTAGGTTTAAGCTCGATTGAGCGAGGATTGATCAAGGCTGGGTTCGGAGTCGAACTCAGAATATACCAGGTTACGACGTTTAGAAGCGATACCGCCTGAAGGATTTATGGTTAGCGGATAAATAAATGAATGCGCGATATAGGAAAGGAGCGGGATGCGGGTTGTCATGTCGGAGGTACTAGATAACTAGCACCACAGAATTGATTATGTTTGGGTGAGCAACAATCGTGATATGCGAGTTTGACATCGCACGATTGTCGATAAAAGGGATATAATAAGCGAGAGGGGATTTTAGGTCATTGATGGTGTTTAGGTATGATATGGGGTTCCAATAGTAGTACCATGATGTACTACGCGTTTCCACGAATCCGTGAGCGCAAGAATCGCTCAAAACGGAGTTATGGTTGAAGAGATATGGGCGTTTAAAGGTTTGGGGAATTATTTGTAATTACAGAGGACTCAATTGTAATTACAGAAAGGTTTTAAGGACTTATTTGTAAGGTCAGAAAGTTATAGGGACTAATATGTAATTATGGAAAAGTTTGGGGGCCTAGGTGTAAAAAGATGAGGGCCAAAACATAATTGCAGAAAAGTTTAGGGACTTTTCTGAAAAAGTTAGGTCTTAAACCTAATTACAGAAAAGCTTAAGGGCTTATCTGTAAAATGTACAGGGCCCGGGGATTTTTAGGATTTTTGATTTATTTTTCAATTGAAAAACCCGTGGACTCGGTCCACAGGCTCTGTGGACCGGTGAGGGGCCGTGGTCCACCGGTCCACGGTGGACCAGAGGGAGGCGCGCGGCGGTGGATGGCCGGAGGGCTCACCGCCGGCGTCTGCGATGGGTTCCGAGCGGCGAAAGCTCGTCGTGGAGAACGGCAATAACAGCAGATGTCGATGTAGATCAAAGGGGCACCGCGCTTCCAAGCCTTCCAGCCTCTTAGTGTTCGGTAGATTAGGGTTAGAGTTGACCCTGGCGGCTCAACTCGTGATTAACTCTATGATTAGGGTAAACAGAGTGTTTCCCTTTAGTTATATAGGCTGTAGGCTCAGAGCCGGGCCCTTAGATGGGCTTAGATTTGTCTCCCGATCAAGACAACTTAACAGGGGCTTTTAGTCACACTCTAATGGGCCTTTCGGTCCAATTGACAAAGGTCAATAATTCTAACATTCTCCCCCTTGACCGAACGTCAATTGCTAATTCTTTATAATATTCATATTATCGATCACGTGCAGGTGGACATACACAGATCAATAATCTCCCACTTAATTGAACAATCTTATTCTTAAACTTAGGCTTATGTTCACATTATGTTCACACTCAATACCATAACAAAACCTGACGAATCAGTCACCGGAAACAATACAGGTGTACCGGGACATAATTAACCAAAGTCTGCTACAGTATCTTGATAGAATACTTATTAATCTTAATTGGGAGTTTATTTATTCGGCCTCATCCGGAATCATATTTCAGGCTAATCACCAAATCCATACTAATTTCGCAAAAATAGGATAGGAGATAACACCTTCAATTAGTCATGTTGCTAGCTATTTATTTAAAGCATTAGAATGACTTGATCCTGGGACCCTTCTTTCATAACATAACAATAGAATTGTTAATGGGCTTGACACCATCAACTACATGTCATTACTTAAAGGAATTCTGTAATCAAATACAGTAACATTGAGTACTATCAATGTAGACTTAATAATACCGGAATATATCTTATATGCCTGCCTGAAACATGCCATACAAAATCAACATTAACAATGCTAATCTTGTTTTAGAACTTTCTGCAGAATCGCTCATATCTGTAAGAATGAAGGACATAAAACTTAATTGTGCACATTTACATCCATACACCCTCACAAAACCTTATCTGAATTATACTTAATTAAATAAGCATGTTATATGGTGCCTTTAACTTTAAACATCTTTTCCAGTGGACCTTCCCTGGGCTAAGACTAATAAATTTTTTGTCAAGCATTCCGACTTGTAATGCTAAATCAATGACTTATAGATATTAGCATATAGCTTTCATCTGAAACTTTAGGAACGTCTTCCTGTTTATCTTATTCTTAATCTTATACTTATGATAAAATTTGCTATATTACGCAAGACTTACAGGCATAATTATATTTGCATTCACATATTGTCACTTCAGAGCCTCTCTTAACTTTTGTGCTTGAGTGACAATCCCAATACTCACTTTGGTCCCATCAAAGTGTAATACTCCCCAGAACTTAGGAAAAGCATCACTAGATGTATCTTATGATATGATGAAAACATTTCTCCTTTCTTGGAATGCAAGCTTATTCTTTCAACTTACGGATAAAATAATCACTTTAGAGTATCAGGATCTTAATTAATCCACCTTAACCTTATGAGATAAATCAAGGTTGCCCATGATACGTACAAACTTATAGCAAGTTATAAACTTCACATCTTATTTTCTTTTGGAATCACTTTTTCAAAATCTCTGCAGACCCATTACAATCTACTGCCTTGACTCCATCAGAAAATTACTATGAGATGAACTATACTTATGTTCAAAAATTCATAGACCTTTTTATGACCTCTTTTACATAATCTTAGAAATAACTGAGGCTTTCACTTTTGTGCCCAAAACTTAACTTAACTTATTATTAAAATATTACGAGTCTCTGTTATTGAAATACAGCTAATGTAGATCCTCAACAGAGTTAGAAAAGAATGGAGAAACACTTATGGCACGATATGAGAAAATCATAAATGTATGTATATATATATACATCTCATCTTAAATCCTCGATATAGAGGAAACTTATCCTACATTTCAATAAGATTTCTTCTCGCCCATTTCCTTTCATATGAGCTTTCATTGAATTCCGAATAATCAGAATATTAAATGTGTCGGCCTATAAGTTTATCTAAAATAAATTTACAATGATAGCTCTTTAACTTATCTTGGCACGACATTTATTATACCACTGATCAGCTTGCTTTGCCACCACTAGCCCACACCGGCGGTGGCTAGATAATGAACTAGAGCAGCAAAGCTATGATTAAATGTCCACAAAACAGCGGTGGCCAGTATCATGAACACAATCATACTTCAATCGTATCTGATTCCGTTGTACCAACCCACAACAGCGGTGGCCAGAAAATGAGTGACACAACACAATCTGTGAGAATTATCCTGTAAACAGCGGTGGCCAGAATATAGGATAAAACCACACTTAGTGAGACAATTGGTCTTTGTGGAGTGTTTAGACTCCCATCACAATGGTAGTTTTAATAAATCATGTCTTGCATGATAAAGTTGCTCTTGAACTTATTCTTAACTTAAGCAATAAGATATAGCGAAGATATAGCGAGTATATCATACTTAAAACTTATACTTATATTATGCTTAAAATTTTATGCTTAATTTTGTCCTTAAATCTTATGGACGACAAAATGTCATGGAGAGAATTTATTAACATTAATTCTTAACTGACAAGAGCAATTCTTAATTGATATTATTATCTGGAGTATCTTTAAACTGATGAGACATGCCATTCTCCCCCAGAATTTGTGATCTAAACGTGAGTGTGCCACATATTCGACTAGGTCTCATCACTTAACTTATTTCATCTAATTCTGACGTAGTTAATGAATTCATAATTAAATTATGAAATTTGCTTGTAGAGAAGCAAGTATGACAGTAGCTTAAACTTAATGATGTAAGAGATAAACTCATAACTTAAAGAGAAAATATACTCATAAAACAATGATATGTTGAAACAAAAGGTTTCACTGAATTACATTGAATGTCATCAAGCTGAATATTAAATTCGCTAACAAATTCTAAATGATGTTTCTGACAATGAAACTTTAACTAATTCTAAGAATCACTCCCCCGATTTATTGAAATCTTATAGATGTGTCAATGCAATGCTCTATATATGAATCGAAGAGATCCATTCCAAAAGACTTAAGCTCATAAGCAATGTCCCACATGTGGCGTACATGCCATGCGCATCCACGGCGACCATCATAGCGCGAGGTGGTTAGTCTTTTGATGAGGAAACTTGTGCAGACCTACCTATGACTTGACTCAATCAAAGAGAGGAGTCCACCAGCAGTCATGTCCTCATTATCCTCAAATCCTCCCCTTATGCCATCTGAAATTGAACGCTTTATGATTCTTTTGGCAAACTTATTGTCCTTTTCCCATTTCTCTAACTTGGAGTGATACTCATGCATCTTCTCATCATAGTTCTTGATGCCAGAAGTGGGAGGAAATTGCTTGACGGTATGAAGCACATAATCAAGCTCCAGAGACTTGAGAATGTCTTGCACCTTCTCTTTCCATGAAAGGAAATCAATGTCATTAAAGGGCTTAGCTGAAAAGATATAGCCAAATAATAATTCTTAGTAAATATCTTAATGTGCCAATAAATAGTGCTTGAGCATAAATATGCAAATGAAGCATTATTAATCTTAGAGCACACTTAATGAATGCAAACTTATGCACTTCTTATTAATCGTAAGGCATGATGGAAAAATATTACAATAATCTTAAAATTTAAACTTAAATAGTACAATAAGATGCACTAAAATAGCATGAAAATAACCCTACGGTGGTCTGATTACAATCATGCAAAATAAGTAACAACATGCATCACCGGTGGGGAAAATAAGCGAAACTTATTTATCTCATAATGAAAACAGCATGTAACTTACTTATAAGAAATACTTAATAGATCAAAACTTAATAATCTCAGCGAATATGATGAAAATAAATGGTATATAATATTCTCAACTTAATATTCCATATATTCTCAAAATAATGTCTTAAACATGGTGAGAAAAGAGTCATTTATACTGAGCATTTACTTAATGAAATGATTTCCCAACCACATTAATTTCGCAGAGAAAAGCTTATGTTGATCATTAGGGGAAGACTCTTAAATCTTAATAATCTTGCTAATTACTTAAATGATTAACTCATGATTCTGTGAAACAGAATAATCAATAAGACTCATGAAATATGTACCTTGTACACATTAAAATTCCCAAAGAATTTGGCTTAAATTAATAGCTAAATTAATCTTAAACTTATGCCTTAAAACATTGTGCTCAATATACTTAATTAAACTTAATATATATACTTAATATGACAGCGGAAGCTTAACAATAGCAAATGAAATTTTGCCACTAAATATTCTTGAGAATTTAGCTTAATTAATTTCCCAAACGATATGTGGAAAATTGTGCCAAAATAAACTGAGAAAATTATGAGGAATTTTACTGCAATGAAACTTAAAATATCGCTGATAAAATTTGCAGCAAAACTGAGCTCATAAATAATATATTAATTACCTAACTTAAACATGAATTAAACATGAAAATTTTCTTAAACTCTTCTTAAAACTTAAAAGAGCAATACTGAAATTTTTCTGAGAAAACTTAAATTTACGCACGCAGCCCAGTTTAAAATGGAATGCAACCCAACTTAATCTTATTCACGCACGCGTCCCAGCAAAAGAAATTTGGTCCATTAGCGCTCGGCCAGCGAGCCACGCGCGCAGCCCGCGCGCACGACTTTTGGCGCGGGTCGTGGCGCCACACGAGCCAGTTGAGGCCGTCGGGCCGTAAGGCCCGAAAACCTCTCGGCAGGCCGCCGATCCGGCCCGATGCTGGAGCGCGCGTGCCGCGTAAGAGGCCCAGCCCATCTGATGGCTGGAGCCGTGGCCGTCGGATCGAGAGAGCGGGGGATCGGGCGGTCGGGGTCGAAGACCAGCCGAACAAAACCGGCGGCGGCCAGGAAACCCTAGCACAGCCACACCCTCACTCTCTCCCGCCCGCTCTCTCACTGCTCTCGCCTCACTCCTCCTCCGCAGCCGGCGCCGCAGCGCGCCGATGGCGCCGGAGGACGGCGACGCTGGAGCGCCACCATGGTCGCGCGCGAGGGCGACGACGCAGGCCGCTGCGGCGCTGTGGGGAGATGCTCGCCGGCGCATGCGTGCGAGGGATCGCGTGCGGCACCGTCGAGCACCTCCACCATGGTGCCCTAAGGCGCGCCCGTCGTGCGGATCTGAGGCAACGACGGTGACACGGCGGCGGCCCAGCGCGACAACGACGGCGAGATGCCGTGGCGTAAGGGCTCCCACGCGGCGAAGCTTATGCCGTGTGGGGTGTCCTGATGCCGGCGAGGCGCACGCACGGCGAGCTGATGCCGTGGAGCCTCGTCGGCGACCGGAGCGAGAGGAAAGGGCGCTGCCGTTGGCGCGCGCACCTGAGCTGACGCGCGGCGGGAACGGCGGCAAACAGAGGTAAGCCTCTTATCTGACTTAGGGTTAGAGTTAGCTTAGGGTTAGGGTTAGACCAACCGTAGATTAGAAAACCCAGAAACTTAGCAAAATTTCTCATCTAATTGTGACACGAGGCATGATTAACAGATCAATTTTGTGAAACCCTAATTGCTTAACATAATCGTGATGCACTGATCTAATGTTGCTGAACGTGAAAACTTAGATGCGCTAATGAAATTTGACTAATTTGCTTAAAACAGTGCACTAATCTGATGATCTTAGTCATGAAAAAAAAACCTTAATGCGATCAATAAAACTTGATTAAAACTTAATCATGTGTGCATCTAGACATGGAAACATGTACTGTTCGACTTAAAACTCAACTAAAACATGACAGAATAGATTACTGATCTATGTAGCTTAACTGAAAACACCTCTGATTGCATAGCTAGATCATTAAACTGACTGAAAACTAATTAGATCTAGCGCTAACAGAGACTAGGGATCTAAAACGACTAGTTTTAGGCTACTGATACCAATTGTTAGATCAATTCGTGACTGATCATCTAAACTTAGGCGCAGGAACAACTAGTCAATCATTAGATCACACCTAGAAACTTAAATCTAATCACTGAATTGACTTACCCGTCATGATCTCAGCCACTGTTGATGGCTGATGAGGTGTAGAGGCTGTAGAGGCGCTGTAGATCGAAGTAGAACGGCAGGAATAGCAGATGTCGATGTAGATCAAAGGGGCACCGCGCTTCCAAGTCTTCCAGCCTCTTAGTGATCGGTAGATTAGGGTTAGAGTTGACCCTGGCGGCTCAACTCGTGATTAACTCTACGATTAGGGTAAACAGAGTGTTTCCCTTTAGTTATATAGGCTGTAGGCTCAGGGCCATACCCTTAGATGGGCTTAGATTTGTCTCCCGATCAAGACAATTTAACAGGGGCTTTTAGTCAGACTTTAATGGGCCTTTCGGTCCAATTGACAGAGGTCAATAATTCTAACATGCGTGAGGTGTACAACGTTGTATCCTCCAACTCACGCACCTTGTGCACGTACGGCAGGAAGATGTCATGGTAGTCTAGCATGAACAGCTTCTTGTTCTTAACGGCCTGTGCAATTACAAACAGGGTATCAAGCAGATTATGTTTTTCTCCCAACAAACTTTCCGAACATGTTCACTCTGCTGTTTGTCTTACCTCGTCAGCAGTCATGACTCCATTTATCTGCTGTTCTATCAGCTGTTTGGTGATACCAGACTCCCGCGGGCCGTAGGTTTCCTCGTCGAGCTGGCTGACGATAGGAAGTTCCTGCATAGTATCATGTAACATGTACGGTGATGATGGTGTCAAAAACAAACGAACCAACTCTTTCTGAAGTATGGCAAACCAGTGGAGAAATGAATCCAATTTGAACCTACTGTAATGTGATAAAAACGTACCGTGACTAGTTGGATGCTCATTGGGTTCATCCCTGCAAGTGTTTCCCGTGCGAACTCCTCGTCTCTGAACCACGCAAGCTTGTCCTCTGCAATGTGAACATGCGCTCGTGATTCTGCATTCGCGCACTCGAATTCAATAATTAAACATGCATGCAGTGCGATATCTATCACGACGTACTGTCATGAACTTCCGGAGTTTCGAACTTTAGCAGCTTGTCTATCTCATCCTTCAACCCCGGAAGCTCGGCCTTGAACAGGTGCAGCAGCTCCTCCTTGAACACCGAGAAGGCTCGGCTCGCCAAGCTCCCGTCTCCATCCCCCGGCTGGTTCCCGAATCCCTCCTCGAAGAGCGCGTCGATCGCCGCCAAGGAGGGGAAGCTCGTCTTCACCTGCCCCGACGCCCTGGTGCGCTGGATGAGGCCGTGCAGCCCGGAGAGCGTGAGCTTGGTGTAGAACGCCTGCTCCTTGCTCTCCGAGAACGCCTCGTCCCGGGGCACGTAGATGTCTTCCGCCTTCTCTGCCCGCGTCTCCGAGTGCGGATCTGCGGCGCTGAGCTTGCGGCCCGTGCGGCAGCGCCGCGGGTAAGGGCGCTCCTTGCCGCCGAGCACGGGCCGCTTGGTGTCCGGGTCGTTGTCTGGGTTGCCCAGGTCGTTGTACACGTCGTAATCGTAGATGCGATCCGTTTTCACTCGCGTGCGGCGGTCGTTGTCCCCGCGGATGGCTTCCAGCTCGCTCTGGCGCAGCCGCTCCAAGCCCTTGGGCGTCTGCGACGGCAAGTACGACTGCACCGCGCGCCGGACGCATCATGTCAAACTCGATTTGCACACATAAACAGCAGAGGGTAGTATATTAAGTTTTTGTTAACCAAGGGTGACCTTGAGAGGGAAGAAGGTGCGCTTATCGCCGGTGGGATCGTTCTTCTTGTTCACGATCCAGGAGTTGCAGTGGAACAAGACGGCGCTCGACTCGTCACCGTCGCGGAACACCTTGATGTCCCTGATAAACATGTCGTGCTTGTGGTCGCTCTCGACGCGCACGGCCCCGACGGGGCCGAACGAGGCCGGCACGTTGAAGCTGGCCTCGTATATGATGAAATCGTCGGCTTGATTTTCCAAGTACCTGGTTTTGCCAGAGACCGGTTTCATCTCCTGGTCCGTTTCTGCGTGCAGATCCACCCTTAAACACTAAGTGATTTTTTTTTTGCAAGGGTAAACACTAAGTGATTATGAACGCTACAAACTTTGTCAGGGAGCAAAATGACGACTCATCAACCACCTTGGTATTTCAAATACTCCTACATGAATATTTGGACTAGCTATATTTTTCTGTCAAACTTTCGAATCATTTGCTATCAATTTCCATTATAATACATGAAACACTGCAAATATAAAGTTACTTGGATAAATTATTCTTAAGATACACTTTCATAAGTATTTGATTTCAGAAAGATATTTCAACAACAAATAGAGGTCTAGGTTGCGTATCAAGGATTATGTTATTCAAAACGCCAAGTGGCCGTAACGGAGTTACTTTCAGGTAGAGTAAGACAAAATAGAACAATTCAGACATTAGTGGACACATGAAAATTAATTCTTTAGGGAGTTAGTTGGAGCTTTTTAGTGAGGTGGAGCTTCTGACCTGGATCCAACTCGGCGCTGATGAGCTCAAGGCGTAGCCACTCCGTATGAAACAAACTTCCCAGTACGGGAAGATTTTGTAATATATTTTTATCTTTCAAGTGCACCGCCACTTTGGCCTTCATCTTAACCTTCGTCTCGTGCAGCGCGCGGCGGGAGATCGGTTCCGGGGGCTCGATCGTGACTACGGCGGCTTGACCGTTGGACTCGGCCAAGCTGGTTCTTCGGCAGCTTACCTTGGAGACGGTGCGGCGAGTGCTGCTCCGTCGCCGGCGAGGGGCCGGCGACACCAACCGGCCGGAGGAAAGTGTGGTACTGAAGGAAGGGCCATGGCTCGGGGGGAGCATTGCACCTAGAGGTTTCGTTGCCGTTAGCATCGTGGCTAATAATAAGTGTGTTACTGCTACTGCGCTATACAAACTTAAGCAAGGGTGATGGCGATGGATGTCTGAGAACGTGCACCGGGTGTTCCAATTTATAGAGAAGACGGTCAAGTTTGTCCACGGACCTCTACGCGTGCTACTAGTGCATTCCTTTGTACCCTTGTGCGCATATACACATGTGCGGACTGGTCCCTCCCTCTTGATCAGTTGTTAGTTTATCACTCGAAGGAAATACTCATTGTTCTAAAACTATTGTCGTTGTAACAACAGTTAATTCAAAAATAAACTGAAGTTGTTACTCTCACGGTAAAAAAAAAAATTGAGAACCAAAGGAGTATAGTGTAACATTGGTTGCCCCGTTGATGTGCAATAGACCAACCATATGGAAGAATTTGGTTTTTCTGCAACTACATGTTTCTGTGTTTATCAAAATGGGTGTCAGTGCATTATTGCAACCGGAATAGAAATTGATGCTCATGCAAACTGATGAGCGTAGCTTATGCTCAGTTAGTTAGGTTCATTGGGGCGGAACCAATCTACTCGAGTTTGAGTCTCTGACTCAATATGTTTATTGTATTCATTTTACCGGGGATAGGTGACTGCCCAATGATAGCAACTTCGGTAATAATTAATATCAAGATATGCCGACTCATTCTCTCACAAGTGTTTATGGGGGTAGTATGTGAGTGCTTGTGTTAATTAAAGGAGGTGTGTAATAGCACGTGTATGTGAGCATCTTCATGTATACAGTGTTTTGCCAAAAAAATATATATTAGGACCCATGACAATTTTTTTAGTTACAGGTATAGTAATCTTAGGATACATTTGTTCCATAAAAAGTGATATTGGGTTTCGGAAAATCAGAGGTGCTTCTTTTATGCACATTATATTCAGAGGAAACTGTTGATTGAGGACATCAGGCACACTATATATTGCTTTTTTTTTGTTATATATTCTTATCACGGGCTTTATGCTCTTTAGTGGACAGTAAAATTGTGACGTGGATTGTACGAAAATTTTGATACCTGTAGTAACATTTTTTTGTGTACCCCTTAAATTATGATGGATGGTATTATTCAACAGAACTCCAAAGATGGTGAAGAAGTTTTGTTTTTAATTACTATGTCCAAGTTTGAAGTTATAGTCATAGGGAATGACGTATCAATTTTTTTTTAAAAAAAAATCAAAATAAAGCGCAGCTGTAGCACGTCTCGATATCAGGGCTTCATATCAGAGCGCGGAAGCGCACGTACGTACGTACGTCACTACGTGCGCTTCCGTCTGTAGTATACTACCCAATAGCTGCCGTCTCGTGCAGCTCTGCGTGTTTAGCGTTTGCTTTTTTGCCTGTCAGGGCTGCACAGTTTAGTGTGAGTGGATAAGTTTTGTGTGGATGGAGCGCTAATGGCCCCGAGACCTAAGCGCAAGTACGCATTCAAGAGAGCTAGTAAAAGCCATGCAAAAATATGCGTGCAAGTGTCTAGCTAGCTAGCGCTACGCGCTGAACACGGACGACCGCCGCGCCGCACAGGCGCTGCCGGGCACAATGTCTAGAAGTGTCTAGTCTGGGGAAGGTTCTCGTTCGCCCGCGCGCCCCGACGGACGTGCGCCTGTTCGTTTTTGGAGCAGTACTGCTGAGATCGAGGCGTGGAACACGGACGCGCTCCGCGCCACGCACACACAGCGACGTTGCAACCAGCGAGAGGCGATGGCGACGAACCGAGTCGTCGTCGATGTCTGGACAGCGTGCATGATCCATGGACGGAACAGCGGCGGCCGGCCCTGGAGCTGGAGCTGGACGACGCTGGACGACGAAGAAGCTGGCCCTGCGCGCCGATTCACCAAACACCTGTCACCGCGCCCAGCTATATCGGCCAGTCGATCGGTTGGGCCGGCGAGATAGGCATTGCAGATTACACGACGACGACGGATCTGTGCTGTGCTTACAGGGCCCTACTGGAGCGAGAATCTGAGGCCACGGTGCAGCATGCACGTTGGGCCCCTGCATCGGAGACCAAAAAACACAGATTGCCGGATCTCCCACACCACATGCATGCACATGCACGCTTCCAGAGACAAGCCGATCGGCCAGCTGTAGCTTGACAGGGAACGCTGGCTAGTATAGCTACGTTCCTAGGCCATGGCGAAGGATCGGACATGCACAACTGTCCAGAACATATATACATGTGCGCGTTCTTATTTTCATGTTTCTTTCCTTTGGAATAACTAGCCTTTCAACACGTGCATAGCACAGGCTAGAAATCAGAGAGAGAGAGAGAGGTATAAATAGATATATTTTTTTTAAAAATACTTTTGCAAGCATAATGATCGACATAATTGAATATTAATTTGTATTATTAAATATGTACCTTAAACTATGAAACTTTATATCACATCTCAGTTATATTATTAATAATTTGTTTGTGTTAGACTATCTTTCACATTAGATGCAATCTCAACGCCATCTGACTTTTTCCAAATGGTTTTAGTCCGTTAACAACATCCTTTAGACTAATATATTGCAATATATTAGTCTTTTTCTTGGTCTTATTTTGGCCCACATGAAATTGGATCCATCGCTTTAATTACCTCCCTTCATCCTCGACAAAGCCTTCCCGATCATCTGCCTCCTGAATTCTCTTCACAAAAGGTCTGTTGGTATCATCAAATGAGTCATCCAACTCAAAGGTAGGACCCTCATTCTCCCCATTAAATAACTTGTTGAAGCACTTTAGTCATCTGTCCTTGATCTCCTCATCCTTCACCAGAAGTTGTTCTGCCCCATCCTTGATATATTTGATTTGGTTGATGTCCCTTGTTTTCCTCTCACGGATCCTAGCCTGTTGAAAATTAAAAACTGAAATTTGAAGGTGAATTTTCTTGACACCGATTGACATTGCATTGGTTTCAAATTTGCGTATCTTGTATTTATTGGGCTGTTAGAACCTCAACCCGGTTCATTGGGTCCATTAAAGTTATGGCTGATTCTAGCTAGTCGGCCAGTGGGCCATTTCTTCCTATTTTTCCTTTGATTTATTCTTGCATCCAATAATTCACCAAACCACATTAGAATTAATTAGTTTAATATAAAATATGCATAGAACATTGATGAATTAACTTTATTTACCGATATATTGATGGTTATATTACAGATTTAACGACCATCAACATCGGATGTCCACCTGTGGAAGTGCATGATGTAATCTTTCCTTCAAAAATATTACAGTGTATAGTTACAATCCTCATGAGAGAGCGAGAAATACTTTTGAACGGCCAAACCCCCGCAGAATTAATTACAGGAGAAAATATCAGATAGCTAGGTTGAGTACACCATGACATGATTGAATTTTACAAGATCACGGAACCTAGCTAGTATAAGCCTATAGCCGACTAGACATGCATTGCTGGTTGGCTCAGCTCAAATATAGATGCTATTCGGGATGCCCATCTCCATCACAGACTTCTCGTCCCAGGGATTGCCGTCGCACGGCCTCAGAAGCGTATACGGCACCACACCGGCGCCATGTCTGTTCTTCCGCGTTGGATCATCATTCCACTTGTTGATCTTCTTCACGATGTCCCACAACCTCCCTCGAAACTTATAAAATGCCGATTTAATTTTCTCATCCGCGGTCCACGCTGGCTCGACGTGTGTTCCCATGTACTGTTCGTCTGGCGAGTGCGATGATAATAGGTCTAGTACTATTATCACATTTAAACTCTGGAACTGGGACGGGAACGTGTCCAACAACACCTTATCTGGATTCTTGTTGTAGATCTTCATGGCCTCGTCACCCATCTCCAGCGGTATATTCTGCCGGGCAATGGTGGGGCGGTTGGGAATGTACCCGGCATAGGGGTATTGGCCGAAGTTCACCGCAGCGTGGTGGCCAGATGTGATCCAAATTATGGTTGTCAAGACCTGGATAAGGCTCTCGCGGGCCTCACCACTGTCTAGCTTCGGCCACCATGGCTCGTGTTGCTTGTCCTCATGGCCTTTGGTGCGTACCTCCTTCCACCAGCCCTGAAGCTCCTGGTCATTGTTACATTTGTTTTCGTGGCATATTTCCTAGCATAGATCCCAAGGTTGCAAATAGCGGGCTGACGGATACCCAAATCAGGGTATCCTGATCTAGGATGCTTAATTCTGCTAACCGTCTCAGCTTAATTGTGTAGGGCCCACAGGAACAGGCACACGACAAACAGAGCGCTCGAGGGGCCCACGGCCGACCCCGAGGGCACATACAAGTTCCGCCTCGTCCGACCCCGAGTCGGCCGGGGCCCACGACTTTCGCCCCGCCCGACCCCGAGTCGGGTGGGGTCCACAGACTCCGCCTCGCCCGACCCCCAGTCGGGCGGGCCCACGACTTCCGCCCCGCCCGACCCCGAGTCGGGTGGGGTCCACAGACTCCGCCTCGCCCGACCCCCAGTCGGGCGGGCCCCGAACTCCGCCTCGCCCGACTCCCAGTCGGGCGGGCCCACAAGCCGCGCTCCACCCGACCCCGAGTTGGGAGACTTCGTCGAGAAGATTTTCCTCTGGCAAGGAGGACAGGCATTTACGACGAGTAGCTGGGAGCCTTAACTCTACCCAGCAACTCATCTACTTGCAGGCACGCGATCTGACCTGCACAGTGACATCCGTCCCATCTCACAGCGCCGCCTGACACCTCGAGTACAGCAGCGGGATGGCTACGGCATCATCATCACCCTGAACAGGGACGAAGACCGGACCGGCGACAAGACGGTCGCGACAGTCTGGGTTGACATCTCGACCACCTGCCCGGCGACCAGGCTGACAGGACGCCGCCTGACTAGAGCCACAGTAGCGGATAGGGATCAGACTAGTGCGGCGCGTAGCCGCGCTGTCCACAACGGGAAAACCCCGTTCTCACTTGTAAACCAGCTCACTCCTTGATTATAAAAGGAGAGCTTGGTGCATGAGGAGGGGGGATCCCGAAGATACAACGCACACAGACATAGAGATACACACGAAGAGGTTTGGAGTTTTTCTCCTCCCTCGCCAACACTTGTAGCTCCCCTCTGCAAGTCGAAACACGAACCACCCACGAACTGGACGTAGGGCATCGATTGCCTGAACCAGTATAAACCTTGCCTCTCTCGCAAAACCCTCGCCATCACAGAAGATTGTTAGGCGCCGTAGTTACAAATTTACTTGTCGGCCGGTTTCTTAACACCGACACGGGCTATAAAGTTTAGCGGCACGCTCTCAGAAAAGCTATCAAAGCTATAGCGCAGCTATAGCGGCGGCTATTGCCAATAGCGGTTTGCAAAATAAAGCAATTTTCTGGCCAAAACATTAGTAAATTCGTCAATTTCAGCCTACATTTCAAAAAATGTATGCCATTGTTCAAGCATACCATCGTCCTAGCATGTATATGTCATCTTTTCTAGCGGCAAAACAGTTCAGAAAATCAACAAAGCAAGCATCATTTAAACTATGAACAAGAAAATTCATCATATCGCTTGACTTATGATATATGAACCATAAAGCATGAAACGTAAGTTCATAACTCAGATATAGCGGAGTTAGCGGATGAAGTTAGCGGGGCTATTTAACTTTAAAGCGGAGTTAGCGGCATTAGCGGTAATATTTGTAATATCGTCGCGGCACCTATCTCAAAAAACTATAGCGGAGCTATAGCGGGCTATTTGCATCCCCAAATCACCAGTTATATTTTAGCCATGTGACCTTGATGAGCTTATTGTTCTCTTGGCCCTAATTGGATATCATTGTTGGCTCTAATTGGATATCATTGTTTGCATTAGCTGTTTACTTTGAATCAGCACACAACATGTTTTGCGGTGATTCAGTTCAGCATGATTGCATCCATTTTGTACTCTATTGGTTCTTATAGCTATTTTAAGTTTATATATGGGCACTGTACATTATAGGAACCTTTTTGGTAATGACATCCGGTTGTTGATATACGTCATAAATAATTACTATTTTGCCCTCCCAATTTTGTTTAAGTTTGGTTGCAGTTACGTATTTCTAGCAACTAGCTGCTGCGTGATTTATTAAATTGATAGTTCAGGCATTGAACAGGCCCGCAAAACTTTGTCATTGATCTTATATTAATTTTATATCAATTTTCAGCATTGGTATTTTCATGGGGACAATGTCATGGAGGCTGATAAAAAAGCAGGGTCCACTGTGGATTATAGTGGCATGATCTTCTTGTATTACAGGTGACTAATAGCGAAATGGAAGTACAGCTTGCTGTTCAGCATGTGGTTTATATTTTCATTACTGTTTCTTTAATCTTCTTGCTGGAGCATGTAATTTTCAGTTGGTAATTCAAAGTGCAGTTTTTTTGTTGTTGTTATCATTCATCTTGTGTGTCATACCCCATCTCTAGGGTATGTTGTGCATCATGTATCAGTCCCTGGATCAGTAGCTGATACGCACAAGAACACAGATATGGTAACCAAAAGCATACTTCGAATAGGTACATAAGTATAATACCTGATTAATCACCCCTAGTGGCGGTACGACAAGGATTCAAAAATATCCAAGTCCCTCCGACCAACTAGCGGTGAAGCAGACAGCGGAAAGCCAAGGCTCCACACCACAGGCAGACTTGAGAAGCAGAACCGAAAACCTAATCGTCGTCGTCTTACGAAGTCTTCTCTGACTAAAAACAACAAAAGCAAGAGCGTGAGTACATAAGGTACTCCGCAAGCCCTACCCTACTCAAGGGTATATGAACATGCACATTTGGTCTTAGCAAGGAGAAGGCTGTAGGGTTTCATTTGCAGAAAGCAATTTTATGCAGGGTTCCCTTAGAGCAAGCCAAGGATTTTAGAGATAAAATAGAGATATATTTGTCAGTATTTTAGTTGGGTGGCCCTGGGGGAGTATGAAACATTCCCGCCAGTTCCCAAGTTTTAGTTGGGCCTTCTGACCTCAGCGGCCATACCGACCCGGCATCCATGCCATCACTTCCAAAACACGAGTTGGCTACAACTCACTCACACGCCAAGGAATAGAAGAGGTGGCTAATCTCAAGGAGCGTAGAACCATAACGTGTCATATGCCGTGACAACGTCCATCCGGATGAATTCTTATCCTCAGCAGAGGGTGTACAGCTTTCCCCACGGGCTATGCACTCTTGTACGGAGAGTGACATAACGCTTAGTCCATCTTCACTGAGCACTTCGCAAAACCACCACGGAATCACACTCAGGGGCCTGTGACAATGAATTGTCACACGACGGCACAACACACCTTTAACAGGTGCATTCGTGCTCCCGCAACGAGTTGCAGGATCCGAGTACAAACCAGGACAGGCGGCTTTCCCATGCACCGACACTGGGTTCCGCGACCGGACCACGGGTACGTTTCCCGGGTCTTTTCCTGAGCTTCCGTTGCTACAACAGCCTCCGATGGTGTTGCAAGTGTACCCAAGAAGGTAGGATAAGTCCTTCCCATTCAGGTTCCGTGGTTGTACGGGAAATCGTTAGGTTACGGTCGAGAGAACCGGTCCTTATGTGGCCGGGCAAGCACCATATCCCACACTGGCGGGCTATCACACTATCCACATCACCTCATCAGTGGTCTTGCCCGCAGTCCAACCCATCCCATCATCATCACCTAACACAGTTGTGCTACTCCCAACCCCAAGTATCACACACACCACCAAACTCATTTAACACATTTTGTAAAAACAAGTATGTGAGAGGTGTGGCAATGTAGAAACATTGCGAGGGGTCCTAAGCATTCTAATAGCAAGGTAGTCATGCCATCATAGAAATGATGGTACTGTCCTAAGGTTATCAAGGTGATGGGTAAACAAGGGTAATCAAGGATTCTGGTATTTATGCCTATATAGTGGCATCATTACCAACAAGCAAGTAGGTCATAGCTACACAAGCAGTAAAATAACAAGTAATGCATATTACTAGAACAGGCTCTATAGGTGCAATGCGAAAACAGTAGGTTCAATCATGATCAAGGAAAAGTAGAGCTTGCCTGATGAACGATATCCTAATCTTCAAGTTCCTATTCTTTATATTCTTCTGTCGAGGTCGATGTCTTCAAATTCTTCCTCGAAGCTTGTATCTTCCGTCTTGGATTCCTCTGGATCTTTCTTGAAGCTTGAAACGCTTTGACTCTTCCTCGAATCTTGCGTAAGCTAGCGCATAAAAATACTACGTATAAATAAACTACCGCGAAAGAAACTAAAGATCAAAAAGAATCAATAAGATCCAAATAAACTCCAAGAAGAGCCGATGGAACACCATTAAAGGATAAAAGACACAAAGCATGTATGATGCATCCAATTTTACTTTAGCAAGATTTATTATCTTAGAAAGGCTTGTTAGGATAATGCATCGAACACTAGGGCTTTTGGTGTAAATGAGAGATGCTAAACGCGATGAGAAGAGCATGAGTGCAGGTGAAGGTGAGTACAACGTGTGTACGTGTATGCTGTACACTTGCGTCAGTACAGCTTTGTATAGGTCGTAACCTATACAAAGGTTATTGCAACAAGTGTACAAGTGCAAGGTGTGTCACTTTAATTACTTACCTATGGATTAAGGGATTACCTAATGGTGATTGACTACTGATTACTTATTAGATTAATTAATTATTAAGACTAAACTACTAATTATTCGTCATGAGTTAAGCACATGACGGGGGTACGTGCTCGTGATCATGCATGACATGAACGCATGACTGCAGACAAAGCACGGGAATCGAAGGATTAAGAACAACTGGCAATTAAGATAACAACGAGCGATAACTCCAATAAAATCAATTAGAAGAGCTCTTATAAAAGAAGGTGATAAAGCGATAGGGCTTGATAAAGAATTGGTGATAGCATCGGATTAGGTGTTGGGGGGCAGGGTTAGGTTTAAGCTCGATTGAGCGAGGATTGATCAAGGCTGGGTTCGGAGTCGAACTCAGAATATACCAGGTTACGACGTTTAGAAGCGATACCGCCTGAAGGATTTATCGTTAGCGGATAAATAAATGAATGCGCGATATAGGAAAGGAGCGGGATGCGGGTTGTCATGTCGGAGGTACTAGATAACTAGCACCACAGAATTGATTATGTTTGGGTGAGCAACAATCGTGATATGCGAGTTTGACATCGCACGATTGTCGATAAAAGGGATATAATAAGCGAGAGGGGATTTTAGGTCATTGATGGTGTTTAGGTATGATATGGGGTTCCAATAGTAGTAACATGGGTTCCGCCGGCGTCTGCGATGGGTTCCGAGCGGCGAAAGCTTGTCGTGGAGAACGAGGACGCGATGGCACAACCGTGGATGGCACATGTCGATGACGGAAGACAAGGGAGCGGCCACGGCGGCTCACCGGAGTTGGTGGCTGCGGCGGCGCGCGACGGGGAAGCGCACGGAGTGGGTGCGGGGCTTTGCTAGTGTGTCATGCGCGTGCGCGGAAGAGAGGCGAGGCCAGCGCGTGTCTCGGTTTGGCCGGGAGCGGCCGGAGAGGGGTCGGCGGCGAGAGTGCGCGGTGGCGGGTGACCGGAGCTCGGGGAGAAGGCTCTCGGCTAGGGGAAAATGGAGAGCTGAAGCGCGTATGAGCAAGAGGAAGTGAGGGCGGAGCTCACCGTGCTCTCGTACAGGCAGGAGATGAGATGAGGAAGGCCGGCGATGGTGAAGGAGGCGGAACCCTAGCTCGTCGTCGATCTGCGCACTCGGTTCACGGCGGCGCACGGAGAGAGGACGTCGAGGTGCAGCGCGGAACAGGGAAGCTTGGTGGAGGGAGAAAGGAAACAGGGCGCGCTTCTGCGACGGTGAGAAGAGGCGCCGAAGAAGGTCACCGGAGTGAGGAGAGAGTGAAGGAGAGGGAGGGAGAAATGGAGAGAGAGAAGGGAAAGGAGGGGTTCGACACAGCTTTAAGAGCGGCGGTGGCGTGGCCGCTACGGCGCGCCGACAGCGCGGTATGGCGCCGGCGCTGTGGCTGACGTCGCCGACGCGACGCCGACGGGACGCGACGGAGGAGGAGGATGACAAGGCGGGCCCGCGTGTCAGCGACTGAGAGAGGGAGGTGGGCTGGGCTGGCGTGCGCGAGCTGGGCCGAGTGCGGTGGCTGGGCCGGGAGGAGGAAAACGGCCCACTGGTGTTTTTCAGAAAAAGAAAAGAGAAAGGATGACGGGCTGGGCCGAGAGGGGAAGAGAAAGAAGGATTTCGGCCCGAAGGAAAAAGGATAAGGAAAAAGGTTTAACTTTTTCTAAAATTTGAATTTGAAAGGATTTCAAATTCAAACAAAAACAAAAACCAATCAAACACTCAAAATAAAGCCAATAAAATCCAAAAATGCACATGATGAAGTTTTTGCAAGGTTTCAAAATCAAAACTTTTTAAATTCGAAGTGTATTTGACAAACTTGAGTCAAATTTATTTAATTTGTTGTAAATTCAAAATGGATCAAATTTTTAGTAGATTCAAATGATGGCAAACACTTGAGCACTTGTTTTAATATTTCAAAATTTTCAGATTCAAACTAAGTTTAATTTATTTAGTGAATTTTATTTTGAAAATTCATTTCAAGGGGAGAAGTTGGACAAAAATTTAAATTTGGAGTGATTTTTATTCCCTTTTTTTTATTTTTCTTTTCTTTTTCTTTTTGGCTCCAAAAGTAGGGTATTACATTGTGTCGGTGTAATCGACTTTATCTGAATAAAACAAGTAGTGGAATGTTGAACAGTTTTGTCGCATGGCTTTGCAGAATGGACAGTTAATTTGCATACTGCATGTTGTGTTGCTTCTATGCTGAAAAAAAAAAGAATTCAAATATATTGCTTTTGTCCTGATAGATTTTCTTTCATGTAAGAATCAAGTGTTTCCACCCTTATCTGTATGAGTATTCATATACTTCCTGAATGAGATTAGTGCCGCTTCTGTGGGGGGCTGCTCTTCCGTGTTGGCAATGCGAAGTGTGGCCTGAAAATCGATGTAAGTTTTTTTAACCTAATATGGTCATATTCAGTGATATTCATGTAGCCAGTGAGAACAGTTTTTTTGCTCTGCATGTGTCAAACTGTGTAATTTTCGATGCTACATGTTATTTGCTAAGTATCATGTTCTTTGATTTTAGGATGAGGTGTCCTTGTATTTGCTAATATGGTTTGGAGAAGTAGATGGTGTGGTATTCTGCTAGAGTTATTTCATATGGACTGCTTGCCAGGAATACTGCAGGTAAAGACTTTAGCCTTAAGATGTTCAGAATTTGTGAATTATACTAGCTAGAACCTGCACATTTCTCAATCGGAATTTTAACATAACTTTTTGCTTACTACTGTGTGCCGTTTTCATCGATCATTAATCTGAATAAGTAAAGGCAACCTTTACCTGATCATAAACTAAGTGCTTCGTTCTTGAATTATGTACCATTTCGAACAGAGGAAAACACATATTCTTCGTCTCACTCTTACCATGTTTTACAAGTTTGCCTTCCAGGTGATGATTTCTGTTCAGTAACATAATGGTGACCTTGCATGTCCTATCTTTTGACTATTATGACGGGCATGTCGATCTTGGATCTCGGGTATTGATAGCTTATTTTGTGTCATGGGTAGCAATGCCATTTGTTATTACTCTGATATATACTTTCCTTGGTGTTGAAGCTTGATATTCAAGATGTCAAAACAAAAAAAAGCTTGATATTCAGGTAAATAGTTGAACAAGTGGAACGGTTGTTTTCTGCATGTCGAAATGCGAAACCAGATATTTTTTGTTCTAGAACCATTTAAATATTGAATCTCCTTAATCGATTGTAACTTTCTTTGTGGGTTGTACTTAATATGTCACATGTAGCCTTTTTCATTCAACTCTTTTCCATAACTTTATGTGTCTGTTTTGATCCAGCCATATGGTGGATTATAATAATGTACTAATATAGATAGCAGAGCCTCCAGATGCTGCCTGGCTCTGAATTTGGGTTCAGACGTGGGGTATTTTGGTTTCCCTAAGTGTTCACCTTGGCCAAAAGTTTCTCCAAATAATGGCCAAATGCAGTTTGGAACCTCGCTGATAGTGTTGTTCAATTTTTTTCTTTTTGAGGAATCCACAGCAGGGGAAACCCCTACTATGGGGTGCTGTTGGATGTAAGATGAATGATTGTCCGCTCCTCCAACGCTTGTGTGTGAGTAACTTCTCTTTTTCTCCTATGTCATGATGCACATCCACGATGCATTCATAAATAGCTATCAAAATTTGGTGGGGAATATGGAAAGAAAGAAATCGCAGAATTTTCCAAAACAAGGAGCAATCCTACAGCAAGACTGTTGATGCCATTTTAGAAGAGATCAAGCTCTATAGACTAGCAAAGAGTTAGTAACTTGACCTTCTCAGGCCTTTTTCTTTCCTTTTTACATGTAGCTGCTTTTTCATTTTATTTTCAGAGACCTGCAATATGTACTGTAACCCCCTTTTTTTCCTTCTTACTGAATGGGCAGCTCTCCTGCCAACCTTTAAAAAAAAATAGCTAATCCATGCCACAGTATCATGTAGGTTTTTTAAACTCTATAGTTTGCTTTCCAATCAAGGCTGGTAAATGGTCTATTTTTTCCTTCTGTGTATATTTTTTTTCCTTTTCATTAATGGTTGTTTAATGGAAGAACTAAGAAGCAATTGTTGTGTTAGTTCCCATCATCCCATGAGGTTAATTGCTTATCATTCAATCACTATATAATAAAAACGTCCCTAAAAATGCAGGTTGATTAAATTAAATCAAAATGCTACATGCTGTTGCGATATGATTATCTTAATATAAAGGGTATAGTTTATGCTTGCTCCTTTCACTTTTAGACAATTTACTGCGATCACTAGCCACTATTGTACGGTTCGGTTTTAAAAGGTTCTGACAGATACACATCAATACCAGCTGTATTGCGTTTTTAGTATATAATCCGCTGGACTGATTTTAACCGGTGATTTTGTGCAGGCAAAATTAAGATGACAGTATAGCAAGACAAAATTAAGAGTCAGATTTCCATAGGTCAGTGGTGTTACAGGTGAGGTGCCTGAGCATCAAGAACATGAGGAAATCTTACAGGTTGCCTGAGCTAATAGATTTGCGTGAAGGGATAATGTACATCCTATGATTTCAAAGCTTGAACCCATACAAAGTGTCACCTTATGTGTTTTCATTGTTTACTATGTTGTATGTATATGAATTCCAAATGTTTCATCGCAGAAAAAAAATGCCAAATATATATGTGCATGAGATGTAAAATGTCATTCCAACTGAACTGTGTAGCGGTTACTTCTTAAATAGGTAATTAAGGAACTGTGATTAGGTTACTCTGTGACTTTTTTTTTTGAACTGTGTTACTGTGACTTGAAGCCATTTAGAGCTATTATCCCCATTCTATTTTGATATTTCAGGCTTTGAGTAGTGTATTGTAACTGTATCAACACATTCCCTTCCATACAACAATACGTTCATTTGCCTGGTTTGAGTAGATAGAGACTTACATGCCTTTATTACAATTACAAGTATAAAGACCTAAACTTTCCGATGTTGTATCTTAATAAACTGCGAATTTGCTTAGATGTTGTATCTTAATAAACTGCGAATTTTGATTTTTATTTTCTTATGACTCTTCTCTCTATATAAGCTGAGCAGACAAACACCCAACATCAGTATTACTTTTCCAAAGCATCTGTTTAGGCCATCAATTTATACAAATCACATTTTTTGAAAACTATTATAAATCACATAGTAAATCATCAAGCGAGGCGCGAAGGCGCGCCGTATACCACTAGTATGGACGAGACTTGCTTATCTGGGCCTGCTGTGCATGGCTGCCTTGGTTCGTGGGGCTTAGGAATGAAAAAAAAAATCCAATAATGCTGGCAGCAAAGCCAAGGTGAACAAAATATCAGCAGCTCTGTCGGTCATCCAGCAGCGTAGCGCTCCCATGTCCACATGTTTCTATCGAACGAATCCCCAAACCTCTATTTTTTCCTTTCGTTTCAGTCTTTGCTGCCACGCGCGGAGAACGCAGGCAGGACACTTGCCTCTCCGCCGCTGAAGCGCAATCACCCGTGACCCGGGGCCTCGTTCTCATCGCCGTACTCATCCCCTTCTCTCTTGAAACATCCGCACTACAGCCGCAGTCCTCACCTGCTCATCCTTCTCGCTCGCGTCGCAAGTGGTAGTCACGGGCCCATCGTCTGCTCATCCCTCTCGCTCGCATCCCAACTCGATACAGCCCGCCATCTCCTCACGAGCAGTCAGCAATCCTTGTCTTTCCTGGCATCACAAGTCGCGAGCATTGAGCATCCGCCATTCCGCGGCGGTGAGGGAAATCTAAAGGAGGTTGTTCAAATCGGGCAAGCGAGGTTGGCGCATAGAGGACCTTCTCGATGACTGCTCTGCGTCGACTCGTCGACATCGGTTGTCCTCTCCTCTGCATCGACGGAGTACGCCGCCGTACGCCGAAGCCATGCCCAACCAACAATCAATCTCCGCACGGCATGGCGGCCCAAGGTCGATGCAGCCCATCAGGGCGCCCAGCCGCGTCGCGGCCTACGCCGGCCCGTAGGCGGCCGCCGACGTACGGAGAGGCGTCGTGGCGGCTGGGGGAGGCGGCCACGCCGGCTTGGAGTCGACGCGGCCTCACGCCAGGCAAACACGTCTATCAAATCACTGTGAACTGCGGAATCCTGTGCTGCATCAGCACTCTACTAATAGCTAGGCAATGCTGACGAACCGAAGTTTCCTTTTATGCTGCTACAACTGGAATCCAGCAAGTTAGCTTAAATGAGGAACATGATAAGATTTATTGGAGATGGACATCTGATGGGAAGTACTCAGCAAAATCAGCTTATGAAATACAATTCCTACCACATATCTCCCAGCCGTGGACTAGCCGAATCTGGAATGCAAAATCAGAATCAAAATGCAATTTTTTTGCATGGTTAGCTTGCTTAAACAGACTAAACACAGCAGACGTTATGAGGAAAAAACAGTGGAATGCAGATGAAAATTGCTCGCTATGCTACTGCCTGCCTGAGACAGCGGAACATATGTTGAAGGACTGCAATTACACTGAAGCTACTTGGAAATTATTTGCGGAAAAGCTAGATAAACAAGAGATAAAACACCTTCTACCCTCTGCACAATCCATCCGGGATGCAACACATAAGCTATACAATGCTGGAAACGGAAAGAAGGACAAAAGAATCATGGTGGGCTTCCTCCTGTACTTTTGGTGAGGAATCTGGAAAGAGAGAAACCGAAGAGTGTTTCAACATAAAGAACAATTGTACAGCAAGACGTGCGCAGCTATTATGGATGACATTCGCCTATTTAAAGTTGCAACCAGTAACTGAGGACTTCCTTTTCCTTTTTTAGTTATATTTGTATTTTGTTCTTTACGACTGGCTGTAACCTTTTTGTACTCTCCTCTCCTTAATTAATATACAGGCAGCTCTCCTGCCTAGTTTTCGAAAAAAATAGCTAGGCAATGCTGACGAACCGAAGTTTCCTTTTATCCTGTCTGTATACACGTCGTCGCTAGCTACGTTTGATTCGACAGCAACGACAGCTGAACCGGACGAAGCAGCCAGATGGACGAAAAGAAAAACACCTCGATCAGGCTCTCACCGCATGCACGTGACACGTGAGTCTCGCTGGCTAGATACATGTGGTGGGGTAGCGCTTGATTTTGGATATACTTGACGAAAGAGCCACGTTCAAGCATATACATGCATGAAAAGAGAATAATCTAGAGGAAATCTCCAACCGTATATGCATGAAGACAGAATAATCTAGCGGAAATCCCTTTTTTTATATTTTACAACGAGGCAAGCTCTCCCCGTCTCCAATCAATTAATATATAACTAGCAAGGTGGCCCGCGTAAGATTGCGCGGCTAGACCTGTTACACATTTTTCATACAAAAAAATAGACATATATATTTTTTAATTTTCCTAAGAAACTAAAGGTTTGTTTAGCAGAGCTTTTGAACCAGCTTCTGCTTCTGTTTATGGTTTGCAATGGTCAAAGAGCTTAAAGGTTGAAACAGTTTATGGAGCAAAGCAAGATAGGCCGTTTTAGAATTGAACGTGTGAGCCAAAGATTAGAGATCCTAGCTTTTCATTGCTAAATGCTGCCTCCCCACCCACCCTCAAGTTCCTCATAATTACCTGTCATTGGTAAAGAAAAAAAATCGCCTCATTCTCTGGAATCCTTCGTCCCATTCCTTCCCTGTTCTCTCTTTGTGCGCGCCCGACGGAAGCGTGCATCAGCTATGAACTACAAACAAATATCACCAGAAGGAGAAAACAGAGGAGGATACTCCATAAATCGATGGATCCGATTATGGGGTAGCTTAAGGGGGCGTCGATGCGGAAGAAAGCTATGAACTACAAATAAATATCACCAGAAGGAGGAAACAGAGGAGGATACTCCATAAATCGATGGATCCGATGATGGGGTAGCTTAAGGAGGCGTCGATGCGGGAGAAGGCGAGGCGTGGAGGCAAATTGTCGGTCTCGCAGTGCAGGATGTAGGCGGCCATGGCACCGGTGTTGCAGGGCATGGCACAAGTGTTGCTGGCCTCGGTGGCAGCCTCGCAGAACGGGTATCGCATCCCTTGACAATCATGGCTGGTGTCCTGGACTATGAACGTGGGGAGCCATGGCGTTGCGGCCATGCGGGCCATTGGGCGCGCCACCTGTTCTGGATCCATGTCGATGTGAGCTTGGTTATTTTCAACACATGGATATATTTCCCTGCGTCTATGCGTCTCTACCGTGAACAAAGGAACAAAGGAAGTGCCGTGTAGGATTCGTTTTATTCTCAAATTAAACTCCATGTGCAAACGTATTAGGATAGAATAATTCCTTTCTTTAATGTACAGGACTCTTTCCTTCAGTACAATCAACGCGGAAGAGAACTGATTCTGGTAGATTTTTTTTAATTCCGAATTTTAATTTGACACTGATTCACAGTTGTTTTTATGGTGGATACTTCCTTTAATTTGGGCCGTTCAATCTTCATAAAATCCAACAGCTCATAACTTTTCTTTTTTCTGAGTAACGTGGGAATTTCTAGGCCTTGAGAGCAAACGTAGTGGCTTTTTTTTCCCTTCAAATACTAAGATAATAGATAACTAACCTTTCAACCCGTGCATCGTACGGGCTAAAAATTAGAGAGGCATAAATAGATTTTTTTAAAGATATATTTTATTGAAAAAAATACTTTTGCAAGCATAATGATCGAGTTAACTGAATATTATTTTTTATTATTAAATATGTACTTTAAACTATGAAATTTTATATCACATCTCAGTTATTTTATTAATAATTTGTTTGCGTTAGACTATCTTTCACATTAGATGCTATCTCAACGCCATGTGACTTTCCAAATGGTTTTAGTCCATTAACAACATCCTTTAGTTCGACACTGTACTACATTTTTTTATACCCAATATATTAGTCATTTTTCTTGGTCTTATTTTGCCCCACATGAAAATGCATTAGTGACTTAATGCACCACACTCTGTATGTTAGGCCATCATTCGTGACCTCTCCATTAATCCTGGCGTGATCGGAAGCATTAAGTTTAACTATTCATACCTCTACTTTATTATGCATTGATTAGGAAGCCCTTGAAGAATCTCTTCCCTCCTTTGGCTGGATCGCACACATTGCACACGGCAGCAAGCCTAGCGAATGCTTCTCAATCCATCCTTGAAAACAATTTGATGAACGCCAGCATATATGGCATATATGGCATACGGCACTCGCTCGAGCATACATGACTTGACCCCACCTCTCTAAAAAAAAAAGGAAACTGAATTAAGAGCTAGTTAAATTAAGGAAGAAGTCTATTTTACTACCCTCAAGTATCCATGTAGTTCACTTAACCCCCTAAATTAATTTTTGGTCTATTTTACTCCCTCTAACTATCTAGATTGGTTCAATTCACTACCTCATGAAATTTTTCTTTTTTGTATCTCTAGCTACATATCACGATTAAGCTTTAACTTTTGTGAGATTATAGGTTAAAACATACTTTATGTTAGAAAAATGTTTAAATAATTGTTTTTAAATTTTTTGTATGTGGAAAGTGTGCAATACAAATTTGACATATAAGATAGAATAATGCAAGAAAATATTTCTGAAAAAATCTGGAACAATTTTTCTAGCATAGAGGATGATGTCATCTACCATCCTACAAAATTTGAGCTTCAAATATAACCCATACAAAGAGAAACAAAAAAGAAAAAATTCACAAGGGGATGAATTGAACCAATCTAGATAGTTCGGGGTAGTAAATCAGACTAAAAATTAGTTTAGGGGGTTAAGTGAACAACATGGATACTTGAGGGTAGTAAAATGGATATCTGAGCTGGTGAATACTTTGATGCTTCGAACTATTTATTCACGTTCTCAACCTCTGACCTCTCTCTGTCAAATATGTGCTTCGTTGATCCAAGCTATTGCATCTGCCTCGTTAAAAGTGTTGCTCCATCTAGCTCCAACCGTTCAAGATGGCCATGGTTGCCATATACACGTGATGTAGTGCAACCGATGGGCAGTGAGAAACTCCATACTAAAGATGATAACTTATGGGCAAAGCCATTTCGGGCCTTACATGGCTTTTCTCCGACAACGTTAAGCTACTGCGGTCATCGTGGCATCTCTACTATGACCCAGAGGCAAATATGATCAGTTCTCCGACAACGTTAAGCATACGAACACTCTTTCCTGTTCTCTTGAGCAGACACCATGAACTAGCTACAGTTCGAGGAGCTTTTCCCTTTCTTGTTCTACAACTCGTCTGCAAGTAGCAAGAGGGTAAGCTTCAGATCTTGTTTTGCTGTACCTTTGATCATCTCCTATCCAGGAACTAGACCAAGAAACAGAGTAGCTGAGCTCTTAAAGACATCCTTGTTCAGGCTTGTTGCCGACTTGCCGTCACCGACGGCGAAGCTACCAGTAGCTCTGTATTATCAGCTTTGTATTCAGTCTACATGGCTTCAGAAATAGCAAGGCATCAGTAGCTCTAATAGGAATTATGTCGCACTGCATTTCAAAGCATTAGGTTCAGAGATAGAAAAGTGCAATAGTGACTGTCGACATGTAGGTTCTCTGTAATTCCTCTCTGGTGCATACTCATATGTAGTACAGGAACAAATAGAGCTTTGGTCAGAGATTAATCTATTGTGGTACTAGTTCATCATCAGAGTATATTTTTGAGAGGAGAAATCTAGTAAGTTCACTAGCTGAGTTGCACTTTTTCGTTCAGTTATGCTATAGGGAAGCAGAGTACGTTCTGTACAAAAGCAGAGGAGGGTTACTTAGAGCTCAATAATCTTTTAGACAGTTACATGCTATCAGTTTTGGTTAGGTTCAGACTTGAACACCATACATATGCATGTGAATGCCTAGAAAATCCTATATAGTAGTTAAAACATAAGCTAGCCAGCTCTCCTAAATTCTGAACAATACCGTTCCATTAGCTAGGCTCCAATCCTGACGCTCTAGATTAAAATTCAGTATAGAGTGGAAACGTCCCTGGTCCCAATCAGAGCACACTTTCAGTTAACCAAATATGCATTTTGCTTAGCTAGTTAGAAAAATAACCCTAACCTTTATACATGATGCATGTTAGCATATTCTGTAAATGCAGTCTTGCTTCATGGGCCATGCCAACCTAAAGTATTATGCCATCAGTAGCATATAGTTAAATATACTTAGTTATATCTATGTCGATATGAGGGTAGATGTCAGTCTTATGAGAGCAAATACCAATTGACATTCACAGTACTACATAAGCATGACCTGCATATAAGAGCTTTATTCTCAGGAAAGCAAACTGTAGTGTTATATGAAATGCTACAGTACATCACATATCCATGCATCAAGTTATCAGATTATTTGCTTCTTTCCAATGCATCATGCTTTGACAAAAATAATTTCAATTCATAACTGAATATTCCAGATTTATTTGGAATTTCATTTGATTCTTTTTAGGGTAGTTATTTATTATGTCTTCTTCTTACTCGACGCTAGATATTGACGTGTACAAGCTCGGATCGGGGGCTAGTGTAGAGAGGGGTAAAATCCTGAAGCTGTGGAGTGGAACATCGATGAGCAAGAAGGCAAGTCACACACCAATTGGTAACGTGGTTTTGCATTACTGAACTATTATTAGCTTAGAGATTGTCATGTATTCACATATGGGAAATATGTGGTGAACGTTCCGAACCAATTGTTGTGTCAAAAAGCCATCCTTTCCACAATGGCCATACTTATCAGATTGCAATCTAAGGTGAGCCTTCATCAATAGATAGATGATTTGAACTATAGGCTAAGGTTGATATTGAGGAATTATTTGGGGAATACAAGTAATCATGGATGATAGTGGAAGTATGGATCGGGGTTGCGTGCACATGTACCTCAGTGGTTATGTGGCGGATCATTGGGCTATGTCCGAAGCATTTTGAGGCATTGTCAACTAAGCCACAATAAAAAACATAATTATCGCCTATTCACAGGACCAATCACTCGGACTGGGTTAGGTTATTGCTTTCACTTTGCGGGCATGCCTGGATAGGCCGTCGAATGTTCTCCAACAACCTGTTCCAAGGGTAGGCCCTTGGCCAACCTGCCACGGTACAAACCATTGTAAACAACTGCAGAATCTTAAGATGGTCCTAGCTGTACCGGGCATGTTGCGGAAGTGGCCGGGTAACTTGAATCTTGTTATTCCGGCTCTATACAAGTCGTGGATATCATGTGGGTAAAGGTGGGAAAGCTCTATAGAGTCTTAAAATCATTTGAATGAGTCGTGCCTTCGGCGAATGAAGCTGTGTTTATGGGTGTAACACCCCAAATTTCAAAGCTTTTTAAAAAGGAATAAAAATCACTCCAAATTTAAATTTTTGTCCAACTCTTATCTTTCCATGAATTTTCAAAAACAAAATGCACTAAATAAATTAAAACCTAGTTAGAATATGAAATTTACAAATATTAAAATAGTGCTCAAGTGTTTGTCTTCATTTAAAATTTACTAAAAGTTTGAACTTTTGAATTTTACAACAAACTAAATAATTGTTTGATTTAAGATCTCTAGCAAACTCACCTTGAATTTTCAATTTTCAATTTGAAAATCTGCATGAAAACCATCATATGCATTTTGGGAGTTATATTTGGTGTGCTAAATCAATTTTGCCTCCTATTCAAATTTGAAACCATTTCAAATTTGATCAAACTTAAACTCCAGTAAAAAGAAAGCTTATTTCTTTTTCCTAACTCCATCTCGGGCCGAAACCCTTCCTTCCCTTCCCTCTCGGCCCAGCCTGCTTCCCTTCTCCTTTCTCCTTTTCCAAGAATTCTTCGTGGGCCACGTCTTCCCTTTCAGCCCGCCATGGGCCCAACAGCAGCCCAGTCCAGCCCAGCCTCCTCCACCTCCTCTCCCCCTGGTCTCACTAACGAGCGGGCCCCGTCCGTCAGCCTCTTCTCCCTCCTCCAGCCAGCGCAGGAGCGCCCATGCCGTCGCCATGTGAGGCTCGTCGACTCGACGTCACCGCCACGAGAGCCTCGCCCCGTTCCATCCCATCGACGCCACTGTGGCCATCCCGTGCTCTCGTCACTGCGCAGGCACCCATCCCCTGGCAAGACGTAGCGTCCCATCTCCATTAAAGCCGACGACCGGAGCCCACGACCGCGACCGTCCCTCTCGGCCTCCCTTGCTTCCTCCCTCCTATAAGAGCCGATGCGCCGCGCTCCCCTCTCCATTTCCCAGCTCCTCCCTGCCCTTCTCGACCACCACCGAGCTCCAATCGGAGCTTTTCCCCAATCTTCCCCATTTCCGGCCGCCGCAAAATACGCCGCCGGCGAGCCCCATCCTTCCCCCTTTTCTGTCCGACACACAACTCCACACCACCCACTACATTCCCGGTACACTCGACGGCCGAGCTTGGGCCGCAGGCGCGCAGGCGCCCTGCTTCGCCGCGCACCGCCGTCCGTCGCTGCACGAGCTCAACGTCGAGCCCCTTCCGCTCACGTCCCGCTCGCCCCGCGCGCGCTCCAACCTCGCCGCGTCGCCGCGCGCCTCCTCGACCCACGCGAAGGCGACGAGCTGCCCTCCTTCCCATTACCCGTCGAGCGCCACCGCTGCGCTCCGTCTCCCTCCATTGCCGACGCTCCTCTGCCCACGCGCGACGTCGACACGCCCCCGAGGTGAACTCCCTGTCTCCTCCGCTCTCTCCCGAGCCCCTCCGCGTCAATTTTGGCCCACTGGAGCGCCGGAGCTGCCGCTCCGGCGAGGTCCGGCAATGGCGCCGCCACTCCCGCTCAGTCCGGCCGCCACCCACCTCGCCGGACAAACCCTGGCCGCCCATTTCTAAATCGACGGCCGAGATTAAAGCGCTGCATACCCCTTCGTTGTTTTAAATCTCGGCCTCCCATTTGATATCCAACGCACCAGATCGATTGGGCCCATCGTGGACCCGTGGACCGCGGGCCTCACCCGGTCCACGAGCCTGTGGACTCGGTCCACCAATCTTTTTCAATAGAAAAATAAACCCAAAAATTCCAGAAAATCCCAGCCTCTGTACTTTTACAGATAAACCCCTGAACTTTTACATAATTCTGTTTAGGTCCTGTCTTTTTACAGAAACGACCTTATACTTTTCTGTAACTATATTTGAGCCCCTGCCTTTTTACACCGAGGCCCCTTACTTTTCCATAATTACAGATAGGTCCTCAAAGCTTACTGTAATTACATTTCAGTCCCTAAAACCTTTCTGTAATTATAGATATGCCCTCGGTATGTTTCTGTAATTGCATGTAAGCCCCTAGAACCTTTAAGTCCTCATATCTTTTCAACCATAGCTCCGTTTTGGGCGATTCTGGCGCCCACGCGTTCGTAGAAACGCATAGTACCCTTTGGTACTACTCTTGGAGCTCTAGAATGGACCAGCAAGCCATCAATACCTTATAATCTTCCCTCTTTTGATGTTCTTCCATATCGGCAATTTATGCAACGTCAATCTTGTGTGTTGTAGCTACTCGCTTTATCGTTTAGCGTTGAACCTAACCAAACATGCAATATCTCTTTGCCTCACATCCTAGTACCCTCCTCATCGCAATACATCATTCCGCCTTAACCTTGTATGTCACACGTACACCTTGACTCGCTTACAATAAACCTACCCAGTCTTTCGTGATGTATCGCTCCGAAATCTAGTACCCTAAATACCATGCCGGCAAATCCTGTGGCGTCGTTATCACTTGCCACCAATGCTCATTCACTTCTTAGCGTGAGCCTAACCAATCTCGTTGTATCGTTTCACACCAAAACCTAATATCCTTTATCGCAACTCAGCTACAAGTCTAACCTATCTCAACCATCGCTCAATCAACCTTAATCTACTGATTACCACCGATCCTTACCGAGCTCTGTTATTTATTACTATTCTCGTATTTATGTGGTCCTTCATTGGAGGTTATTGGATTTATTGTTCATTGTTATTTCAATTGCTAGTTGATCTTATCGATTGATCCTTGTCTTTTATTCGCAACCATGCATTCATGCCATGCATAATCACGTACACGTGCCATTGTCATGCGCTTAGCTCATGGCAAATAATTAGTGGAATAACCTTAGTAATTAATTAATTTAGTAAGTAATTAATAGCTAATCACCATTAGGTAGAAACCTTAATCTATAAGTAATTAAAGTGACACACCTTGCACTTGTACGTTGTTGCATGAACCTTTATATAGATTACGACCTATATAAAGCCGTAATGCTGCCAATGTACAACTAACACGTACACACGCCGTTTCTACCTACACATACCTGCATGCACTTATCATGGTTTAGCATCCAACCTTCACATCAAAAGCCTTAGAGCTCGATGCACCGTCCCTAATAGCCTCTCTTAAGATAATAATACATCCCAAAAGTAAAACCTAATGCATCATACATAAATTGTGTCCTTTGTCTTTTCCCGGTGTTCTATCGATTCTTTAGGAGTTAATTGGATCTTATTTGGCTCTTCTCGATCTTATTTTATTTTGCGGTAGTTTGTTTATACGGTATCTTTTTATACGCTAGCTTACGCGAGATTCGAGGAAGAACTAAAGGAAGATCCAGAAGATACAAGCTTCAAGGACGAGCTTCGAAGAAGGACTTGAAGACATCGACCCCGACATAGGAGTCAAGATACGAGCTTCTAGGAAGGATCTGAGGACCCGGATTACGAGGACGTGAAGAAGAAGACTAATTAGTGAAGGCAAGCTCTACATCTCCTTGATCATGATTGAACCTACTGTTTTCGCAATGCACCTATAGAGCCTACTCTAGTATTATGCATCACTTGTTATTTTACTGACTGTATAGCTATGGTCCTACTTGCTTATTGATATTGATGTCTGTTGCTTAGGCGTTAATATCTGAATCCTTGTTTACCCCTTTGTTTACCTGTCACCTTGATAACCCTAGGTTAGTTCCATCATTTCTATGATGGCACTTTTACCTTGCTACTAGAATGCTTAGGACCCCTGCAATGTATCTACATTGCTACACTTTACACACATATATGTTTTACAATTGTGTTAAATGAGTTTGGTGGTGTGTGTGATATATAATGGGTTTGGGAGTAGCACAACTGTGTTAGGTGATGATGTTGATGGTGGCGGTGATGATGGAATGGGTTGGATTGCGGGCAAGGCCACTAGTAGATTGATGTTGGTGTTATAGGCCCCTAGTGTGGGATATGGTGCTTGCCCGGCCGTATAAGGACCGGTTCTGACGCCCGTAAACATAATGATTCTCGTACAACCACGGAACCCCTATGGGAAGGACCTACCCTATCTTCCTGGTACTCTTGCAAATGCCATCTGGAGGCCAGTCGAGGCAACGAAAGCTCAGGAAAAGGACATAGGAAACGTACCTATGCTCCGGCTCGCGGAACCCGCTATAGGTTACGGGAGTGCCGCCCGTCCTGATATGTGTTACAGGATCCTGCTATTTGTTACAGGAGCATGACGTACCCTTTTACAGGTGTACAGTGCCAGTGTGTGACCTTTCATGTCACAAGCCCCTGAGTGTGATTTCGTGGTGGAATTGTGAGACTACTCGGAGGATATGGACTAGGCGTTATTTTACTCTCCGTACAAGAGTGCATAGCCCGTGGGAAAAGATGTACAACCTCTGCAGAGTGTAAAATTCATCCGGATGGACGTTGTCACGGCATATGACACATTATTGTTACGCACGTATGGATTAGCCACCTCTCTCTTTCCTTGGCGTGTGAGTGGGTTGTAGTCAGCCCGTGTTCTGGAAGTGATGGCAAGTGTGCCGGGTCGGTATGATCCTTGAGGTCAGAAGGCCCAACTAAAACTTGGGAACTGGCGGGAATGCCCATACTCCCCCAGGGCCAACCAACTAAAATATTGACAATCAATTCCCTGTTTTATCTATGAATCCTTGTCTTGCTTTAGTGAACCCTACATAAAGCTCGCTTTGCTGCAAATAAACCATATAGCCTCCTTCTTGCTAAGACCAAGTATGCATGTATATATATATATATATATATATATATATACCCTTGTGTAGTGTAGGGCTTGTTGAGTACCTTATGTACTCACGCGTTTACGATTGTTGGTTTAGTAGGAGAAGACTTCGTAGAAGACGACGACGTTTGGGTTTTCGGTTCTGGCTCTCAAGTGTGCTTGTGGCTTTGGGCCAATGTTTCCGCTGTCTGCTTCATCGTTAGCTGGTTGGTTGGACTTGGATATTTCCTAGTCGTGCCGCCACTAAGGGTCCTATATCAGGTATTATGCTTATTTACCAATTCAAAGTATGCTTTTGATTATCATATCTGTGTTCTTGTGCGTATCAGCTACTGATCCAGGGACTGATACAGGATGCACAACATATTCCAGAAATGGGGTATGACAATGGGTGATACCAGTTTCATGGAAAAGTCGTACTTTGTCCTTGTGGTATGATGGGTATGATGATGCTGGATATTTATATTGATATTACTTGAGATGGTTGAATTATGCTATAATTGAATATTGACTTGAAGTAACTATGTTGCTTGCATAGCCTGTTACTTTCGGAGTTATCTTGCACTTATTACCATTTTCGTGTGGCTTGTTGAGTACAAAAGTACTCACTCTTGCTTAAATATGATGATCAGAGGATGAGCAAATTGAGGAGAATGTTGTAGGAGACGATAACTACTTTGATGGAGACAATTATGGGTTCTAGGTCTTGTCCACTCTCGAGCATGTCCTGTGGTGTTTTTAAGAATATTTTGTACTAATGTGAATTACTTTGGTTTCTTGGTTGTAAACCTAGATGAAGACCTTAACTTATGTAAAATTTACTATGGTATGTAACGAAACAGGTTTGTACTACTCTTTATGCGGTTGACTTCCTAGGCGGTCGAATATAATAGGGATATCTTAGGGTATATATCCCCATATTTATTTGCCCTTTTTATTTTAATTTTTGCAAAGCCAAACTCTATGTTTTGTGATATGTATGGAAGTATCATTGTAATCTTGGAGGATTCTTTGCATGTGTAACACCCCTCTTTTCGGAGCCAAAAAGAAATAAATTCAAAATGAAATAAATAAATAAGAAAAGCTAAAAAGGAATAAAAATCACTCCAAATTTAAACTTTTATCCAACCTCTTACCTTCCAATGATTTTCGAAAATAAAATTCACTAAAGTAATTCAAACCTAGATTTGAATTTGAAAATTTTCTAAATACTTAAAGTTGTGCTCAAGTGTTTGCTTTCATATAAAAATATATTAAAAATTTGAAGCTTTTGAATTTACAACAAATAAAATCAAAGTAGGATTAAATCCCAAATTGATTTTATAAAATTTTGAATTTAAATCTGCATCAAAACTTCACCATATGCATTCATGTGTTTTATTTGGTTTGTTTTGAGGTTTTGATCAACTTTTGTTTTTGTTTGAATTTGAAATTCATTCAAATTCAATTTCCAGGAAAATGAAAAGCCTTTCTCCTTTTCTTTTCCCTCTCGGGCCGAATTTCCCTTCTTCTTTCCTTCCAGCCCAGCCTCTCCGGCCCAGTCCCGCGGCCCAGCTCGCCCGCGCGGCCCGCTCACCCTCTACCACTGACAGGCGGGACCCGCCTGTCAGCATCATCTCCTCCACGCGGCGCCGCCGCCGCGCCGGCCCCTACCACCTCCGACCCGCCTCCACCGCGCGCGCCGCACGACCCGCCGCGCTGCCGGACGACGCCGTAGCGGCCACGAAACCGTTGTCCATAAAACGAGCAGCTTCTCTCCCTCTCGCGCGAGCTCTCCCCTTCCCTTCCTCTCTTCTCTCTCCTCCCCTCCGGCGAGCTCCCCGGCCACCGCGGAACCACGCCTCCTCCTCCATCCTTTGCCCCGCGAGCACCGCCGCTCCGCGCGCCACCCCATCCTCGCAACGGCCCGCGCAGCAGAGTCGCGCGCAAGGAGATCGACGACGACCTAGCTCCGCCGCCTTTTTCCTCCGTCGGCCAGCCGCCTCCCGTCCTCCTCTGTCGTCGTTGAGCACACGGTGAGGCTCCCCGAACCACTCTCTCTCTCTCACGCGCAACTTCTCTTCCTTCCTCTCGGCTCGCACGCGAGTCCACATCGAACGCCACCGCCTCACTCTACTCCGGCGAGCCACCGCGACCACTCCACCGCTCCCCGTCGACAACACGTGCCACCCACGGCTCCGCCATCTCCCTAGCATCCTCCGCGACGAGATTCCATCGCCCCTCGTCGACTCTACGCGCCGGCGGCGAGCTCTCCGGCCATCCTCCGCCGCACGCACTCCCCCTGGTCCACCGTGGACCGGTGGACCACGGCCCCTCACCGGTCTACAGAGCCCGTGGACCGAGTCCACGGGATTTCCAATAGAAAAATAAAACAAAAATCAAAAGAAATTCCCAGTCCTGGACATTTTACAGAGAAGCCCTTAAACTTTTCTGTAATTATGTCTAAGGCCCTATCTTTTTACAGAAAAGACCCTAAACTTTTCTGTAATTATGTTTTAGCCCTCATCTTTTTACACCTAGACCCCCAAACTTTTCCATAATTACATAATGGTCCCTAAAACTTTCTGACCTCACAAATAAGTCCTTAAAACCTTTTTGTAATTACAAAAGAGTCCTTTGTAATTACAAATAATTCCTCCAATCTTTAAATATCCATATCTTTTCAACCATAACTCCGTTTTGAGCGATTCTTGCGCTCACGAATTCGTAAAAACGCGTAGTACATCGTGCTACTACTATTGGAACCCCACATCACACCTAAACATCATCAATGTCCCAAAATCCCCTCTCTCCTATTACATCCCTTTTTATCGGCAATCGTGCGATGTCAAACTCGCATGTCACGATTGTTGCTCACCCAAACCTAACCAATTCTGTGGAGCTAGTCGTCTAGTACTTTCCTCATGACGACATGCATCCCGCTCCATTCTTACACCGCATATTCATTCATTTATCTGCTAACGATAAATCGTTCATGCGGTATTGCTTCCAAACATCGTAACCTTTTATATTCCGAATTCGATTCCGAACTTAGCCTTGACCAATCCTCGTCCAATCAAGCTAAAACCTAACCCTGCCCCCAACACCTATTCCGATGTTATCACCAATTCCTTATCAAGCCCTATCGCTTTATCATCTTCTTTTATAAGTAATGTTTTTATTGGGTATTATTTGAAGGATTATTTTATCGTTATTCTAATTGCCAATTTGTTCTTAATCTTTGACCTTGTTGATTTCTCTGCAATCACGCATTTATGTCATGCATAATCACGTACACCCACTGCATACACTTTCACCTGCACTCATGCATGTTCTTTTATAGGAATAATATAGAAGCTTGCATATTAGATATGCACGCAATCGCCATCAACCAACCTTGCGCATCTCATCATCTTCACCCTAAAGTAATCAATAAATGGAGAGCATCTGCATAACCCCACACGCTCAAGTTCATCTGTTAGAGAACATAAGAGATTAATAACGTGTCTAGGTGAATATGGCCTTTACAAGGCCAGGTATATCACCTATGACACATAACATGCCCTGCATTAGACATGATGCATCATGCATGTTTCATACCTCATGATCTTCACTAAAGATTCTCTTGATTCTTAATTGGAGTTTAATTGGATCTTATCTGGTTCTTTTTGATCTTTATCTCCTTTTGCGGTAGTTTGTTTATACGCTTTATCTTTATACGTTAGTTTACGCGAGAAACGAGGAAGATCTAGAAGAACACAAGCTTCAAGGAAGATCTAGAAGAACTCAAGCTTCAAGAAGAATCTAGAAGACACAAGCTCCGAGGAAAGACTTGAAGACATCGACATCGACAAGAGCTCGAAGACCTAGAACTCGAAGATTAGGAAAGCGTTTGTCAGGCAAGCTCTACATCTCCTTGATCATGATTGAACCTATTGCTTTCGCATCGCACCTATAGAGCCTGTTCTAGTAATATGCATTGCTTGTTATTTTACTACTTGGGTAGTTATGACCTACTTGCTTGCTGGTATAATATGCCGCTATATAGGCATAAATACCAGAATCCTTGATTACCCTTGTTTACCCCTCTCCTTGATAACCCTAGGACAGTTCCATCATTTCTATGATGGTACAATCTCCTTGCTAATAGAAATGCTTAGGACTCCTCGCAATGTTTCTACATTGCCACACCTCTCACACACTTGTTTTCGAAAATGTGTTAAAAGAGTTTGGTGGTGTGAGTAAATACTTGGGAATGGAAGTAGCACAACCGTGTTAGGTGATGATGATGGAGCTGGAGATGGGAATGGGTTGGACTGCGGGCAAGACCACTGATGAGGTGATGTGGATAGTGTGATAGCCCACCAGTGTGGGATATGGTGCTTGCCCGGCCACATAAGGACCGGTTCTCTTGACCGTAAACCTAATGATTCCCGTACAACCACGGAACCCGTTATGGGCGGGACTTATCCTACCTTCTTGAGAACACTTGTAACACCACCGGAGGCTGGAAGAAGCAACGGAAGCTCAGGAGAAGACCCGGGAAACGTACCCGTGGTCCGGTCGCGGAACCCATTGTCGGTCTTTGGGAAAGCCGCCTGTCCTTGTTGGTACTCGGATCCTGCAACTCATTGCGGGAGCACGAACGCACCTGTCACAGGTATGTTGTGCCATAGTGTGACACTTCGTTGTCACAGGCCCCTGAGTGTGATTCCGTGGTGGTTTTGCAAAGTACTCAGAGAAGATGGACTAAGCGTTATGTCACTCTCCGTACAAGAGTGCATCGCCCGTGGGGAAAGCTGTACAACCTCTGCAGAGGATAACAATTCATCCGGATGGACGTTGCCACGGCATATGGCACATTATGGTTATGCGCTTTTGAGATTAGCCACCTCTTTCTATTCTTGGCGTGTGAGTGGGTTGTAGTCAACCCGTGTTTTGGAAGTGTGGCATGGATGCCGGGTCGGTACGATCCTTGTGATCAGAAGGCCCAATTAAAATTTGGGAACTGGCGGGAAGGTATATACTCCCCCAGGGCCACCCAACTAAAATATTGACAATAAAATCTCCTGTTTTTATCTCTAAATCCTTGGCTGCTTTAGTGAACCCTGCATAAAAACGGATTTCTGCAAAGGACCTTACAGCCCTCTCCTTGCTAAGACCAATTATGCATCTATATTATACCCTTGTGTAGCGTAGGGCTTGCTGAGTACCTTATGTACTCACTGGCTTGCATTTGTGGTTTTAGTCAGAGGAGCCTTCGTAGGAAAACGACGACGGTTTGGTTTTCGTGCCTGCACCTCAAGTCTGCTTGTGGACTTGGGCCGAGTTTCCGCTGATTGTCTGCTTCACCATTAGTCGGTCGGACGGACTTGGATAGTTCTGTATCCTTGTCGAACCGCCACTAAAGGTGTTATCTCAGGTATTATATCTATTTACCTATACGAAGTATGCTTTTGATTACCATATCTGTGTTCTTGTGCGTATCAGCTACTGATCCAGGGACTGATACGTGATGCACAACATGCTCCAGAAATTGGGGTATGACAGAGTGGTATCAGAGCAATGCTTGACTGTAGGACGAAAACCTAGGATTAGACGCGCTCGAAAAGACTATTTTCAAAACTAATTGCAAAATTCTCCATAGAACCTCCCCCTTTCACTATTTAAAGACCCCTCGCTTCCTTGATCTCGAGAAGAAGAGCTCCACCCAAGAAGTGTCCGTGTGCAGAAGTTTTCAACTCGATGGACAATCAGAACCACGTGACCGTAAAAGTGGACAACCAAGCGTATCAGGTTTACCGCATGCCCGATATGGTTCCTAAACCAAGGAGCAATAGCAATGCTGCTAAGGGTACTAGATCAGAGAGAACATGTTTTCGTTGCCGCAATCCCGGACATAAGATTGCCAACTGCCCCTACTACGAACCTGTCGATGAAGCCAAATCCACAGAGACTAATATGAAGAATGAAGTACCTCATGCCCCAGTACCATCTATAAAAGTTCAATCTGAAGTACCAGAAAAGCATCAAGAGCAAGAAGCTCGAAATGATATGGATGATACGTACCCGAAGTCACCTTCTGGTGTCACAAGTATCCTTGAAAGGATGAATACTCTGGAAGAGTCTCTGAAAAAGGTCAGAAAAGAAGTCACCAACCTTACAAAAACCCTCCAGCCCATGAACCATAGAGTCAAACACAACCAGAAAAGGAAGAACAATAGTCAAGCATGTGGACAAGCCACATTTGGAAGGTTAAAGAAGCCAAGAAACAAAGTAGGTCATGTCTTTCACCAGCTGCACAACGCGCATCAAGGCTCAAGTGGTGCAACCCTGCCACCCAAGGTCAACCAAAGGGTAGCACAAACAAGTCGGACATGTTTTGCTTGCCATAAGCGTGGACATCTCATAGCGGATTGCCCCGAATTCCCCGGACACAAGGAGTAGTGACAATAATGTTAAGAAGTGTCATCTCGGAAATCTATAATGTACTTGAGATATGGTTCTGTATGTGGACAATAGGAAGTAATGATGCCTTGAGTAAGAATGGAATACGAGTTCAGAAAATCAACCTTTGGGATGCAATGATCATGAGTACAAGTGCCTGGTTAATGCTAAGCATCAAGTTAATGAAGCCCCTTTTTAACGCAAGGATACGGAGAACAGTTTTCCTTTCATCCGACCAAGTCATATGACCATCTCGTTTCTTTTGGTCAAAACGGACTATTGGTCGAGTTCTGAGAACAATCAAGAATCGATAGTATATCCACCCTTAAACCTTAAACCTCGTTTGTAGCACGCCTACACATGAGCCCCACAACAAATAAATCGCATTGTTTGTGTGATTCGATGCTTTGTTGATCTTTGACTCTTTGTTTTCTATGATTGTGTGCTCTCAATAAAAACATAAACACCGTAACAACAATAAGAGCAGTTCAATAGCCAGAATCGCAGCCTAACAACCGCCTAAGACCAAAACCTTCCCTAACCCTTGACCCCTGCCGGTGAAACCAGGATGCCGCCAAAGAGGACAAAAGCACCTGAAGATCATGACATCGTTGGACGAGCCATAAGAGATAGAACTAACAAGAGAAAGAGACCAACAAGTCCACAACGTCGCAAACAGAACAACAGAAGACTCACCGCAGCCCATAATCAGGGATCAGAGGCAGCTCATCACAATGAAGGAGAAATGAACCAAGACATGAATAATAATGGCAGTCAGAGTAGTAATGAGACTCCTGAAGCACCACAGGTCAACCTCGCAGAAGTAATGGTCAAACAGACCCAACTCTTGGAGGTGATTGCTCGAGAACAATACAGCAGTAATGGAATCAATTCTAAGATAACAGAATTTCTGAAGCTCAGACCTCCTGTCTATGACAGCACTGAGGAAGATCCCTTAGCTGCTGACGATTGGCTTAAAAGTATTACCAAGAAGCTAGATTTAGTCACAGCCAATGACCGAGAAAGGGTAGTGTTGTCCACCCACCAACTAGTTGGAGTTGCTGCGGAATGGTGGGATAATTTCAAGGAAACAGTCACAGAGCAAGATGGTATTACGTGGGATGAATTTCAGAAAGCCTTTCGTGAATACCACATCCCCACAGGAATCATGGACATAAAGGCCGATGAATTCCGTGCTCTCAAGCAAGGATCAATGACAGTGAATGAATACATTCGAAAGTTTATGAAGTTGGCCCGGTATGCACCCGATGAAGTCAACACCGATAAGAAGAAGCAAGACCGTTTCAGAAAAGGACTAAACCATAACCTGAGGGTATTTTTAGTCACACACATCTATGAGGATTTCAACACCCTCATGAATAAAGCTATTCTGCTCGAAGGAGCATTGATAGACCAAGAAAATGACAAAGGTCATGAGACCCAGTCATGGGAACCGAAAGAGAAACGTGAAGTACATGGATGGGAACCTCCACAGAAACAAGATCAGGATCAAAAGAAAAAGAAGAAGAATAAAAAGAAGAAGAAGAGCAAGCGACGTGTGAAACCTTCTGGTTCTATAAGGCAACCTCAGGAAAAGAAGGTAAAAAGGACAAATCGAAAGTGTTACCTCTGCCGAATTCGTGGACACATGGCAGCAGATTGCCCTGAAGCTATTACACATGGAGACCAACAGTGGCAATCTCGTTGAAGCGCAAATCTTTAGTACTCTGAGTTAGGACCTTGAGAATTGAAGAACTCTATGGATGAGACCTGTAATATAAGCAAACCTTTGTACCCTATATGTGGAATATCAATAAGGATTCGTATCAAGAGTTGTTTTGCACAAATTATGGTTTGTTTGTTTCAATCAAGAACAAACTCCAAGCTACGTCAAATGGAGATGCTTTTACCTCCAAAGTTAAGTAAGAATCTTAACAAAGCCATCTACGAGGATAAATTGGAAATAAAGGCATTTGGATAAGACAACTTATGGAATAATAAGAAAAGCCTTAATACTTTGGATAAGTTAAACAGGGAAAGAAATCAACCGTAACCTTCTACACCTCATGTTCAAATTCTTTTAAGTGGGGTAGTACCCCACAAGCAGCCCTGACAAAAGAGTCATCGCCACGTCGATCTACAACACCGAAGAAACACGAAGATAAAAGAGAATCTGCTATCAAAACTCTCAACGTCAAGAAGCAAACAGCGCCAGTTCTGAAGGTTACCACCATCAAGCGAGAAAGCGCAAGACAAGTCAACGTCACCCAGAAGACTTTTCAAATCTCGAGGACGAGATTTCTTTTAAGTGGGGTAGATCTGTAACACCCCTCTTTTCTAAAAAGGAATAAAAATCACTCCAAATTTAAACTTTTATCCAACCTCTTACCTTCCAATGATTTTCGAAAATAAAATTCACTAAAGTAATTCAAACCTAGATTTGAATTTGAAAATTTTCTAAATACTTAAAGTTGTGCTCAAGTGTTTGCTTTCATATAAAAATATATTAAAAATTTGAAGCTTTTGAATTTACAACAAATAAAATCAAAGTAGGATTAAATCCCAAATTGATTTTATAAAATTTTGAATTTAAATCTGCATCAAAACTTCACCATATGCATTCATGTGTTTTATTTGGTTTGTTTTGAGGTTTTGATCAACTTTTGTTTTTGTTTGAATTTGAAATTCATTCAAATTCAATTTCCAGGAAAATGAAAAGCCTTTCTCCTTTTCTTTTCCCTCTCGGGCCGAATTTCCCTTCTTCTTTCCTTCCAGCCCAGCCTCTCCGGCCCAGTCCCGCGGCCCAGCTCGCCCGCGCGGCCCGCTCACCCTCTACCACTGACAGGCGGGACCCGCCTGTCAGCATCATCTCCTCCACGCGGCGCCGCCGCCGCGCCGGCCCCTACCACCTCCGACCCGCCTCCACCGCGCGCGCCGCACGACCCGCCGCGCTGCCGAACGACGCCGTAGCGGCCACGAAACCGTTGTCCATAAAACGAGCAGCTTCTCTCCCTCTCGCGCGAGCTCTCCCCTTCCCTTCCTCTCTTCTCTCTCCTCCCCTCCGGCGAGCTCCCCGGCCACCGCGGAACCACGCCTCCTCCTCCATCCTCTGCCCCGCGAGCACCGCCGCTCCGCGCGCCACCCCATCCTCGCAACGGCCCGCGCAGCAGAGTCGCGCGCAAGGAGATCGACGACGACCTAGCTCCGCCGCCTTTTTCCTCCGTCGGCCAGCCGCCTCCCGTCCTCCTCCGTCGTCGTTGAGCACACGGTGAGGCTCCCCGAACCACTCTCTCTCTCTCACGCGCAACTTCTCTTCCTTCCTCTCGGCTCGCACGCGAGTCCACATCGAACGCCACCGCCTCACTCTACTCCGGCGAGCCACCGCGACCACTCCACCGCTCCCCGTCGACAACACGTGCCACCCACGGCTCCGCCATCTCCCTAGCATCCTCCGCGACGAGATTCCATCGCCCCTCGTCGACTCTACGCGCCGGCGGCGAGCTCTCCGGCCATCCTCCGCCGCACGCACTCCCCCTGGTCCACCGTGGACCCGTGGACCACGGCCCCTCACCGGTCTACAGAGCCCGTGGACCGAGTCCACGGGATTTCCAATAGAAAAATAAAACAAAAATCAAAAGAAATTCCCAGTCCTGGACATTTTACAGAGAAGCCCTTAAACTTTTCTGTAATTATGTCTAAGGCCCTATCTTTTTACAGAAAAGACCCTAAACTTTTCTGTAATTATGTTTTAGCCCTCATCTTTTTACACCTAGACCCCCAAACTTTTCCATAATTACATAATGGTCCCTAAAACTTTCTGACCTCACAAATAAGTCCTTAAAACCTTTTTGTAATTACAAAAGAGTCCTTTGTAATTACAAGTAATTCCTCCAATCTTTAAATATCCATATCTTTTCAACCATAACTCCGTTTTGAGCGATTCTTGCGCTCACGAATTCGTAAAAACGCGTAGTACATCGTGCTACTACTATTGGAACCCCACATCACACCTAAACATCATCAATGTCCCAAAATCCCCTCTCTCCTATTACATCCCTTTTTATCGGCAATCGTGCGATGTCAAACTCGCATGTCACGATTGTTGCTCACCCAAACCTAACCAATTCTGTGGAGCTAGTCGTCTAGTACTTTCCTCATGACGACATGCATCCCGCTCCATTCTTACACCGCATATTCATTCATTTATCTGCTAACGATAAATCGTTCATGCGGTATTGCTTCCAAACATCGTAACCTTTTATATTCCGAATTCGATTCCGAACTTAGCCTTGACCAATCCTCGTCCAATCAAGCTAAAACCTAACCCTGCCCCCAACACCTATTCCGATGTTATCACCAATTCCTTATCAAGCCCTATCGCTTTATCATCTTCTTTTATAAGTAATGTTTTTATTGGGTATTATTTGAAGGATTATTTTATCGTTATTCTAATTGCCAATTTGTTCTTAATCTTTGACCTTGTTGATTTCTCTGCAATCACGCATTTATGTCATGCATAATCACGTACACCCACTGCATACACTTTCACCTGCACTCATGCATGTTCTTTTATAGGAATAATATAGAAGCTTGCATATTAGATATGCACGCAATCGCCATCAACCAACCTTGCGCATCTCATCATCTTCACCCTAAAGTAATCAATAAATGGAGAGCATCTGCATAACCCCACACGCTCAAGTTCATCTGTTAGAGAACATAAGAGATTAATAACGTGTCTAGGTGAATATGGCCTTTACAAGGCCAGGTATATCACCTATGACACATAACATGCCCTGCATTAGACATGATGCATCATGCATGTTTCATACCTTATGATCTTCACTAAAGATTCTCTTGATTCTTAATTGGAGTTTAATTGGATCTTATCTGGTTCTTTTTGATCTTTATCTCCTTTTGCGGTAGTTTGTTTATACGCTTTATCTTTATACGTTAGTTTACGCGAGAAACGAGGAAGATCTAGAAGAACACAAGCTTCAAGGAAGATCTAGAAGAACTCAAGCTTCAAGAAGAATCTAGAAGACACAAGCTCCGAGGAAAGACTTGAAGACATCGACATCGACAAGAGCTCGAAGACCTAGAACTCGAAGATTAGGAAAGCGTTTGTCAGGCAAGCTCTACATCTCCTTGATCATGATTGAACCTATTGCTTTCGCATCGCACCTATAGAGCCTGTTCTAGTAATATGCATTGCTTGTTATTTTACTACTTGGGTAGTTATGACCTACTTGCTTGCTGGTATAATATGCCGCTATATAGGCATAAATACCAGAATCCTTGATTACCCTTGTTTACCCCTCTCCTTGATAACCCTAGGACAGTTCCATCATTTCTATGATGGTACAATCTCCTTGCTAATAGAAATGCTTAGGACTCCTCGCAATGTTTCTACATTGCCACACCTCTCACACACTTGTTTTCGAAAATGTGTTAAAAGAGTTTGGTGGTGTGAGTAAATACTTGGGAATGGAAGTAGCACAACCGTGTTAGGTGATGATGATGGAGCTGGAGATGGGAATGGGTTGGACTGCGGGCAAGACCACTGATGAGGTGATGTGGATAGTGTGATAGCCCACCAGTGTGGGATATGGTGCTTGCCCGGCCACATAAGGACCGGTTCTCTTGACCGTAAACCTAATGATTCCCGTACAACCACGGAACCCGTTATGGGCGGGACTTATCCTACCTTCTTGAGAACACTTGTAACACCACCGGAGGCTGGAAGAAGCAACGGAAGCTCAGGAGAAGACCCGGGAAACGTACCCGTGGTCCGGTCGCGGAACCCATTGTCGGTCTTTGGGAAAGCCGCCTGTCCTTGTTGGTACTCGGATCCTGCAACTCATTGCGGGAGCACGAACGCACCTGTCACAGGTATGTTGTGCCATAGTGTGACACTTCGTTGTCACAGGCCCCTGAGTGTGATTCCGTGGTGGTTTTGCAAAGTACTCAGAGAAGATGGACTAAGCGTTATGTCACTCTCCGTACAAGAGTGCATCGCCCGTGGGGAAAGCTGTACAACCTCTGCAGAGGATAACAATTCATCCGGATGGACGTTGCCACGGCATATGGCACATTATGGTTATGCGCTTTTGAGATTAGCCACCTCTTTCTATTCTTGGTGTGTGAGTGGGTTGTAGTCAACCCGTGTTTTGGAAGTGTGGCATGGATGCCGGGTCGGTACGATCCTTGTGATCAGAAGGCCCAATTAAAATTTGGGAACTGGCGGGAAGGTATATACTCCCCCAGGGCCACCCAACTAAAATATTGACAATAAAATCTCCTGTTTTTATCTCTAAATCCTTGGCTGCTTTAGTGAACCCTGCATAAAAACGGATTTCTGCAAAGGAACCTTACAGCCCTCTCCTTGCTAAGACCAATTATGCATCTATATTATACCCTTGTGTAGCGTAGGGCTTGCTGAGTACCTTATGTACTCACTGGCTTGCATTTGTGGTTTTAGTCAGAGGAGCCTTCGTAGGAAAACGACGACGGTTTGGTTTTCGTGCCTGCACCTCAAGTCTGCTTGTGGACTTGGGCCGAGTTTCCGCTGATTGTCTGCTTCACCATTAGTCGGTCGGACGGACTTGGATAGTTCTGTATCCTTGTCGAACCGCCACTAAAGGTGTTATCTCAGGTATTATATCTATTTACCTATATGAAGTATGCTTTTGATTACCATATCTGTGTTCTTGTGCGTATCAGCTACTGATCCAGGGACTGATACGTGATGCACAACATGCTCCAGAAATTGGGGTATGACAGCATGTCTGTATTCTATTTCACATTAAAGTATTTCTATTTTGTATCTAGGTGCCTCCTCGATTTTTAGTTATTTTGTATGAAGTTTAGTAACTTATTATTTATGGGCTCCTTTTCTAAGGTGTGTTTCACTAACAATTGAAAGAGAAATATATTTTACTTCCATATGGTTTCTATTTCTATTTTCACATACTTTCACTAACAATTGTATTTTACTATTTTTAATTCATAATTTACTATTTTTACTCATAATGGCATGATGGGTATTTTAGAAATAGAGTTAGGGGTATTTTGGCTATTTTTTGTAATTTTAATTATTTTTTACTCATAATGGTGTGGTTGGTAATTTAGAAATAGGAATTAGGGGTATTTTGGGCTATTTTCATAAATCCTAATTTAATATCTTTTTTGTCTCATAATGACGTTGTGGATAATTTATTAATAGGAATTAGGGGTATTTTGGGCTATTTTAATATATCCGAATTTAATTATGATTTTGACGCATAATGGCATGGTGGGTAATTTAGAGATAGGTGTTAGGGTCCTTTTGACTAAAATTTGTGTAGTGGCATAGGTGGGTAATTTAGATCATGTTAGATCTCAGGGCTATTGTTTATCTTAGCTAATTTGTGCAACCAGATGTTTTGCTTTATTGTGAGAATTTCTAGCATTTTTCTTCTGATTAACGTGGAAGCCTCAAAAGGAGCCTCCAATTAGTAAATAGAAGATAAGATGTTGGACCATGCATGCACTGGCCATAATTCTGGGCCACAAAAGGGGGCTAAAAAGACAGTGGGTTAGTTTGGTTCGTGACCTGGGAAAAATACTAGAGTCTGCCAGCGTCGTCAAGCGTTTTCGATTTCGAACGCATGGGTTGCTCGTTGATGCCTAGGCCAGGCATGGGCTCCCAAGGCACCAACCATACACGCCCAGTGTCGGTGTGACTGAGCGGGATGGTGGCTTGAGGGGATACATTGTTTTCATTCACAAACCATGGGCTATCTAAATTGTGAAAAATGAAATAGTGTATGTCTCCATCTCAGTCAAACACCTGTTAGATGACCATCCACAATATGCAGGACCATTGCAAGTATATAGTAGTTAATGAGTTAACTTTTAGTAATGTTCCAAAATAGAAATAGTGGATAGTTTTTTATCGGATAAAATAATGTGGTAATTTCTTAACTTCGAGATATTAAAGATAATACATGCATAGCCAAAACACCGAGGGGTTACATTGTTGGGTCCACTAAAGTTGTGACTGTTGAGAGGTGGTAAGATAGATAAAATTAGTGTATATATTCCTAAAAAAGCACTAGAGTAAATAGTTACACGCCTTACAAGTGAGCGAGAAGTACTTTCAAATGGATAGAACCCGGCACAATTTGAACAGAAAATTATAAGATAAATGCAATGACTCTTATTTTCGAATGGCATATGTTGAGCACACCACGAGATCATTGAATTTTACAGGATCACGGGGCCCAACTAGTATAAACCTACAACCTGACATGACATTGCTCGTTGGCTCAGCTCATATAGAGATGCTATTCGGGATGCCCATCTCCATCTCTGACTTCTCGTCAAACGGGTCACCGTCACACGGCCTGAGGAGCGTATACGGTACCACGCCAGCGCCGTGCCGGTTTTTCCGCTTTGGGTCCTCGTTCCACTCGTCAACCTGCTCCAAGATATCCCTCAACCTTCCTTGGAACTTTTGGAACGCCAATTTGACATTCCCCTCAACGGTCCAAGCTGGCTCGACATGTGTTCCCATGTACTCCTCGTCTGGCGAGTGTGAAGACAAGAGGTCTAGTATCACTAACACCACAAAGCTCTGGAACTGGGATGGCAACGTGTCTAGGAAAACCTTCTCTGGATCCTCCATGAATTTTTTCATGGCCTGACGTCCCATCTCCTTTGGTATGTTCTGTCGTGCAATGGTCGGGCGGTTCGGAATGTACCCGGCATACGGGTACTGGCCAAAGTTCACCGCAGCATGGTGACCAGAGGTGATCCACATGATGGTTGTTAGGACCTGGACAAGGCTCTCGTGGCTGTCTAGTTTCGGCCACCATGGCTCATCTTTCTTGTCTTCGTGGCCTTTGGTGCGGACCTCATCCCACCAGTCCTGAAGCTCCTCGTCGTTGATAATGTCCTCCACGGACGAGTAGTAGTGCTTGACGTAGTCCGATACCCACTCCTTGATGGCGTCCCAAATCAGAAGACCGTCATTGGCGTATGGGTAGTCCTCAATTGTGAGCTCCAGCTTGCCATCCTTCCCATGGACCGCCATGCCCCTTAATATTATGAAATTAGCATCAGATAACCATAATTAAGGATCGATATTTTGTAGTGGGTATTCGTGGTCGTCATCTTGAAATACCTTCGGATCAGATCATTGGGCAGGGCTTCCATGTCGAACCGCCAAAAATCCTTGTAAACCGCTGAGCTGAGCTCGATGCAGTACTCTCTCGGCGCGAAGTTGGTCTCAATGATTCCATCCGCATTGATGAGCATCCCACGCGCAAGGGCATTGATCTCCATCGTGTAGCGGAAGTGTGGGTGAAGCAGCCGGTAGATGGGGTGCATCTGGCTCAGCTGCCGGTTCGCCGCGATGATGTATGGCTCAACGCAGCAATGTGTCCTCAGCCTGACGGCGAAACAAAATCAACTAAGCATTCAACGACGCTAAATAGTTGGAAACTTTCATGTGATTCCATTCCACAATGCAGTACAAATTAATTACCAGTGGTTGACGAGCTGGTGGTAGCCGGTATCATGAGCCAGGACATGGGTCTTGGCGAGTTGCCACAGCCAGGATCCAGTGACGCTGCCGTCGGGCTTGAAAACGTCGCGCCACGGCAGCTTGCCGCTTTCAGTCTTGGGCCTTGACAGCTCGATGGCGATCGGCTTGAGAGTTCCATCCTTGGTCAGGAAGAAGAGAGTGCGCGAGCCGTACAGCGTCGTACCTTCCACCGATCGCACCTTGTTCACATATGGCATAAGCGCGTCGTGATAGTCCAGCATGAACAGCTTCTTGTTCTGAACGGCCTGTGCAATTATCGACACCAAAGCAGATTACTTCACACATGGCATTGCAATTATTGACACCAAAGCAAATTACATTACACGTGGTATAATAAACTAAATTATGTCAATATTAAGCTGTATCGAAATTGTCTATCACCTCTGGAGTTGTAGCGAGCATTTGCCGCTCCAAAATGTAAACATACATTATCTTTTAAAAAATATATAAACAATTATTTTTTTCTCTTACCTCTTTAGCTGTCATGACCCCGTTTAACTGCTCGTTTATTAGCGTTTCGTTGAGAAGAGACTCCTTAGGGCCATATTGTATCTCATCGTCGAGCTGGCTGACAATCGGAAGCTCCTACATAATTTGATGGTGACATGTGATGGTGTCGAACAATGACGAAATTATGTTTGCCGGGAAAATAAAAAAATAGTGAACCCTATTTGAATCTGCTATGTACTGTGACAAAGAATGTATACCGTGACTAGTTGGATGCTCATTGGGTTCATCCCTGCAAGGGTCTCTCGTGCGAACTCCTCGTCCCTGAACCATGCAAACTTGTCCTCTGCAATGTCAACATGCACTCATGAGTCTGCAGCTAGCTTGATGCACATGCAGCTAAGCATACACGGTGATCAATACGTACTGTTATGAATTTCTGGCGTTTCGAACTTGAAGATTTTATCTATCTCATCCTTCATCGCGGCTAAATCGCCCCTAAGGAGATTGACAAGCTCCGTCCTGATCACCTTGAAGGCGAAGTCCATCACGCCCCCACCCTCTTTCGGTGGCGGCATGTTCATGAAGCCGTCTTCGTATATCGAGTCGATCGCCGCCAAGGAGGGGAAGCTCAGCTCCTTGTGGTGCTCGTTCTTTTTGCCTCCGATGAGCGCGTGCAGCCCTGCCAACGTCTTCTTGGTATCGAAGGCCAGCTGCTTTCTCTCCGAGAACGCCTCGTCCCGGGGCACGTAAATGTCTTGCGGGTCTTTTGTACGCGACTCCGACGCCGGATCTGCGAAAGACACAATCGATTTTGCATGAACATCTCCATGCATATCTAAGTAGCTTGTCGGCTACGTAATTCTCCTAGTACGTACCTGTCGTGCTGCGTAGGCGGCCAGTGCGGCAGCGTCTGGGGTAGGGGTGCTCCTTGCCGCCGAGCACGGGCCGCTTGGCTTCGGGGGTGCCCAGGTCGTTGTACACGTCGTAGTCGTAGATGCGCTCGATTGGCTTGCGCTCGCCGCAGCCGTTCCCTCGGATGGCCTCCAGCTCGGTCTTGCGCAGCCACTGCACGCCCTTAGGCGTCTGTGACGGCAGGTACGACTGCACCGCCGCGAAACGCGAGGAAATCATGTCAAACGTAGTCCTCGATTTTGCAGCTTAATTTAAGAACATACTACGCATAGGAGTATACAGCAAATATTGACCTTGAGAGGGAAGAAGGTGCGCCTGTCGTCGTTGCCGCATTGCTCGTTATCAACGACCCAGGATTCGCAGTAGAAGTTGACGGCCCTCGACTCGTCGCCATCGGGGAACACCATGATTTCCTTGATAAACATCTCTTGCCTGTAATCATTGTCGAGGCGCACGGCGCCAACTGTGCCGAACGAGGCCGGCACGTTGAAGATGGCCTCGAACGTGTAGTGGTGGTTTAAGCCGCCCCGGTACGTGGCTTTGCGGGAGGCTGTACCCCACTCCAGACCCGTTTCTGCAGAGAAACAGAATTATTCGATCGAATCAGTGTACCCCTATTCATGTGCACTTTTGTCAGCTGAAAGATTAATTGGTTTGAGAGCAGGTTGCACTTATATAACTGGCCTATGCAGCAACAGTTAGCTGAATACGCATTTTGAGTATAACTACTTTTAAGTAGCACTGGGGTAAAAAAGATTCTAGTTCTATTTAAGGGGCTATATATGAAAGAGTAGCTAGCTATTGAACCGGAGCTTAATTCTCTCACCTGGATTCAACTCGGTGCTGACGAGCTCAATTGATAGCCAGTTTTTAGTCGCGAGTTCTATCATTTTAGAGATAAGATCAGGTTCACTTTTCATGTGCACCGTCACCAGGGCCTTCAACGCGACCGTCGTCTCTTGCTCCTTGACGCGGGCCGGTTCCGGGCGGCCGATCGTGACTACGCCGGCTTCCCCGTTGCCCTCGGCAGCGCTGGAGCTTCGGCAGCTTATCTTGGAGGCGGTGCGGCGAGTCTGTCTCCGCCGAGGCACCGGCGACACCCACCGGCCTGACGGGACTGTGCTGGTGAGGGAAGAAGGGCCATGGCTTTGGGTGTGTGCTGCAGCAAGAGGTTGCGTTGCCGTTAGCATTGTGGCCAAGTGTGTTTTTCTTTTTTCAGCTTCTTCTCTATACAACTTTGGCAAGGAAGGGTGATGGATGCCTGCAAAAGAGCGCGCCCGGGGGTCCAATTTATAGAGCAGACAGGTTCGGTCCTGTATATGGGACACGACGCGTGCTGGCGAGCTAGTGATTTGGACGCGTGTATCCACACATGCATGTACACGTGTGGTCGAACTTTCGATGTGCAGTAGATCAATCACTAAATAGTCTCTTTAAAATAGCAATATGTTACATACGCCTGTAAATTTCGACTGCGGTATGGTGTCATGCATCTTGATCGAGTCATAGACTGAGATCCTCCGAACTAGATGCCGCCACAGTGTAGGGAGTAAACAATGACCAGAGTTTTGAGTTGGGAAATGCAAAACCGAAGGCATCTTCTCGGAAAGGCACTTCCGGAACCCCAATTCTTCATTGATATTCGTACAAATTTCAAAGCATATGATCCAATGCTTCTGAACATGCCTTCCGGGAAGGCACCTCTGGAATTTCAATTCTTCGTTAGCGTTTCTTTTATTTTTAATTGTTAGATCAGGAACGTGCAACCAGATCAGATACATTCAACAGTGCCATGGAGACACGTCAAAGCATGCCCGCCCCATGTGCGTCTTTCAAGACATGCTCTGGTCCCGCGTTTCTTCCTGTGGGTTCGGTTTTGGGACAAACAGAAAGTTGTATAATTCAATAGTAAAGATGAGCAATAGAAAAATTTCCAGACAGGGGAGTCAAACACTGTAGCTACAACATGTGCTACAATACTACCATAGAGCACTTACCCCTAAAAGATCACTTTAGTGATTGCTACAATCCTCTATGTTGACTGAAGAGAAATGCGAGGATCGGTATTCGTGAGTCCCTGGCTCCTTGCCTCCGGTTTAATTTGTTGATTGCTGGAGTCTCACTTTTCACTTTTTGATGCAAAGGCCAAACCAGAAATGGAGGTAGCAATGCTAGCCAGCTAAAGAGGAGATCGACATGTATCATAGGGCTCATGGTGAAACAGTGGACTCGGAGTAAAATCGATTGCAACTACAGCTAACCAGCTTGTTGACTAGTACGACTATGTATAGCCAGCTTGTTGGCTAACCCTGTTTCATTGTTTTTAATTTCGCTTTTGGACTGGGGATCTCATGTTAGCAGCAGCTAACCAGTGGTTTCTATGAGACCGCTTCTTTCTTCTTAATGAAAGGGTAGTGCACCAGCCAATTTCCGTCAAGAAAAATGTTGTTAAGAAAGTGCAGTGTATTATTACAGCTATAGTAATCTCTAATTAATGGAGTATATCATCTTCCATCGATCATGCGATAACACCTCTTATAGTCCATATATCATGTATTTGTGCTTTCTGATTATTTACCTTTTTTTTTTTTTTTTGAGATAAGATTTACCTTTTTTTTGTAAGAAAAGCTTTCTGGCCAATTATGTGTGGGGCCGGCAGTGCTGAATAGCAGGCCTCACTTGCGGTGAGATCTCCTATTCCACTGGTCCACGTGCAGGATAAGATCTTTGTGGATGCGGCAGCAATGTGCCCAAGGCCACAAAGCTAAGCCAGGCCTACCTCCCTCATCGATCGGTGTAAGTCTCATGTCTGATAGCCCAGGCGTGGAACACGGACGCGCGCCGCGACGCACAGCGAGCTACATCGCTGCATGCAACCGGCCAAAATGGCAAGCCATCAAGGCCTCAAGGCCTTCCCGTTCGTCAAGACCGTCCCCGTTATTTCTACGAATAAAATCGCATGTGGCGATGTCGAGGCGCGTGCAACACGGACGCGCGCAACGCACCACACGCACAGCGTCGATGCCATGCAGCCAAATAGGCATTGATGACGAACCGAAGTTTCCTTTTATCCTGTATGCACGTCGTCGCTACCTACGTTTGATTCGACAGCGACTACAGCTGAAGGACGAAGCAGCCAGCCAGATGGACGAAAAAAACACCTCTCAGGCTCACCGCATGCACGTGAGTCTCGCTGGCTAGATACATGTGATGGGGTAGCGCTTGATTTTGGATACTTGACGAAAGAGCCACGTTCGAGCATATACATGCATGAAGAGAGAATAATCTAGCGGAAATCTGCAACAGTATATTTTACGACGAGGCGAGAGGCAAGCTCTCCCAGTCTCCAATCAATTAATTAAACTAACTACACCAGACAAGTCAATTTTTAGGAAAAAAAAAAATCTTCCCTTCCATATTACTACGTTTGTTTAGGTGGTCTTGGGTATTACTTAATTAGGGATAGCAGTTGCAAGTACACCTAATTCTCTCAATTCTATGGAACAACAAAATGATGATTCCTGTTCTGCTCTATACCCTTCAAACAACAACATATAACATGAAAAATGTAAATTCATCTTCGTCAAGCAATTCTTAATTATCAGCGTATTTTTATGGTCCTCCACGTTGATACAACTATACAAAATTCTTATCTGCCGTAAATGTAGAAAAGTCTATTAGGAGAGGTACGGTACAGTGAACAATAGTTATATAGAACTAGTCTATTTATTTTGCAATAGAAGTTTAAAAAGTAGCAGGCATTTCTTTTGCTAATTAAGAAAGTATGTATGCAAACTCATTTACTTTCAACTCAACTTTATGGCATATTACCTTTTGTGTCCAAAAAGCAGTGGCAGTCCATAGAATCAACAGCACCCGAGCAAAAAGAAAAAAAACATTGTATATTTCTAGGCGCTAAATTAAACTAAACTCCCAAAATATTACGTGGAAACTAAGGAACTCCATAAATTTCTCATTTATTGATATTAAAAGGAAATGACATGGCTACTTTTTTTTTGGGGAACGAAACGACATATATGGCTACTAGATTGATACAATGTTACAAAGAAAGGGAATCTTCCCAGGCACTTCTGTAAATGCATTTTTTAATAGAGAAAACGACCAGCGGTGCAAATACGCGAGTAGTTAGCCTATTTTTTCTATAATATCCATTATTTTTGGTTGTGAATTTTGTTGCTAACTTATCTTTGCTTTTGGGAAAGATTTCTGAAACAATAAAGCATGTGGTCGGTCATTTAGAAAAAAAAACTAATGCTAAATGGTGCCATGCCATTGGCCACTTAGTGGAAACACAGTAATAGTTGAGAATCTTGTGTGCATTAGTGTTTTTCAATGGCCATAGACAGAAGAAAACAATGGCAGATGAATGTAGGAATCTTTTATTTCCGGACGGTAGAGGTTGATCAGACACGTCTATTATACACGTGTGCATGCTAGTCACCGTCACCCTGTAAATGTTCAGGTTACTCAATGGAAATATATTGTGTAATAATGGTCTCACTGTCGATTGCAGTGGATCTATCACAAGGAAGGACAGGGTTCTCTTTCAGATAGCAACGATGTTGTGTGCACAACCTGAAATGTTTGTCCACGGTACATCCATATTCATCTACGGCTGCATACTTATTACGTGAGTCGACCTCGGGCGAAGCTAGAGAGAAATCGAGAGGGTTGCTGTCCCATATGTTGGTTAGTTGATTGCTTCTTTTCTGTGGGTTTTTAGTATTATGGGAGAATGAATTTAACTTTTCGGGGTCTTCTGTGGGGTTTTAGTCTTATGGGAGCATGAATTTAACTTCAGGGGTGCCGGCATGGTGAAAATGCAAGGATTGTAGCTGAGTCATCGATATCGTAATAGTAGAAAACTACGACATGGGAGACTGAATCACGGTTGCGGAGCAATGTTTACCCCTCACGGTTCACTATCTTAATCTGCATTGATTGAAGCGATTGCAGAGGATCCCAATCGGACCCCATGAGTCCTTGGCTCCTTGCCTCTGATCTGTTGATCGCTAGAGTGGTACGTGAGTCGTCATAGGTGTAGCAATTAATGTTGTACATGGTGCTGGTGTAATGTTACAAAAGGATTCCTGTGAGTTTCTCTTTATTGCAGCCACAGTAATTTCTGATATATCATCTTGGATAAAGACAATAGCTAGTCCAGGTACACTGTAGTTTTGTGCTTTCTGATCAGATATTTTTTTTTCGTTTTTTAATAAGAAAAGCTTTCTGGCCAGTTACGCGGGACCACTGTTGAATGGCAGGCTTCAGTTGCCTCGCGATCTCCTGTTCCACTCGTCCACATGCAAGATAAGGCCTCTGTGGATGAGGAAGAAATGGGGCCGAGACGAAATATTTAAGACACAGAGCCAAGCTTGGCCTAAATCATCGGCGTAAGTCACATGTCCGATAGCCGAGGCGTGAAACACGGACACGAGCGTCGCGACACACAGCGAGCGACGTTTTGCTGCATGGAAGATGCAACCGGCCAAAATGCCAAGCGATCGAGCCCTCCCATGCGTCACCGAAATTTTCGTATTTGAACAAATACGGTTGTGTATTTCCAGATCTAAGCAGGCAAACTTCCTTTCTTCAATTCTAAGCAACATGATTGCGTGTGCACCCACTTAATGACGTCATTAGAACTAATGGGCCGGTTCCTATTGCTAGCCATCAATCACAGTTAGTTGCACACACAACGTATTAGCTAGGTCAGAAATTCACGATACGTCGGCAACATCATAGCTTGCCGCCGTGCTCCTCCCCGTACCGCTTGCCGCTGGATCAATTCACCTTCGTTAATTCCTGGTATGGCTTCTTGCTTCACAAATTGAATTTTTAATGAAATCCTGGTCACAATTTTTTACAGTTCAAACAGAGGCATCTGGTACTAGTTTCTTTCCCAATCTGTGTTCATACATTTTTTGAATTGAAAGGGATACGTTGGTGTTGTTCAGAAGAGAAAATGCATAGGATCAGTCTGTCCATCACAGTTCTTGCGTTGGGGCTGTACGCTGCTACTTCCAAATTACCATACTCCCAACTAGCGTCATGGTTGCGGCCGTTATGGCGGCTCATTTTATTGCAGCCAAGCCAAGGAAAAAAGAATACTGCCTAGAGATTGAAATACGGGCATGGCGTGCTCACATTTGAAAATACTCGTCTGCGTGATCTCAAAAGCAGAAAAAACGGCATGCGTCAAGAGCGTCCCCATTTCGGCAAACAAAATCGCGTGCGGCGAGATATTGAGGCGCATGCAACACGGACGCACAACGCGCACAGCGTCGATGCACGAACCGAAGTTTCATTTGATTCTGTATACACGTCGTGCTAGGTACGTCGAGACAGCGACGACAGCTGAACCAGACAGATGAGGACGAAGCAGCCAGATGGACGAAACAATGGCCTCTCGCCGCATGCATGAACTGCCTCCTCTATCTACTGCCGGCCTTAGTTCGTCTCGTGGCGCCGCGCACGGACAAGCAAGCACATGAGCCTGCCTAGCAAGCGAGTGAGCTATAGCTGCCAGTAGATCGGTATGGCCGTCCAGCTACTGCAGATTCCGGGACCGTGTGGCAGATATCTGGAACATAGTGTATAGCTATACGTATCTACATCTATATTCTGATATCACAGGACCATACATAACATAAAAATCACACGTGGAAGGGATGGGCGTTGGGCGATTACCCATGATGAAGTAAATTTCCGTGTTAGATGCTATACTCAACGATAGTATGTCACACCACTCAAATATATGTGGATTATAAAAGAGGATAATGGTTGTATCTACACGGTCTAGCGAGATTAGTGGCTAAGATTTGCGCTTTCTTGAGTACGAGGGCCAAATCGCAACATACTGGTCTATCTATGGTTTTTACTCTAGCAAAATAATAATAATTTAAGGTCCATTTCATTTGTTGCCTAAAGTTTGAGGAGTTCTGCGTGGCATGAAAGACAAGACACTTTCATGTCTCAGACAAAACAGTAATGCTACGAACCATGTAAGAAAAGGCTACAGACAATCCATGGAAAATACATAGCTAATGTCTATGGAACTTACTTTCTTTTTCCCTGTGTCACACTCTGCCATACAAGAACTGAGGAAGACAACTTCGCTCATGGGTCGCAAGGAACCATATGAGATCATGCATTCCATATGATCATTCTATGTAGTGTTAGTCGTGATACTGAAGTCTAAGACCTTCACGTGCATTCAGTCTTTCTCTTTATTCATGCCCTGCCTTTTATTTTTCTTTTCTTTTGATTATTTTCCCCTTCTGACGACAATCGTCCGTATTCCTATTGCATTGCATCCCTACAAAAAATATATTCGAAAGTGCAACTAACAATATAGAAAGATCTCTAGGGATCTGATAACCTTTACCAGCATCGTCCAACACGAAAAAGATGAGAAAGAAGGGATGGACCTCACACATCAGTGGCAAACATTGTGAGCAGTGGACTCGGTCCGGGCTAATATAGTGGACCATGTGATGCTCCACCGTTTTTGTTTTTCATGTACTCCTCGTGTGGCTCTCGACCTAATTCTTTACGGTCCCCCATACTAGCTAGTATTGTGAGAAAATACTAGCTAGTATTCTTAGGGGTAGTTCAGGAATGATTGTAAATTATTGGTCAACCTAATTAAGAAAGTTCATCTGCACGCATCAAGGGCTATTTTTAAGTCCTATACAGGATTGAATTCAGCACATAATACTGTTCTTAAGTTGATTTTTTTGTTCGTATATTACATTAATTGCCTTGTGATTTTTTTTTTCAATTCTCACTCTGTTACTAGAATACTTATGACCAGAAGTCTCTGTCAATGAATTCAAATTTTACAAGATGATTAAGATGTTCCATTGTATATCTGAATAAGAAGATAAATCTGGGTTAGTCTTTCTGGAGTAGATGCCTTTGAAAGATGAACAAAGAAATAATTACAGAACTGAAAATAGATCAGAGATTATAAAGTTTTCTGCATGATGAGATCGTTCTAGCTGCTGATGCATCTGCCCGACGAGGACGGTAGCCCAAGCCATGGTTGCGGAGGACTTGCTCGTGAACGCGTCCAGGGACTTCGCTGTTGCGGCGGCCGAGCTCTCCGCGGCACCTGCACTCCATGGACGGCTTCGATCCTTTGACAGCGAGTGAGACGCCGCTCGACCCGGGACGACAGCACGTACCCGAGTAGAGCCTCAGAGATCTGACTTGCACTACCAAGGCCGATCGATCCGCCGCGCCCGTGCCTTCAGGGTGGGCGTTGCTAACAAAAGAGGATGGCGAGGTACAGTGGAGATCGATGACTACCGTTAGGAGCAGATGAAAGAACGATGAGACATCGATTCGTAGTGAGCAAATGAGAGAGTCTAGACAAACGATTCGTGACGGCGGCCATGAAAACATGAAGAACTCTACCAACGAATAAGGACGACATCATTCACTGCATTAATGACATGAGATCTATCGTAGGAGATCTATAATATGATATTTAAAAAAAAAATAAGTAGTATTGGTTTACATACTACTTATTATTACCCAGGTTATTAAAATACTAGCTAGAATTGGTTTACATGAGACAAAAAATGTAGACCGTGAGATCAAAATACTAGCTAGTATTTTTTATAGAATACTAGCTAGTATGGAGTTAGTGTATCAGTAACTCCATTAAGCTTTTCCCTCGCAAAAAAAAAAAAAAAAAAAAAAAAAAAAACTCCATTAAGCTTTGGAACTGGGACAGGAACGTGTCCAGTAGCATCTTCTCAGGATCATTCACGAGTTTCCTCATGCCTTCACGGCCCATCTCCAGGATAATGAAGCACACATTGGGGCCGGGACCTCTCGATCTGTTCTCATGCATATGTGTGTTGCTGATGTCGCACGTTGCACTCACAGAACTGGCCGGACGTGATTTGCCCATACCGAGTAGATCATCGGTGGCGTCGCTTCTTGGTAGCGAGCTGAGATTCGCGAGGGGACCGGTGTCTTAATTAATTTGCTGGTCCGAGGAGGACGAGAACACCAGCAGGGTGGCATCGTAGAGTCGACGACAGTGTAGTGTGAAATTCATGGACGCTCAGGTCCGGCTGGTCCCTTGTTTGTCCTCCGCTGGCTACAATCACATGGAAGGTTTGTTGTTCTAATGAGACGACGAATGAACAGCAGCGAGGGGCATCGCGTCGCGTGACTCCCTCGCCAGTAGCCTCTCGCCATGCGGCGAGAGAGTGCATGCATGCTCTGATAATTAGACGGATGAAAATTCATGTGGAGTTGTATAGCCAGAAAAGCCACACACAAGTCTTCCATTTCTAGTACTATATTAGCAATTTAACACTTGTCCACGCGTCGCGTGGAGCACCGACGCGCGCCGCGCCACACAGCAACGTCGTCGACGCCGCCGCGCGCCGACTGAAACGTCTCTCTCTCGTTCGCCACGCGTATGTACGTACGGGGCGCCCTCGTTCTTCTCGTGGCGCCGCGCGCGGACAAAGGTAGTCGCGATTCTGAGCAAGTCCGGTGAACCGGAGACGTCGCACCTCTTGCTCTCACCCAGCGTGTGTGGCGTGGAACGGCGGTGACGCCAGCTGCTTCGGTGGGCTCTGCCGTACGTCATCAGCACGCGACGCGCCCACGCATTGCAACCGCTCGATCGGCGCGTCCATGGGTTTCCGGCCAGCTCAGTACTGTCCCTGGCGACGTCCTCGTCCCAGCTGCAAACGAGGTCGATCGGTCCCCGCTGAGCTCGACTCGCGAGAGCGAGCTGCTGCCAAGCGACGCCGATAAGCACGATGGAGCATTGGAGCTCAGCGTGCCACATCGTCTGGTCTGGTGGGTGAGGCTGCTGAACGGCAGGGACGCAGACGTGAGTGGTACGAGAATATTCGTAATTATCTCAGCCGCAAAAGCCTAATCGGACGTAACATCTCATCAGATCGGGGAATTCGAACAAACATGCACCGGTTCAAGCCCCCCGCCGGCGGCGCTCTTCACCGGCAGAGTGAGGGGCCTCTGCTCTGCTTCTAGCAGGAAAGACAGTCGCCACGATTACGCCTAAGGGGGCCTTTGGAACGCGGGATTTTTTCCCGTTCCTGCGTTTTTTCTGTGAACAGTCAACTGATTCCTGTGAAATTCCTGTACAATTCCTGTGAAAATCATGCGTTCCAAAGGGGGCCTAAACTGGAGGGCACAAGTCGGATCTAATGGCTCCGGGGTACCCAGGGGTGGACGCTATTTGAAATAGCGACCGCCCCCAAGGTCGCTTCACGCCGCGGAGGCCTTACCGGAGTGCGGACGGTGCCTGCCTTCCCTCTCCTTTCTCCCGGTGGCCTCTCCGCCGCCCCAGCTTGTGTCAGCGATGCGTGCTCAGGCGGTCAGGCCACCCCTTGGCTACCAAGGAACGCCTCAAATTGCTTCGAGCGCGGGATCGTTAGGAGCGCCGCCGCACACGGTCTGTCCCTGCCTTCTCTCCCTTCCTCTTACAACCCTCGTATGTTTATTTCCTGCTTGGCTTGAGCACGCACCCAATGGCCCAGCGCCCATGTGCAATTCGCTAACTCTGTTCCGTGTACCCTGCACTCTGCAGCGTCAACTGCGTATGCAGCGATGAGCAACGCATGACGGGACCCCGGCCAACAAGTCGTGCTTGAGAGCTACTAGATGTTAGTTTGATCTCAACCGGACTCATGACTGAGTCCGGCTCCCTCTACGCACCTTGATCGGAGGTGCCCAACCATTCTGGTTGGTGGGCCCTCATCGTGCAGCGAACTATAAAAAGAGATGGGGGCACACGATCCAAGGTTGGCCGTTCTTCCCATTCCCCACCGAAACGCCCACCGATCTAGGGCTAGCGCTGAAGCGATGAGAAGCTCCACCGCCGCCACTGGTGCTCGTCCCACCAATCCTGCGCCGTCGACCACGACACGGCGCCTCTACCACGAGCTCGCCTCCGAGTCCACCGCCGCCGTCCAGAGCGCTGGTGACAAGGGATTCGCGAGCAACAACTCTAAAAGATAAGTTACCTACCCATCTGTTTCTACACCTAGAATGTCCAATTTAATTTTAACATTGGTATCAAGAGCCGGTCTATGGTGTAGATCGAGATTGGGGAAGAAAAGAAAGAACACCACTCTGCTCTCGTGGAGATCGGAGGAAGGAGAAGAAAAGAAAAGGATTTGAATCAAATCGAAGAAGCAAAGGATCCCTAACCCTAGCAAAGTAGAATAGGGTGGCCGGAGGGGCTTACCTTGTGGTGCTTCGCCGCCGCCATCACCGCCACAGCGCGGGTAGCAGGTCGCGCCGTCGCGCGCGAAGAAGATCCGGGCCGCCGCTCGACGAAGTCGTCGTCGGCGCACGGGCACAAGGGCACCGTCACAACGCCGCTCAACGGCGGCGCGCTCACCCTCGGGTGGACGCGCGCGCTGGCGAGGGGAGCTGCGGCGGCGCCGCCGTCTCTTTTCTCTCCGGTTACCATGGATGCACTCGTTGGTGTCGGGGGAGAGAGGAGGGAGAAAAGGATTGAGGGCGCCGGCGAAAGGCTTCGCGGCGGCGCCCCTGTCACTCGCCTCCGGCCGCCACGGGCGGCCACCGCTCCTGTGCCGGCTTCCTCCGAGCGCCGCCGCGAAATGAGGAGAGGAAGGAAGAAATGCGATTGGGGTTTCGGGGGAGCCGGTCGCTGCGCCGGATTTTGTTCCGCCCGATCGGCGCGTTCAGCCGTCCATCACGATGAACGGCTGCGATGGAGGCGGGGGTGAGGCAACCCCTCACCGGGCCGGGCCGGCCCATTTATCGGCGATTTCTCGCGGGCCGCGCAGCGCAAAGTTTTTCATTTTTTCCTTAAGCTTTTGTGCTGCTGGGCCAGGCCGATTCTGCCGTCTGTTTTCGGGCCTCGGGCCCAGGCTGGGGGAGCCCCGCGCGTTTCCTGCAAGCAGGCCGTGCTGAGCTGCAAAGTAAACGGACTCGGGCCGTGGGCGAACGTGCAGTGCGCGAGAATGTCGTGGGCAGAATTCAAGCCGGGCTGCTATGAACAGTAAAGAGAGTTTCATCATTTGGATGAGTTATTTGTTATTTCTTTTTTCAGAAGCACTTTCTTAATGTATTGAGTTAAGTTTTAATCTCTAATTATTTTGAACCAACGGGATAATTAATTAGAGAGTAGAAAAGTAGAAGTTTTGCTTCTGATCAAAGTTATTTACAAGTATTATTCTTAGCATTAAGTCTATTCTTTATAGAAGCATATATATTTGATAGTATTGTTTATCTCCATTTAATTTTGAACCAACGGGATAAATTATTTGGAGAGTAGATAAGTTGAAACGTTATGCTTCTGAATTTTTTAGTTTCCACTGCAAAGTTAAGTTATATCTTCCATTTTAAATTGGAACCAACGGGAAAATTTAATTTGGAAGAGTAGTTTTGAGAAGTTTTTCCTGTGGGTAATGTCCACAACATTAAGGTTAAGATAAGTTTAATTTTTGGCATTATTTTGCCATTTTTCTGATTAGTGAAATACTCTATATCTTGATCTAGAGTATAGAAAAGTGAAGTTTTATCTCCCATTTCCGCTCCAAGTTTCATTTGGGGGGAGTAGATACTTTCATTCAAGTTTTGTTATGATATTGTTATTTTCTGACCAACGTTGATGATAGCAATTTTGTGACATTATTCATGAGTAGTTTTATACATTAGTTTCATTTCTGCCCAACGGTGATGTGGAATTAGTGTAGAGGAATATTGTGTTTTTGCCTAAGAGTGTTTTATACATTAGTTCTATTTCTGCCCAACGGTGATGTGGAATTAATGTAGAAGAATGAAGAATTAAGGCACACATTTTTACAAGAGAATGCATTTACTCTATTTCTGCCCAACGGTGATGTAGAATGAATATAGAAGATTGTGTTGATCAAATTTTGTGCTATTTTTAGACCAAAATTGAGTTTAGTTTTTTCCTCTCCCCAAAGCTTCCGCTGTTGTTAGTTAATTTATTTCTGGTTAAATTGGAACCAACCAGAAGATTTAATCAGAGAACGAAGTTTAAGTTTTGTTATGACTAAGTGTGTTGCATTAAAGACATATGCATGTCTCATTGATGCTCAAACACTTCCTATGTCCTGAGAGCCAACTCTGGCATTTAAGTACCTTTTAGGGAATCATCCTACATGGTAGGAGAGGTTAAGCATATCCTACATGGTAGGAGAAGTTTGTGATGACTCTTGTATTTTTTGAGTATCTCGCATAGGGAGAGAAATGTTGGGGGAGCTTTTCAAGCTACCCTAGATTCGACCGTGCACTTCTGTAGTGTCATGGTCGTTAAGTACTCAAGAGGTTAACGCCATAAGGGGAGCAATGCCAAATTACACCATTGTGAAATCATAAGAAGGTAGAGAGTCATTTTTATCGACTTTTTACAATCGTATGCGAGCACTCTTATTGAGTTGCTTGTTTTGCGGAGCAATCCAGTGGTGGTAGAATGCACATTTTTTGCATGTGCGATATGGCCAATAAGATGGAGTCATAGACATGGTTAGTAATTAAAGGGAAAATTAAGGCTTGGCAGGTTGAATATTTCGACCAATCTGAGCACATCAATAAGTAAAGAATTTTTCCTTGAAGTATCATGTCGACCATAAATGAGTTCGAGGACTAAAGGAAGTTGTATACTGACATAAAGATAAGAAAGACTTGCAAGCATGTCTTGCAGAAGTATAGTTAATAAAGGACTTTGCTATGTTCTTGAAGTGGAATGAGGAAGTGTACTCCTTTAAGTATTATGAAATGACTTTATTTGCACATCAGAAATGTGCGAATGAAGTGATGAAAGATCTCCTCGTTCGTAAGAATTGATGTTTTCGAAATTATGGCTGCAGAATTTATGCCATATTTCAAGGGGGAGGAATTTCTCTAAATGTTAAGTTGAATGCAATGCATAGTATGCATTGAAGATAAGGATGATCTATCAAGAAGACTATGGCCGTCAGAAGAGTACAACGGTCATAATATTGATACCCCTATATAAAGAATCAAGCTAAATTCCTGGACCTTTTATCTTTCCAATAGGAAGATAGCGCAGTTAACCAGTATTCATGCTGGACGAGCCTCAAAGTAAGTTAAAATAGTAAAGTGGTATTTTAGTGTGCCGTATGAGGCTTTAAAAGATTGAACCCAACACGAACTTTAAAGATACACCATCTTTTCAGAAGATGAGTTGAATCTGGAGGGGCATGGCATGTTAACGAGTAAGACTTGAAGAGAAGTGGACTATGCGTCTCCTTCAATGATTCAAGAATTTGATGTTATATGAATAACATGTGTAGTTAGATCTTCCATGGCAACAACGAGTATGAATGCGGAACCTGTCCTTCAGGAGCCGATAGAAAATGTTGCCTCATATGGGAGAGCAGCTTCTACCCAGATAGAAGATCTGCCAAATGTTAAGACCTCTATAAGGTCTCAAAGAGTTAGAACAATAATCATTTCTGATGACTACAAATGATGGAGGGTAATTCCACCTCATTTGAAGAAGCCATGAGAAGCGCTCACTCGCAGAGATGGTTTGATGCCATGCGAGATGAAATAAAATCAACAAGTACCAACTTTGTTTGGAACTTAGAAGATAATTCCTAAAAGAGCCATGACAGTAGACCGTCAAAGGGTCTACAATTCTATATGTGACTCTAGAGGGAATATATAAAGATATAAAGCGCATCTTGTGACCAAAGTTTTCGATCAAAGAGAAAGAACATCTAATAATGAGATTTTGTACGGTCTCATGCATGTAAGGATTCCTTGGAAATCAGAATAGCATTAGTGGCACACTTCAATTTAGAGTTACATGAGATGGCATTTTTTTATGAGTATCTACATAAGGAAGTTAACATGGCTCAACCCAAGGGTTTTGTTGTGGAAAGAAGGATGCCGTCTAAATAAATCCATTCATGGGTTTAAGCAAACCTCTATCTAGAGGTCATCAAGACTATAAGATTGTTTGGGTTTTAGAACAAGAGGACAATTGCAAAGTTTAAGAATAGGAAATTCTTTTTCCTCATCCTGAATGTGGATAACATCCTACTTGCTAGTGGTGACATTATCTACTTCTGGAGACGAAAAGTTTTTGTCCTTAATTTTTATATGAAAGATCTTGGTGAAGCGTTATTCATTTACGAATTGAGATTCACCAAGATAGAACAAAAGGGGTATCAGGACTATCGCAAAAAGGCATACTTAGAAAAGCTTCTAAAGGAATATAGTATGCCTGCGAGTAAATATACGCCTGCTTCTATAGTCAAGGGTGATAGTTTTGGGATATTTCAAGGTCCCATGAAACCAAGAAATGATCGATCAAAAAAATTCAACCCTGACATATAGGTCAAGTATCCGGAATATTTTGGCACAATTCTAATCCAGACATAGATCACTGGAATGGAGATAAGATTGTCTTGCAATTTTGCAAAGTACTGAAGGCCTCATGCTAACTTAAAAGGAACAAGTGCTCTCAAATAGTTGTAAGCACAAAGACAAAGCTTCTGCGAATTGTGTAAGGAAATCCACAGTAGTTGCTAACATTCGCAGTTGGAGTTTTATTGTGAAAAAGCTCCAAACAAACAATAATGGTGTCATCAGTGATGAATACCTATTGCATAGCATGATATGAGGCCTCAAAGCAGGCACATTATAATTTTATATCCAGAGTTAAGTTTTTCACTCCTGTGACAACAGGTCAAGTGTGATGCCAAACACATTGACCTTAGGTGTTGTATTGTCAAGGAGAACATCCAGAGTCATATTGAAAGTATAAAGACTAAGCAAAGTGTTGAGAATATGAGTTCCAAGCAAGTGCTTGCGGATCCGCTTACCAAGGCTTACCGCCCAATGTGTTCAGAGAACACTCAGTCGACATGGGTTTTATGGTAGAGCCTATGATTTCTGGATAGCAAGGGCCTAGTGAAGAATCTGTTTCAGAACGGGTTTGTGTGTTGTGGCTGTTAATCTAATGGTTCTAACCGTTATGACGAGGCATGCTCTATACGCTTATCTGTGATGGAATTGGGTTAAGTGAAGAATTATGAATAGTAATGAAGGAAGATGAGATCAAGGGGGAGAATGTTAGTTTGATCTCAACCGGACTCATGACTGAGTCCGGCTCCCTCTACGCACTTTGATCGGAGGTGCCCAACCATTCTGGTTGGTGGGCCCTCATCGTGCAGCGAACTATAAAAAGAGGTGGGGGCACACGATCCAAGGTTGGCCGTTCTTCCCATTCCCCACCGAAACGCCCACCGATCTAGGGCTAGCGCTGAAGCGATGAGAAGCTCCACCGCCGCCACTGGTGCTCGTCCCACCAGTCCTGCGCCGTCGACCACGACACGGCGCCTCTACCACGAGCTCGCCTCCGAGTCCACCGCCGCCGTCCAGAGCGCTGGTGACAAAGGATTCGCGAGCAACAACTCTAAAAGATAAGTTACCTACCCATCTGTTTCTACACCTAGAATGTCCAATTTAATTTTAACACTAGAATCGTCAATAAAATCAGAGGCCGGGTATGCCGTCCTGCATCAAACAAGACGCAGTGCAGCGATCAGTCAACAGTCCAAGCAGAGAGAAACGAGTTCAGGACTCGACCGGCAACACGGAACACTCGGAACACGTCAACAGAGGCTCTGCTCGCCTCGCTGCTCCTTGTTCTGCTGCCGGTGCCCTCCGTCGCCGCAACCCGCGTTGGGGCCCAGATGTATGCGAAGATCCACTGCTGCCTTCTGGGGGAAAAGAAAAAAGGAGGGTTCGTTCCAAAAGAAAATTAAGAAAATGGAATGTATGGGAGGATCTGGGTTGGGCTGGAACTGAAAAAGAGCTGGGTTTTGGCCTGATAGTTGTTAGGAGTTAGTAAATGGTAGGGCAAAATTGTGCTTGATTTATTTGAAACTTCAAATTATAAATTTGAAGGTGAGTTTGCTTAACATGCAGTCATGCACCTGTTGACATTACATTGGTTTCAAATTTTGTTGTCAATTCAAAACTTTAGTCACATTTATTAAATGGAAAAAACAGAGTGTTACAACCTCGTCCCAGCCTATTCATCCCACTAAAGTTGTGACTCGTGAAGCAAGGTGGTACCCGGAGAAAATTATGGTGTGTGGTTTCATGCCGTAGGCATTGTTGGAAGAAACAATGACAGATAACTGTCGAACTCTTTTATTTTGGGATGGTAGAGGTTGATCGTACCAGATCAACGAATTTTACAGGATCATTTGTCCAGATAACTGCCGACTGGACATTGTTCAGTGGCGCAGCTCAAATGGAGATGCTATTTGGGATGCCCATCTCCATCACCGACTTCTCGTCTGTGGGATCACCGTCGCACGGCCTGAGTAGCGTGTACGGCACCACGCCGGCACCGTGCCGGTTCTTGCGCTTTGGGTCGTCGTTCATCTCATCGATGAGCCCAAGGATATCCCTCATCCTCCCTTGGAACTTGTCAAATGCCGATCTAATTTTCTCCTCCGCGGTCCACGCTGGCTCGACGTGCGTTCCCATGTACTCCTCGTCTGGCGAGTGCGACGACAGGAGATCCATTATCACTAACACTACTAAGCTCTGAAACTGGGACGGCAACGTGTCCAGCAGCACCTTCTCAGGATTATTCATGAGTTTCCTCATGCCTTCACGGCCCATCTCCAATGGTATGTTCTGACGTGCAATGGTGGGACGGTTCGGGAAGTACCCGGCGTAGGAGTACTGGCCGAAGTTCACCGCAGCGTGATGGCCGGAGGTGATCCACATGATGGTTGTCAAGACCTGGACAAGGCTCTCGTGGCTGTTTAGCTCCGGCCACCATGGCTCGTCTTTCTTGTCCTCGTGGCCTTTGGTGCGGACCTCCTCCCACCAGCACTGAAGCTCCTCGTCGTCGACAATGTCCGCCGCGCATGAGTAGTAGTGATTGACATAGTCTGACGCCCACTCCTTGATGGCGTCCCACACCAGAAGACCATCGTTCGCGTACGGGTAGTCCTCTATTGTCAGCTCCAGCTTGCCGCCCTTCCCTTCTACCGCCATGCCCCTGAATTCAATGAAATTAGCATCATATGACCATGACTAATAAGCATTTAGTTGTTGGACAGGGTTCATGACCATTGGCATTACCTTCGGATCAGATCGTTGGGTAAGGCCTCCATGTCGAACCGCCAGATCTTGTCATAGACCGTTGAGCTGAGCTCCATGCAGTACTTCCTCGGCCATAAGTTGCTCTCAATGACTCCATCCGCGTTAATGAGCGTCCCACGCCCAAGGGCGTTGATCTCCATCGTGTAGCGGAAGTGCGGGTGAAGCAGTCGGTAGATGGGGTGCATCTGGCTCAGCTGCCGGTGAGCCGCGATTATGTACGGCTCTACGCAGCAGTGCGTCCTCAGCCTGACAACAACAAAGAGAAATAGCCAAGGAAATGAAACAACTCGTTCGAATGCGTGCACGGTGAGCAATGATCTATGTACAGTATGTGTTGTCATGCAAAGTCAATTAAGTACCAGTGGCTAACAAGCTGGTGGTAGCCGGTGTCATGAGCAAGGACATGGGTCTTGGCGAGCTGCCACAGCCACGATCCAGTGACGCTGCCGTCCGATGCCGGCGTGAAAACGTGGCTCCACTGCAGCTTGCCGGTCGGGGACTTGGGCCTCGTTAGCTCGATAGCTATCGGCTTGAGTGTTCCGTGCTCGGTCAGGAAGAAGAGTGTTCGTGAGCCATACAACGTTGTATCTTCCAGCCTGCGCACTTTGTGCACGTACGGGAGGAATATGTCGTGGTAGTCAAGCATGAACAACTTCTTGTTCTTAACAGCCTGTACAGAAATGTACAACAATGGTTAACTAGTTTGCACATGATAAGTGCTTCGTTAGCAGATATGTGCTTGCTCTTTATCTCTTTTTTTTTCATCTGAAAATAATCCTGCCTAGCTGCCCTGTTTCTCTTACTTCGTCAGCGGTCATGACTCCGTTAATCTGTTGTTCAATCAGCTGTTTGGTGATACCAGATTCCCGCGGGCCGTAGGTGTTTTCGTCGAGCTGGCTGACGATAGGAAGCTCCTGCATAATTTTTATGTATAGTGACACGTACAGTGATGATATTAGGAAAAGACTCTTTTATGTAATAAACCAGTAGAATAATAATGAATTCAACTTGAATCTAGTGTGATGTGGCAAAGAACGTACCGTGACTAGTTGGATGCTCATTGGGTTCATCCCTGCAAGTGTTTCACGAGAGAACTCCTCATCCCTGAACCATGCAAGCTTGTCCTCTGCAATTTGAACATGCATTCGTAATAAGTCCACAGCTTCAACACGCAATATTTTTTTTCGCAGTTTGCATAAAGTTAATAATTAAGAACAGGGATCACTGCGTGCGTACTCTCATGAATTTCTGGCGTTTCGAACTTGAGGATTTTGTCTATTTCATCTTTGAACCCTTCAAAATCGCCCTTAAGGAGATTGCGTAGCTCCGTCTTAATCAGCTGGAAGAAGTAGTCCTTGGTGCTCCCGCCCTCCTTGGGTGGCGGCATGTTCTTGAAGCCGTCCTCGTATATGGCCTCGATCGCCGCCAAGGACGGGAAGCTCATGTCCTTGTTGTCCTTGTTCTTCTTGAGCCCGATGAACGCATGCAGCCCTGCCAACTTCCTCTTGGTCTCGAAGGCCAGCTGCTTGCTCTCCGAAAACGCCTCGTCCCGGGGCACATAAATGTCTTTTGGGTCGTTTGTCCGCACCTCCGACGACGGATCTGTGAATGACAGAATACATGATTCGCACACATATATAGCTCGATCGTCATACTCGATTGGAATCTATGCATATATAATTTGCCGGCTGCTGCTGCAGTAGCTGCGCTGCCATTGGGGAGTGGGCTACTGTAGCAATTGCTGCAGTGAAGCAACAGCCCAGGCAGCCGAACAGGTTGAATAATTCTCGTACCTGTCTTGCTGCGTGGGCGGCCAGTGCGACAGCGCCTGGGGTAGGGGTGCTCCTTGCCGCCGAGCACCGGGCGCTTGGTTTCGGGGTCTTGGTCTGGGTTGCCCAGATCGTTGTACACGTCGTAGTCGTAGATGCGTTCGATTTGCTTCCGGTCGCCGTGGCCATTCCCGCGGATGGCCTGCAGATCGCTCTTGCGCAGCGTCACCAATCCCTTGGGCGTCTGTGACGGCAGGTACGACTGCAACCCCGGATGCGCGAATCAGCATGTCATACTAGATTGGAATCTTTGCATATATATAATGATCATATATATCTATTATATTATGTATATAATTAACCATAAAAGGAGCCACCACGTTCGCTCTCAAGGCCTAGAAATTCCCACGTTAATCCGAGAAAATAAGAAGAGAAAATTACTCACCACTGCCAATATGAAAAAAACATAGTCACAAAACCCCCTATAAATATTTCAAAATAGCTAAATTCAGAGTAATAAAAAATAGCTAAAAAACCCCTCACACCTATTTCTAAATTACCCACCACACCATTTTGACTCAAAAAATAGCTCAATTCAGAATAATAAAAAATAGCCAAAAATACCCCTCATACCTATTTCTAAATTACCCATCATGCCATTATGAGTCCAAAATAGCTAAATTTGGAATAATAAAAAATAACAAAAAATACCTTTCATATTTATTTCTAAATTACCCATCATGCCATTATAAGTCCAAAAATAACTCAATTCGGATTATAAAAAGAGCTAAAAAATATCTCTAATTCTTATTTCTAATTTTCCTACTATACCATGAGTCCAAAATAACTAAATTTTTTAATAATAAAAATATCCATAATACACTTAATTTCTATTTCTAAATACACCATTACAAAAATACACCAACATATGTCTAGCTAGCATGGCCCATTCTTTATTTTTAGCATGACATGTTTTCTTCAAAAGATTTATTTGTATCATGACACGTTCTTTTTACTACTATGAGATATGTTAGTTGTTTAACATGGCACGTTTGAACCAACGTTACTTCTAAAACAAAATCAAATACAATGGGCTAGGTATAAGACACAATCCAAGATAAATCATGACTCGTCTCACACTCAAATATATTGAGGGATGGTGGGAAATTCTTGAATCTATTTCTACTATTTTATAAATATTGAGTATAAAATAAATAACAATAATAATAAACTATGTTAATTTTTATAATATAATAAATATTTAAAATAGTATAGTAAATCTAGCCGTGCAAATGCGCGGGCAGCCATACTAGTCTCTAATAATATGAAAAGTCTATCAAGTTATTTACCTTGAGAGGGAAAAAGGTACGCCGGTCGTCGTCGCCATTTTGCTCGTTATCAACGACCCAGGAGTCGCAGTAGAAGGAGACGGTGCAAGACTCGTCACCATCGGGAAAGACCTTGACGTCCTTGATAAACATCTCATGCTCGTAGTCGTTGTCAAGGCGCACGGCGCCGACTGTGCCGAACGAGGCCGGCACATCGATGGTGGCTTCGAACATGTATAAGTCGTCTCGACTGTCCACGTACGTGGCTTGCTGAGAGGCTGTTTCCCTCTCCATTCCAGTTTCTGCAGGCAAAGAGAAGCGAGTCAGTGCCTATCTATATATTCCTGTGCTTTTATCTGAAAGATTTGTTGGACGCACTTAATTATATGCACAAGATCATAACGGGGGTTGCTATATATGTCCCACTCATGCATGTATGGGCCAAGATTTGTGTGTGACGCGGTGGATTTGTTTTGGACCATGTAACACATGGATTAGTTTCTATACAGAGATCTATATATATGCAGGCATGCAGCAACAGCTAGCTGTAGGTAGTGAAAGAGCTTCTCACCTGGATCCAACTCGGAGCTGACGAGCTCAACTGATAGCCACTTTCTTGTCAAGAATTTTCCCAGGCTACTGGAAAACCAGGAAAGAGTATCAAGTCCAGGTTCCCTTTTCAAGTGCACCGTCACTATGGCCTTCATCTTGACCGTCGTCTCTTTCTGCTTTGGGCGGGAGGCCAGCTCCGGGCGGTCGATGGTGAGCACGTCGGCTTTCCCATTGCTCTCGGCCAAGCTGATGCTTTGGCAGCTTATTTTGGAGGTGGTGCGGCGAGTGCTGCTGCTCTGTCTCCGCCCAGGCACCGGCGACACCCACCGGCCTGACGAGACTCTGCTGGTGAGGTAAGAAGGGCCATGGCTTGGGGTGTGCGCAGCAGCGAGAGACTGCATTGCCCTTAGCATTGTGGCTAAGTGTGTGTTTGCTCCTAAGCTACACACAAACTCAGGTCTCAGGAAAGGGTTATGACTGGTGGATGTCTGAAGGAGCGTGCACTGGGTGTCCAATTTATAGAGAAGACGAGCTGCGCCCCTGTCGATGGAACTCTACATGTGCCAGTGTAGTGGCTGGCGTGAATTTCTATGCATGTCCGTATAACGCACACATTTGCGCATCTCCTCTAGGTAACTCCAAGGAAATATAGTGCATCAGATCAACCACGTAGGAATAATGTTAAATTACTAGGTGTGGGAGGCTGGCTGCCAGTGCATCATTGCAACCGCAATGCACGTTGAACTTTTTTACCTGTAGTACTCTTTGATGGTTATCTCCAATCAAGCAATAAAAATATGAAAGCGGATTTCATGCCAGGGGTGCCCGTGCCCATGCGTTCTCACTGCAGTTGGATGCATGACGGGCATGGAGATTCGCTTTTCGTTTGCAAAGCTAAGATTCATATGTTTTCGTTATTAAACAACAATAATGAGTCTAAGAGCCAGCCGTTTCACCGAATCTTTTCTAGCCTCTCCTGCAGCTTTTCGTTAGTTTTTGAAGAGAAGAATATTGGGCTTCTTTTGTTCGTTGGTCAGAAGCAGAGTTAAATATATCTGACCTCACAGTCGATGCTAAAGCTGGTTGGAACTTGGAACCCGATAAAACAAATGCGGCACGTTCATTTGCAGCTTTCCATTGGGTGATTGAAAATTAGATTCTTTGATTATGTGCAGTGATCGGCTTTTCTGTTGGGCACTTGATGTGTCTAGTCATTGCTAGATTTTCCCTGCACACATGATACATATGGGTATCATTCCTAGTAATCACCTATTTAGCAATATAATTTGGTGGTGCCTTGATTAGCTTCCTCACGGTATGACTAGTGATATCCGCGAGTCAAATGGGATTTTTGCAACCTTGCTACCATCTGAAAACTGCGAATAAATTCACGATGAAACAATTTAATTATATGTATCATCACGGGCGTGATCATTGTAATCGACAAAAGGAATAAGCTATGGATGGGCCAAACAACTTTAACTAGCACATGAGACTCCCGTGGAGGGTACCCCTGCCCTGCCATCCAGCCAGAGCCTTCTTCAAGCTAGCACGTGAGACTCATGCATGGCTAGACAGTGGGCATGCTGCTGTAGCTGTCAGTCGATTGGCATGGTTGGTGAGCCAAAGCAGATTGAACAACCTTGATGGGGTGTGTTATATGCAGATGCACATGCCAGAGTTTCTATCTATTTGTTATATGTTTCGTAATAAAGAGGACTAAATTTCACAAACCCATCAAGTATAATGCATGTTTCGCAAACCATCAATAATTTAGGATGTTGTTTCAAGAAACCATCATATTTTTAACTTATACTGTATCTCATACTCTGGTCCCAAATGTCAGCTGCATACTCATCCATTAAATTCGTGTGGTCACGGATTTTTACTATGCAACAAACATGTGAGACCAGAGTGTAAAATACGATATGAGTTAAAAATATGGTGGTTTCTTGAAATAACACCCTGAATTATTGATGAGTCTGTGAAATATGCACTATACTTGGTGGGTTTGTGAAATTTGCTCAATAAAGAAAAAGCATCACCATTGAATGAATAATCCAACATGTTTGTCGGCCGACAATAGCCACAAAAAGCACCTATCAAACTACTACGTTGGTTGCTAGCCATATTTTACCACACTTAGGGTGTGTTTGGTTGGACGTCAAGGTTAGATTGGTTCATCCCATCCATATTTTCTGGGATAGGATCATTCAACTCATTGTTTGTTTCACTGGATAGGACCATCCAGTTTTATGTTTAGTTGGATGGATGAGGACAAACAAACAAGGGCAATTAGCGAAATTACAAATCTTATTAATACATAATATCAATTAACTATACACTAATTAATATATTTTGATACTTATTATTTTTAATTTTACCATAATAATTTCTAATAAATAATGAAAACACCAATCAAAGACACTAATCAATACCTTCATGTTTATCAATCATAATTTCATAGTAATAAAAAATATTTCATATTAAACAATATTAATAATGCTTAATTATTTCACTAACTACTATCGTTAAATAACTTGGACAGCTCTATCCGGCCAATTTTGCCGAACTAGCTCATCCAGGATCTTAAGAGAATATTATCTGTTCTGGACAGCCCTATCCACCCTGACCACAAAACAAACACTGGACTAGATGGTCCTGTCCAAATCTATCCAAGCCAATATAGTGAAACAAACACACCATTAACCTTAGTCAAGTTTGACCAAATTGGCGAATGTTTGGTTGGCAACAAACATTAAGGAAAATTCTTTTGTGCTTCACATGTCATAGAGTTAAAAAAATGTGACAAGATCTCTTTAGACATGGCAAAATGTGGCTTAACATTTTTTTTGTCACACTTGCCTAAAGTTAAGTGTGACAAATGGTGGCTAGCAACCAAATGCATTTGAATAGCTTCAATAGTGTGCGGTTGCATTAAAATCATTGTTGTGCTCAAGGTTGATTTTAGATTTCAGGCGAGGTTCAATATATATTAAGAAATTGTTAGTGTATCAATAATGAAATTTTTTGATAAATGAATGTACATATGTAAAAAAAATATCCAAAATATCAATATTATTAATTGAACACGGAAATAGAATGATATAATCTTTCAAAGAACAAATTTGCTGATTATAACATTGATAAATAATTGTATAAAGACATAGTCACCATTGGCATGTTGTCAACGGACATGTAGCCACCACTGGAAGAACAATTAGTACAAATACAACATTCACACTGAGTAAAAAAATGAACTCAGTAGGATAGATATCACCACAAGAAACTACGTTGCACCTCGGCTCCCATTAATACCTTATGTTCTTTATTTGGCGATTTGTTTGAAAACATGTTTATTTCTAGCATTTTTGGTGCATAAGCACTATCGTCGCTAATACAACCTTTAATTATAAATGTAGTCCATTTGTAGCGTTCTTAACTCTTCTATTAACATTGCTTTTATGAATTTTTTCTTGTTTTTGTATGAAACAGGACCAAGGCGGCAAGGCCCTACTCATTGATATATTAGAAACGAAAAAGAAAATAGAAAATAGTATCATACAAAAGAGAAAGGGCTAGTAAAGCCAAAAATGCAAAAACACCACAGGTTCTAGTCCCTCCTGGCCTGATAAATAGTTCCACCCTCATAAATAAATGGGTTATCTTTTGAAATGCATTGCAAATGAGAGCGCAACAAGGTCAGAGTTAACAATATTCTTGAAAAATCTGCAGAGCACTCATAATATCGAAGCTAGCTGCTGCAGGTAGGGAGGGAGTAGCATCAGGGCAGGTACAACGCTACACGTAGGCAGTCTCATAGGCCGTCTCATGCAACGCCACGTAGGATTTTTGATGAGGTGGAAGAGAGAGAGGGAGGAAAAAGAAAGAAGCGGTTGTTTCGCGAGGCAACCACCTCAAGCGCTAAAATTGTCATACCCCAATTTCTGGAGCATGTTGTGCATCATGTATCAGTCCCTGGATCAGTAGCTGATACGCACAAGAACACAGATATGGTAATCAAAAGCATACTTCGATTGGGTAAATAGTATAGTACCTGATAAACAGCCTTTAGTGGCGGTACGACAAGGATTCCGAAGTATCCAAGTCCTTCCGACCAACTAATGGCTGAGCAGACAAACAGCGGAAACACGGCCCAAGCCACAAGCAGACTTGAGATGCAGAACGAAAACCAGACGTCGTCGTCTCCTACGAAGACTTCTCTCACTAAAAACAACAAACGCGAACGCGTGAGTACATAAGGTACTCAGCAAACCCTAACACAAGGGGTAAATATGTGCAGTGGTATAAACAAGGATAAGACTGGGGTTCATCAAATCGGCGGAAAGCCAATTTTATGCAGGGGTTGATTTTGAAAACAAAACCAGTTCGCAAACTAAGTCAGGTATAGATATTAAACATAGTGGGGTTGGTTGGCCCTGGGGGAGATGCGTCCATCCCGCCAGTTCCCAAATTTTAATGCTGGCAGGAAACCAGCGCACGGCTCCAAACCGGCGTTTTCCAAAAACACACACACGCCAAGGATAACTCACGCCAAAGTCTAATCATTGTGTGGCCATGGCTTTCGCGTTGTCCAATACCGTGGAACACGGCTATCCGGATAGATTATACACTCTGCAGAGGTTGTACACTTTACCCACAAGGTACCCAGTCTTTCCCACGGCCATGGTTCCGACTGGATACTAATGGTCCCGTACCTGCCCAGTGTCACCACGGTACCACCTCGGAAAATCAACGACCAGGGGCTTCACATAACCATAATAAGGCCAATAACATTCACTTGCCGGATCCGACGCCAATCTCGTCAAGATCTTCTCCTGGCTTCCGATTGCAACTCCCTGCCTCCTGGTGGTACCGGGCGATCACTAGTAGGGTGTGGTTCCAAACCCTGCCCATTCAGGGGCTTGTGGTTGCACGAGGGTGCTAGGCCAGACGGCACATGAACCGGTCCTTATACGACCAAAGCAAGCATCTTCAATAGCTACCCTCCTGCGAGGAGTAGCGTCCCAGAGATAGCCTCCCCACTGAGGTCTACCTCGCTTGCTCCCGTCAAAAGCATACCCCCACTATGGGTTGCACTTACTATTCACACCCATTTTCACTTTACACACTCATCACCAAGCACACGCACACATTTTTACACAAAAAGCATGTGTATCAAGTTATTAAGTACACGGTGAATGAATTCTAAGCAGCATATTGATCCACTCATCATTGAGAATTAATGATGGTGGTTCCTAGGTTTATCAAGGGAATTAGGATCAGCAAAATCAAGGCATGGCAGTCAACAATTACTTAGGTCAATCTAAGCATTTAAATCATCTTTAAAATACCATGCATGTTTTATTTGAAATCAAGCTCTATGTGGGATTATTTGTAAACATAGGATCAACATGATCAATGGGAGTTAGGGCTTGCCTGCAAATCGCTTTCCTAATCTTTAAACTCTGACTCGAGGCTTGTTTCTCCGAGTTGGTCTTCGCGCTTGGAGTCCTCAGCAGCTCTTCGAATTCCTCAGGCTCTTCCTCGGCTCTCGCGTAAACTAGCGCATAAAACAGTACGTATAAACTACCGCAAAAAGAAATAAAAGAGCAAAAGGAATAAAGATCAGGGAAAGCCAAATAAGATCTAAAAGAAACTTCGGTGAAGAACGAGAGACAAGAACCATGCATGATGCAGCATATCTAATGCAAAGCAGGTTACATGTCATAGGTGATATACCTGGCCTTGTAAGGGCCATATTCACCTAGACAAGTTATTAGTTATCTATTTTCTCTAATATATGAACATGGGCGTGTGGTTATGCATATGATCTTCGTTGGTCGATCACCATAGGATGAAGATGAGGAGATGCATGCGCTTCATTGATGGTGATTGCGTGCATATCTAATATGCAAGCTTCTACATTATTTCTGTAAAAAGGATCATGCATGAATGCAGGCGATGGTATATGCAGCGTGTGTACGTGATTATGCGCGATATGAATGCATGACTGCAGATAAAATGCCAAATTCAAATAAAGGCAGCTGGCAATTAAAATACCAGATAACTTCAATAAGATTCAATAAAAGATCAATTATAAGAGCAGAGCAATAAATCAAAAGGAATTGGGCGAGGGTACTAGGTTAGGCTTGATCGAGCGAGGGTTGATTTAGGTTAGGTTCGAGATTTTGTTTGTGATAAGATAAGGGTACTAGGTTGGAAGTGGAATGGTACGAATGATCGCTAGGTTAAATTGCTAGCGAGCAAAAGAATGAATAGGTTATTCAGAGGTGAAGTGGGGTGTGTGTTGTGATAAGAGAGATACTAGGCAGAAAAGTATCATGTGGGTCGGTTAGGTTAGGGTGAACGAGTACTCGAGACATTCAAGATCAATCATCGCATGATCTGCCAGGAATCGATATAATAAGTGAGGGTGTTTTGGGTGTTGATGATTTATAGACTTGGTATGGGGCTTCAAGAACAGTACCATGAGGTACTTCGCGATTTCACGAATCCGTGGGCGCGAGAATCACCCAAAACGGAGTTCGGATTAAAAAGATATGGACATTTAAAGAGTAGAGGGTTAAGTTGTAATTATAAAAAGGTTTTTGAGGGCTAAAGTATAATTACAGAATAAGTCTAGGGACCTATCTGTAATTATGGAAAAGTTTAGGGGTATGGGTGTAAAAAGTCAGGGGTTGAAACATAATTACAGAAAAGTTTAGGTACTTTTCTGTAAAAATGCAGGGCTTAAACAAGATTATTGAAAAGGTCAGGGGCTTATCTGCAAAATGTACAGGGCCCGGGGATTTTCCTGGATTTTTGGATTTATTTTTGTATAGGAAAAGGATTATTGCGTGAGGCTGACGTTATATATAAAAAAGGGTTTATTTTCTTTTGGAAATCCGGTGGACTTAGTCCACAGGGCCCGTGGACCGGGGATGGGCGGCGGTCCACCGGTCCATGGTGGACCAGAGGGAGGCGCGCGGCGGCGGGTGGCCGGAATGCTCGCCGCCGGCGCGTTCGGTGGGCTAGGGGCGTTAGGAGCTCGTCGCGGAGGTGAAGCGCGCGACGAGGAAGCCGGGAGGTCAGCGCATCGACGTCGGGGTGCAGCGGAATGGCGGCATCGGCTCACCGGAGCTAGGCGCAGGGGCGGCGCTCGGCACGGAGTCGTGCGCGATGGGAGAGGGAGGGAACGAAGAGGTGCGGAGCGGAGAGGGAGGCGAGAGGAAGCTCACCGAGGGCTCGTTGAGGTTAGAGGAGGAAGGGAGGCGGCCCGCGCCGAGGGAGATGGCGGCGGCAGCTCAGGACGTCGTCGATCTCCTCGCGCGCGGCTCAGCTGGGCTAGCCGAGGAGATGACGGGGCGGCGTGCGGAGCGGGGATGCTCGGAGAAGAGGAAAGGGGAGGGGGAAGAGCCGGCTTGGTGGCGAGCAAGGTCGCCGGAGGGCTCGCCGGGGAGGAGAGAGGGAGAGGAGGGAGAGAAAGGGAGACGGCTCGCTGGCGAGCGCGTGAGAGAGGGAGAAAGAAGGGGCTCGGGCGCATTTTGTAGGCGGCGTAAGGCGGTTCCGCATAGTAAGGCGGCGGCGGGGACCGGACAGCGGCTCCGGCGGAGGCGGGTCGGCGGCCGGGGCCCGGGCGCGGCGGCGTGACGCGTTGAGGAAGAAGCCCGACAGGGCGGGCCCCACCTGTCGGCGACTCAGAGAGGAGGAACGGGCTAGCTGGGCCGGGGAAAGTGAGTCGGGCCGCGGGCAGGCTCTCGGCCCAGGCGGGAAAGAGAGAAGGGGGTGATGGAGTGGTGGGTTGGGCCAGGAAAGAGGAGTAAGGAAGAATCGGCCCGATAGCAGAAAGGGAAAAAAAGAAAAGGTTCATCTTTTTTTCCAGGATTTGATTTTGAAGAGATTTCAAATTCAAACAAAAACAAGGATTGATCAAACACTCAAAACAAATCAAATAAAACACAGAAATGCATTTGATGAAGATTGTGCAGGTTTTAAAATTCAAACTTTTGAAAAAAAATTGAATGTGCATTAGCTCAAACTAGAGCAAATTTATTTAATTTGTTGTAAATTCGAAAAGTTCAAATTTTAGTGAACTTTTAAATGAACACAAGCACTTGAGCACATATTTTATTTTCCAAAAAATTCCAAATTCAAACTATGTTCAATTATTTAGTGAAATTTTATTTTGGAAAAATTCATGGAAAGATAAGAGTTTAGAAAAGGTTCAAATTTGGAGTGATTTTTGTCTCTTTTTGATCTTTTTTTTTTTCTTCTTTTCTTTTTTCTTCTGACTCTGAAAAGTAGGGTATTACAGATCTACCCCACTTAAAAGAAATCTCGTCCTCGAGATTTGAAAGGTCTTCCGGATGAAGCGGAACTTCTCTTGGGTCTTCGCTCTTGATGGAGGTAACATCCAAAATTCTTGTTGGAGGCTTCTTAGCGTCGCGAAGATTCTCTTCATTGCAAGAGTACGCGAGGCTTGCGGACAGACAGAGCTTCTTGCTTCTGTGGATCTCCCACGCTGGTTGCTTCATCACGTGAAGGCAGCTTAAGGTTTCGATTTCAGGGTTGTTTTGTTATTATTATTATTATTATTTATAGGGCTCACTGACTGAAAATCCTACCCCACTTAAGGACTTTCACTTGGGGTTCTCTGGTTGATGCTGCATGGTCGCCTTGAGTTCTGGTCATCTCGGGCATTTCACGGCGAGATTGTTAGTTGACTTCACAACTTCTCTTATGAAGGGAGTGATGATTCTGAGCTTTCTGATTCATGCAGGGTACGGCAGGTTGACTGTCTTCACCAGTCTCTCATGTGACCTGAACCACTGTTTCTTTTCTGAGGTGCTGACACTTTATCTGTTTATCGTGATGGGATCACCCTCCCGACGTCCCGTCATAGCAATCCAGGGATCTTCATGACAAGTAACCACTTCTGAGGTATATACATGGGCCTTAACCTCAGGGGTTTCTTATTTTTGTGGCCTTAGGGATGGGGGTACCTACCCCACTTAAAGTCATTGACCTCGAGTTACTTCTGTTGACATGCAAGGCTTAACAGCCATTTGGGTGCATGATCCCTTAACGGGAATTTTATTCCCATTATAGAGACTTAGCCAGTAAACTGTTTCCCAGAGATGCATCACTGGCTTATTCTGAGGATACTGTTACCGTCATGTCTCTTTTCCGAGGGTCATCTGGGTCTACCTATGTGGTACAGACATTTGGGGTCCTTTAGGTCATATACCAGATGGTTGTGTCTTAACACCATCTTTACGGTTATTTGATTCTGAGTATCCTGAAAGAGCTTAGCTCACGAGGCTCTTAACTGGCCTGGTTGAGAGCTAACTGCTTGAATTCTGCCAATAGCTCAGATGTCCATCTCTGCATCTCGATATGGTGCAGTGATAGTTGTTATCTGGTGCATTTATCACCATATTGGCTCTTCTAGGAGACTTAAGGCCTTTAGGTTGTTCCATAAGTGACCTTTTCCAATGCCTTTCTTAGTCTGTCCAATTCAGGACTAAGCATGCATATATTTCAGCACTGTTCTTGATGTTATTGTTCTCATCTTGTAAAGTTCTGCCAACTTCTGACATTGCAGGTTCATGGTATTCCGCTTCTAATACCATGTATCTTTACGGAGGTCCATATCGAATGACAGAAGGCGGTCATGGATGCGTCTCATTCTCACACCTTTCGTTTGTGGTACTTGGACCTTTAAGTCAGTCTCGGAGACAGACTTGGATTTCTTCCGCTGACCAATAGGTCATTGATCCTGGGTTGTGGGTAATGGGCCCACCACGCTTCCGCTGCGCTACTCTGATAGAGACTTTTGCCCATTGAGGACTTGCTCTGGAACTAGCCCAATGAGGAACCTTTTTTTTATCTTTGTCGAGTGGCGTACTGGTGACTTGTCGAAAGACTTTTGGGTACTCATGTATTACTAGCACTTTCCCCATGGGTTTGGCTTTCAGGTGACTTGCCAGATAGACAGCTTTTGATCCTTCTGGTTAATTTTTCACTTTAGTCCAACTTATCGGCGATCTTCCTCAGGTCTCTCTTGGGACATTTCCGAGGTATCCATTAATAACCAACAGATCTTTGTTAATGCTATCATGAACAAGTGATGTGAGCTCTGTCTTTGGCAGCGCTTTCCTCACTGTGGAGGTTCCATAATTGTGGGCTGTTAATTCCTGTTGCCTCTTTGGCATGGGGTCATTGAATTTTGAGTTGAGTCAACGGTGGTGTTGGCTGAAACCTCTTTGTCATTATCTCGACTGTCATTTGCTTCACTTTCTTGATTAAGCTTTCTTTGACGTGCTGTTGGGTGACAAGTGGCTGACATCTTGACCCTTTTGACCTTGGTAGTACCGTCTCTGGTAAATCTTCCAATTGGTCTGTGACCTTTAGCTGTCGCTGGAGCAAACCTTTGATTTGGCTTGGCTCTTAGCTGACACTTCCTTGACGGGACTTGCTTTGGCAGGGGTTTGGGTATAGGTTGGGGAACGATTTGACATTAAGTTGATCTTAACTTTTGATTTTTGTTGTTATGGTGTTTGGTTTGATTAGGGGCACTCAAACATAGAAACACCGAACAAGATCAACAAAACCATCGAATCACTCAAGCAACGCGATTTGTTTGTTGTGGTTTTATGACGTTAGCGTGCTAAGATCGAGGCTTAAGGCTTATGAGTGGGTAGACTATCGATTTCTTCTGCTGGCATCTGAACTCGACCAATAGTCCTTGACCAAAAAGAATCGAGGGGGTCACATGACTTGGTCGGTTAAAAGGAAAACTGTTGCCCACATTTCTGTGGTAAAAAGACTTCATTGCGTTGCTGTCTCGAAGTTATTTGGGTACGTGCCGCATGATCATTGAGTTCTTTGAGCTTTCACTTCTCAACTCAACCTCTCTCGAGCACAGGCTGCGACTTGAATCCTTATTTAGATTAGGACATCACTGATATCCTTTTATTACTTGTAGAACATCTTACAGTTCTTGTTCAATCCATTCTAGGAGCTTTACAAGTACAACCATTATTTTGCATGGTTACTACAGCTCCTATATGAGGATAACATCCTTGCAAGCTGATGAGCGAAACTCTATTTCACCCACTATGAGGAACCTACTCATGAGATTCTGGCACATAACAGGGTTGCCTGTTGGTGGAGCCTGGCTACCTTGCAATTCTTATTCACGGGCTTCAGTGCAATCCGTTGCAAGGTGTCCACGTTCTCGACATTTGTAACACTTCCTGTTTGTCCGTGGTATCTTCCGGACCTTCTGGGATGGCAGACTGGTACTGTTTGGGTGTTCGTGCTCGTGGGTCCGTTGGGAAAGGTTAGATCCTTGTTTGTAGAGAGGGCAACTGGCTATCATGTGCTCTGGATCTTTACAATGATAACAATATCCCTAGCCCACCGAACGCGCCGGCGGCGAGCATTCCGGCCACCCGCCGCCGCGCGCCTCCCTCTGGTCCACCATGGACCAGTGGACCGCCGCCCATCCCCGGTCCACGGGCCCTGTGGACTAAGTCCACCGGATTTCCAAAAGAAAATAAACCCTTTTCTATATATGACGTCAGCCTCACGCAATAATCCTTTTCCTATACAAAAATAAATCCAAAAATCCAGGAAAATCCCCGGGCCCTGTACATTTTGCAGATAAGCCCCTGACCTTTTCAATAATCTTGTTTAAGCCCTGCATTTTTACAGAAAAGTACCTAAACTTTTCTGTAATTATGTTTCAACCCCTGACTTTTTACACCCATACCCCTAAACTTTTCCATAATTACAGATAGGTCCCTAGACTTATTCTGTAATTATACTTTAGCCCTCAAAAACCTTTTTATAATTACAACTTAACCCTCTACTCTTTAAATGTCCATATCTTTTTAATCCGAACTCCGTTTTGGGTGATTCTCGCGCCCACGGATTCGTGAAATCGCGAAGTACCTCATGGTACTGTTCTTGAAGCCCCATACCAAGTCTATAAATCATCAACACCCAAAACACCCTCACTTATTATATCGATTCCTGGCAGATCATGCGATGATTGATCTTGAATGTCTCGAGTACTCGTTCACCCTAACCTAACCGACCCACATGATACTTTTCTGCCTAGTATCTCTCTTATCACAACACACACCCCACTTCACCTCTGAATAACCTATTCATTCTTTTGCTCGCTAGCAATTTAACCTAGCGATCATTCGTACCATTCCACTTCCAACCTAGTACCCTTATCTTATCACAAACAAAATCTCGAACCTAACCTAAATCAACCCTCGCTCGATCAAGCCTAACCTAGTACCCTCGCCCAATTCCTTTTGATTTATTGCTCTGCTCTTATAATTGATCTTTTATTGAATCTTATTGAAGTTATCTGGTATTTTAATTGCCAGCTGCCTTTATTTGAATTTGGCATTTTATCTGCAGTCATGCATTCATATCGCGCATAATCACGTACACACGCTGCATATACCATCGCCTGCATTCATGCATGATCCTTTTTACAGAAATAATGTAGAAGCTTGCATATTAGATATGCACGCAATCACCATCAATGAAGCGCATGCATCTCCTCATCTTCATCCTATGGTGATCGACCAACGAAGATCATATGCATAACCACACGCCCATGTTCATATATTAGAGAAAATAGATAACTAATAACTTGTCTAGGTGAATATGGCCCTTACAAGGCCAGGTATATCACCTATGACATGTAACCTGCTTTGCATTAGATATGCTGCATCATGCATGGTTCTTGTCTCTCGTTCTTCACCGAAGTTTCTTTTGGATCTTATTTGGCTTTCCCTGATCTTTATTCCTTTTGCTCTTTTATTTCTTTTTGCGGTAGTTTATACGTACTGTTTTATGCGCTAGTTTACGCGAGAGCCGAGGAAGAGCCTGAGGAATTCGAAGAGCTGCTGAGGACTCCAAGCGCGAAGACCAACTCGGAGAAACAAGCCTCGAGTCAGAGTTTAAAGATTAGGAAAGCGATTTGCAGGCAAGCCCTAACTCCCATTGATCATGTTGATCCTATGTTTACAAATAATCCCACATAGAGCTTGATTTCAAATAAAACATGCATGGTATTTTAAAGATGATTTAAATGCTTAGATTGACCTAAGTAATTGTTGACTGCCATGCCTTGATTTTGATGATCCTAATTCCCTTGATAAACCTAGGAACCACCATCATTAATTCTCAATGATGAGTGGATCAATATGCTGCTTAGGATTCATTCACCGTGTACTTAATAACTTGATACACATGCTTTTTGTGTAAAAATGTGTGCGTGTGCTTGGTGATGAGTGTGTAAAGTGAAAATGGGTGTGAATAGTAAGTGCAACCCATAGTGGGGGTATGCTTTTGACGGGAGCAAGCGAGGTAGACCTCAGTGGGGAGGCTATCTCTGGGACGCTACTCCTCGCAGGAGGGTAGCTATTGAAGATGCTTGCTTCGGTCGTATAAGGACCGGTTCATGTGCCGTCTGGCCTAGCACCCTCGTGCAACCACAAGCCCCTGAATGGGCAGGGTTTGGAACCACACCCTACTAGTGATCGCCCGGTACCACCAGGAGGCAGGGAGTTGCAATCGGAAGCCAGGAGAAGATCTTGACGAGATTGGCGTCGGATCCGGCAAGTGAATGTTATTGGCCTTATTATGGTTATGTGAAGCCTCTGGTCGTTGATTTTCCGAGGTGGTACCGTGGTGACACTGGGCAGGTACGGGACCATTAGTATCCAGTCGGAACCATGGCCGTGGGAAAGACTGGGTACCTTGTGGGTAAAGTGTACAACCTCTGCAGAGTGTATAATCTATCCGGATAGCCGTGTTCCACGGTATTGGACAACGCGAAAGCCATGGCCACACAATGATTAGACTTTGGCGTGAGTTATCCTTGGCGTGTGTGTGTTTTTGGAAAACGCCGGTTTGGAGCCGTGCGCTGGTTTCCTGCCAGCATTAAAATTTGGGAACTGGCGGGATGGACGCATCTCCCCCAGGGCCAACCAACCCCACTATGTTTAATATCTATACCTGACTTAGTTTGCGAACTGGTTTTGTTTTCAAAATCAACCCCTGCATAAAATTGGCTTTCCGCCGATTTGATGAACCCCAGCCTTATCCTTGTTTATACCACTGCACATATTTACCCCTTGTGTTAGGGTTTGCTGAGTACCTTATGTACTCACGCGTTCGCGTTTGTTGTTTTTAGTGAGAGAAGTCTTCGTAGGAGACGACGACGTCTGGTTTTCGTTCTGCATCTCAAGTCTGCTTGTGGCTTGGGCCGTGTTTCCGCTGTTTGTCTGCTCAGCCATTAGTTGGTCGGAAGGACTTGGATACTTCGGAATCCTTGTCGTACCGCCACTAAAGGCTGTTTATCAGGTACTATACTATTTACCCAATCGAAGTATGCTTTTGATTACCATATCTGTGTTCTTGTGCGTATCAGCTACTGATCCAGAGACTGATACATGATGCACAACATGCTCCAGAAATTGGGGTATGACAAAAATTTAGGAGTATGAGACGATTTACACACCATTGTACGACTTGTAGTTGCCATGCAATTCAAAAACATTCCTTTTCTCATCCATAAATTAAGGGAAGATGCTATTTCTACTAGACAATTAAAACAATCACCCATTGTATCTGTTGTCTGGTAAGCAGTCTGAAAATTACGTAGCATGTATGAGGCGATCTCATAGACAGCTCTATTGTACCTGCCCTCAGCACGCAAATAATTAAGCACCTTCAGGCCGGGACCTCTGTGTTTTTTTTTTCCTTTCGAGCAAAATCTGGGGAGGTGGGAGTCCACACCGACATATTCATTCCATTGATTGATACTAAGGGCGTGTTCGTTTCGTTTAGGACTAAAGTTTAGGCCAAAGTTCTTATTATTTAAAGGTATTAAATAAAATGTAATTATAAATTTTTTTACAGAAATTTGGGCTACTTTGCGAGATGAATCTAATGAGGGTAATTAAGCTGTAATTAGATGATGGTTACTGTAGCATCACTGTAGCAAAACATAGCTTAATTAGGCTAGTTAGATTCGCCTCGTAAATTAGCACCCATTTGTAAAAAGGTTTTGTAATTAAACTTTATTTAATATCCTTAAATAGCAAGATTTTTTGGACTAAACTTTAGTACTAAAGGAAACGAACGGGCTCTAAGTCATAGTAAGTTCCATAGTAGTACATTTAAATGCCCCGGCATACCAGGGAGAAAAAATTTGTGAGAAGACGAAACATAAGATTACATTAGAGGAGGGTACATGGGGGATTCAAACACCCCCCCCCCCCCCCCCCCCAAAAGCACATGCTGCTGTGGCACGTTGCCCTCACGGAACTGGTGAACGTGATTTGCCCGTACCGCCAAATCATCGCGGCACGCCGGCGGCATCTCTTTTTGGCAACTTGGTAGCGAGATTCGCGCGGGGACCTGTGTCTTAATTTTTGGTTGTTATCCTAACGAGACGACGAATGAACACCAGCGAGAAAGTTGCATCGCGTGCGCGCGCGTGACTCCCTCGCCAGTCACCGCTCGAGAGAGTGCACGCACGCAGACGGTTCCGAGAGAATTTTGTCAGACGGATGAACATGGTTTCATGTGGAGCTGCGACAAGCTGTCGATCTGGGCGCATGGATCACGGGCGCCACAAAGCGACGTCGCTGCCGTGCATGCCGACCAGAACGCCTCGCTCTCGTTCGCTCCGCCATGTCTGTCTCGTGGCGCCGCGCGCAGTTAAACTAGCTAGCTAGCCTCGCCCTCACCAACCCAGCATGCGTGCGGGGAACGCCGGTGTGGGTTCGGCCGTCAGCACGCATGCAACTGCTCGATCGATGGATCGCCGGGTCCATGGGTTTCACACCCTACTGTCCCTGCAGGCGTTCTCTCGTCCCAGCTGCCTGCAAATAAGGCGACGTCCAGCGTGTTCGTCTCGCTGCTTTGCAGCGGCTGCTTTGCAGCAGCTACAGTGTTCGCAGTTATTTCTTCAGCAACAGCTACAGTATTTTCAGCAGCAGCTACAGTGTTCGCAGTTATTTTTCTGCAGCCGCAGCTGCAGCGAAACGAACAGACTGATCGCTGCCGCGTACGGCCGGGGAGAACTCGTTGGCCTCGTGGCGACGCCCGCAGACAAACTACGGGGAGCACTCGCAGACAAACTACGGGGAGCGTGCGCGCGACGCAGGCTGCTTCGGTGTGGGGTTCGGCCGTCAGCGCGCATGCATGCAACAGCTCGATCGCCGCGTCCATGGGTTTCCCGCCTCACTATCCCTGGCGTCCTCGTGCCAACTGCAAACGAGGCCATCCGTCCCCGCCGATCTCGACTCGCGAGCGAGCTACTGCCAAGAGACGCCGATCGATAAGAGCGTCCTAATGGTAGAGACAGTTAAGACGTAGCAGCTAGCTCTTACAAAGAATTGAAGAAGAGTGAGGTCCATGTTTATGTCTCTCATTTTCTTTAGAAGTTGTCTCTTGAGAAAGAGTTAGCTGCCTTCTCTCTCTTCTTTTTCTCCAATAAATAATCTAAGAGTTAACTAAGAGGCAACCATTGGGGACGCTCTAAGTGCGCGATGAAGGCCGGGAAGCGGATGTGATACGAGACAGCGCGCTTCGTAAATTATCTAAGCGGCAACATTAAAGACTAATCGGACGATCACCTGAGTGGCCTTGGTATGGTCAGAAATCAACTTTTGCGAACGGCCTGAGATACGCCCCTTACCTGCTCCGTTGGATGGGAGAAAAGATTCGTGGAAACAGTGTTTTGCGGGCCACGTTCTCCGATTAAAAAATCTTCCGTGAGACACGGCCTGGACACGCGGCGACTTTGGGAACAGGCCGTACGTGAGGACGCCTGAAAAAAAAACCGCATTGTTGGTAGGGTCGTCATTTCGAATAGCAGCAACATCTCAGTCGCGGCGACGTACCGTTGGAGTATGGCGCGCGGCCGCGATGAGCAAGACAACACCAGATGCAGAACAAGCATGCACCGGTTCAGGCCGCTGCCGGCGCTCTTCGTTGGTACAGCGAGCAGACTTCTGCTTCTCGCAGGCGATCCTGAGAAAGACGCGCCCCGACACCTAGAAATTATGCATTATCTAGATCGCACAAGTCCGATCGAGCGGCTCCGGCACCCACGGGTGGACGCTAGTATCTAGAGACAAATTATAGTGTTTGATTGCATGCTTCACAAGTGAGCGGGACGTGCTTTTGAATGGCCATACACTACCAGATTTCCTGTTTTACCGAGTGTCGGGGACACTCGGCAAAGGGCCTTAAACACTCGACAAAGGCTTTGTCGAGTGTAATACTCGGCAAAGTGCACTCGGAGAGAGAATACTCAGAAAATCCCTCATTTGCCGAGTGTATTTTGTCAGACACAGTTTGAAGAAAACAATAGAAGATAATTGCTTGCACTCTTTTATTTCCGGATGGTAGAGGTTGATCAGACCAGATCAACGAATTTTACAGGATGATGTGCGCAACTAGGATATACATAAGACTGAATGGGTAGTCTTCATTGCCGCGCCTCAAATGGAGATGCTATTTGGGATGCCCATCTCCATCTCTGACTTCTCGTTCGAGGGATCACCGTCGCACGGCCTGAGAAGCATATACGGCACCACACCGGCACCGTGCCTGTTCTTGCGCCTTGGGTCATCGTTCATCTCATTGATGAGCCCAAGGATATCCCTCATGCTCCCTTGGAACTTGTCAAATGCAGACCTGATTTTCTCCTCCGCGGTCCATGCTGGCTCGACGTGCGTTCCCATGTACTCCTCGTCCGGCGAGTGCGACGACAGGAGGTCCAGTATCACTAACACCATTAAGCTCTGGAACTGGGATGGGAGTGTGTCCAGCAAAACCTTCTCAGGATCGTTCACGAGCTTCCTCATGCCTTCTCGGCCCATCTCCAGTGGTATGTTCTGACGTGCAATGGTTGGGCGGTTCGGGAAGTACCCTGCAAACGGGTACTGGCCGAAGTTCACCGCAGCGTGGTGCCCGGAGGTGATCCACATTATGGTTGTCAGCACCTGGACAAGGTTATCGTGGTTGTCTAGCTCTGGCCACCATGGCTCGTCTTTCTTGTCCCCGTGGCCTTTGGTGCGGACCTCCTCCCACCAGCCCTGAAGCTCCTCGTCGTTGATAATGTCCTTCACATCCTCGTAGTAGTGCTTGACGTAATCTGACGCCCATTCCTTGATGGCTTTCCACACCAGTAGACCATCGTTGGCGTACGGGTAGTCCTCTATTGTCAGCTCTAGATTGCCATCCTTCCCTTCGACCGCCATACCCCTGAAATTCGATGAAATTGGTTAATAAGCATTTAGAAGCTGAGCTGTTCGTCACCACCTTGGCATTACCTTCGGATCAGATCGTTGGGTAGGGCCTCCATGTCGAACCGCCAGATCTTGTCATAGACCGCTGAGCTGAGCTCCATGCAGTATTTCTTCGGCCAGAAACTGCTCTCAATGATTCCATCTGCACTGACAAGCATCCCACGCGCATGGGCGTTCATCTCCATCGTGTAGCGGAAGTGCGGATGCAGCAGCCGATAGATGGGATGCATCTGGCTCAGCTGCCGGTGCGCCGCGATGATGTATGGCTCGACGCAGCAGTGCGTTCTCAGCCTGATGACGAAATAGCCAAGCAAATCAAACAACCGTTCGACGCATGCACGATGTGCTATGATAAATGTGTTGCCATGGACTGGAAACTAATTACCAGTGGCTAATAAGCTGGTGGTAGCCGGTATCATGAGCCAGGACATGGGTCTTTGCAAGCTGCCACAACCAGGATCCAGTGACGCTGCCGTCCGATGCCGGTGTGAAAACGTGGCTCCACTGCAGCCTACCAGTCGGGGACTTGGGCCTTGTTAGCTCGATGGCTATCGGCTTGAGAGTTCCATGCTCGGTCAAGAAGAAGAGTGTTCGTGAGCCGTACAACGTCGTATCTTCCTGCCTGCGCACCTTGTGCACGTATGGCAGGAAGATGTCATGGTAGTCTAGCATGAACAACTTCTTATTCTTAACAGCCTGTGCAATTATAAACAACAAGGGTTAATTAATTTATAGAAGAGTGTTGAAGGCGAAGTACTATCCGAATGGTAATCTGCTTGACACAGCTTTCCCTACTGTGATGTCACCATCGTGGAGAGGGATTATTTATGGCCTAGAATTATTGAAAAAGGGTGTTATCTGGAGAATAGGGAATGGTGAGCAAGTGGACATTTGGAGATATAACTGGCTACCTCGAGAGTATGATCTGGTAGTTGCCGGAAAGAGGAGTTCATGCAGACTTCGACGAGTGTCTCAACTCATGTCTGAAGATGGGAGATCGTGGAATGCGAGGCTCATTGACAGAGTATTCTATCCACATGATGCTGAAGCTATTTTGAAGATTAAAATCCCCAGCAGTCCACATGGTGACGTGTTGGCGTGGAATCATGAAAAAACTGGATTGTTTACAGTACGGAGTGCATATAGGCTTGCCTTAAAGCTTGATGGTGATGATTCAGATGGCAGCTCGAGCTCACACCCGGATGGGAATAGGCCAATGTGGAAGAGTGTTTGGCAGCTCCAGATTCCTCAAAAAGTAAAAGTGTTCATCTGGCGTGTGATTAACCAAGGATTGCCAACTAAGCTAAATAAATGGAAGCGTAATTTGGAGATCACTAATACTTGTGATTTGTGTGGCATGGAGCCTGAATCAGAACATCACGCTGTTGTCAAGTGTGTGCATGCTAGAGTACTCAGGCTTGCCATGAGGGATTTCTGGAATTTGCCGGATGAGAAACAATTCAGAGAAGATGCACCGGATTGGCTGCTGGTCCTTCTGTCAACTTGCGAGTTGGAGATGGCAAGCCAAGTTGCGTTGTTGCTATGGCGTACCTGGTTTGTCCGGAATGAGATGGTACATAATGCGAAGCTCCTTCCGATTGATGCTTCGGTTGGTTTTTTGCAAAATTATGTTGATTTGCTTAATAAGGCTCGGGTGGGGAACCTGCATGATGAGAAGGGGAAGAAAACAGAACAGGCGTGTGCACAGAAGAAAGGAATGGGTAGGCCTTGTGTTACGGTAGCTGCTCGTCCCAGGTGGTCTCCTCCACCTACAGGTTGGATCAAGATTAATGTTGATGGCGCTTTTTCAAATGAGGATGGTACTACCGGTGTTGGGGTGGTGATCAGAGATGAATGGGGAAAGGTTGAGTTATCGGCATGGCGAGCAATTTTCAATGCGTCCTCTGCTGAAGAAGTTGAGGGATTAGCATGTTTGGAAGGACTCAACGTGGCATCTGAATGGTGCAGGAAGAAAGCCATTATTGAGTCGGATTGCTTGTCGTTAATTTTGTCAATTAATAGTAGTGTTGAGTTAAAGTCCTCGTTAGTGTTTTTGATTAGAGAATTGAAGCAGATTAGTGCATCCTTGCCTGATGTTATCTTTCAGGCTGTAAAGAGAGAGCGGAACTCTGTAGCTCATGAACTTGCACAACATGCTAAACGTACAACTCACACGGCTGTGTGGCGTACGCGTGTTCCTCGTTGTGTCGAGTCATTGGTTGCTCAAGAATGTATCCCTTATGTTGAGTAATCAATAAAATTCTCTCTTTTCTCAAAAAAAAAAATTACACATGATCTATCTATTATCTTAATATTTGTTTTTTTAATAAAATCCACCATGTCTTCTTTTAAAGGCTGAAAATTACCATATTTTGCCACATTATAATCGTATAAAAAATTAAAAATATCCACCACTAGCATTACACAAAAATAGTTCGAAAGGCCCGTATACATGTTTATAAACTACTCAACACCATGATCTATTAACTTAATAATTGGCCAAGAAGTCACAAGGTGCTCAAGGGTTAGAAATAGAATTCTCATATTAATGGGAGAAAAAAAAAGGAAACAATACCCGCCACTATCATTATGCAAAAAAATAAAAAATGCCCTCAACCTATTTTAATAATTGGCCACCACTAACATTATGAAAACAATTGCCTAAAATCCATGTGCATGTTTAGAAAGCTATCCACCATTGCCGTTACAAAATAGATGGAAGTAACTAGATATAACTTTATAAATTATGTACCATTGTTGTTATGAAAACAATTAACTTGAAATAATAGTGATAGAAAAAATAACGATGATAGGGCTACAATAAATTGATGAGATATTCAGTATTAATAGTTGGAAATATTAGTCACGAAAATGCGAGGGTCGCCATGCTAGTTATGATAACTTTGACATTGACAAACAAAATGGCTTCTCCTTTCATCAAGGAGATCGAAATTGCTGTCCACTCGTCGTGAGGAACACTCATCAACAATTGTACGCAGGCAGTTATAACTTTGTATTGAGTCATTGGATTTCGTAAGCATGCTTGTTCTTTTCTTTTCTGAAAATAGTCCCGTTGCCTTGTTTCTTTTACCTGGTCAGCAGTCATGACCCTGTTAATCTGTTGTTCGATCAGCTCTTTGGTGATACCAGATTCTCGCGGGCCGTAGATATTTTCGTCAAGCTGGCTGAGGATAGGGAGCTCCTGCATATTAAAAAAAAAAGTGCGGTGATGATAGTGTGGAAGCAATGACGAAAGGACTCTTTAGTCGAGTATTGAGTACAATAAATGAGTGGAATAATAATGAATGAGGAGTTTTACTATCCAAAATAATGGCCATTAGTTTGACAAAACTAATGGCCATTAGTTCAAGGGTAAATCTATAATAACACTATTAATTAACGCTTTATGTCAAAAAAAAAAAAGAAGCTGCCACGTCATACTGAAAAAACTAGTAATGATGAACAATTTTTTTACTATATTAATATGCATTAGGATTAATTAGATTTCGAATTTGACTTTATTTATAAACATATGACTACTTATTACAATTCTACCACTCTTTATTTTTCCGATATTACCCTCAATTTGATAAAATAATGGCCAGTAGTAATGGATTTTTAAGATTAGATCTAGACCGTCGGATAAAACTAATGGCCATTGGTTTTGATAAACTAATGGCCATTATTTTGGACAATAAAACTGCTCTGAATTCAACTTGAATCTGGTGTGGTGTGGCAAACACGTACCGTGACTAGTTGGATGCTCATTGGGTTCATCCCTGCAAGTGTTTCACGAGCGAACTCCTCGTCTCTGAACCATGCAAGCTTGTCCTCTGAAATTTGAACATGCACAAGTAAGCTAAGTCTGCAACTTCAACATACGCTCGAAGTCAAAAGGTTTGGCGATCACTGCATGCTTACGTACTTTCATGAATTTGTGGCGTTTCGAACTTGAGGAGTTTGTCTATCTCATCCTTGAGTCCCTCAAAATCCCTCTTGCAGAGATTTTGTAGCTCCGTCTTCATCAGCTGGAAGAAGTAGTCCTTGGTGCTCCCACCCTCCTTGGGCGAGGGCATGTTCTTGAAGCCGTCCTCGAATATCGCCTCGATTGCAGCCAAGGAGGTAAAGCTCGTGCTCCTGTGCTCCTCCGTCTTCTTGAGCCCTATGAACGCGTGCAGGCCTGCCAACTTCTTCTTGGTCTCGAAGGCCAGCTGCTTGCTTTCCGAAAATGCCTCGTCCCGGGGCACGTAAATGTCTTCCCGGTCGTTTGTCCGCACCTCCGCCGACGGATCTGCGAATAACAGGATCCATTTTGCATGCGTAAACATATATCACACACACACACACAAGAAAACATCAACACAAGAACGGCATGTCTGCTAGGCTAGCTGGTCGTACCTGTCTTGCTGCGTGGACGGCCAGTGCGGCAGCGCCTGGGGTAGGGGTGCTCTTTACCGCCGAGCACCGGCCGCTTGGTTTCTGGGTCGTTGTCGGGGTTGCCCAGGTCGTTGTACACGTCGTAGTCGTAGATGCGCTCGATTTGCTTGCGCTCGCCGCAGCCGTTCCCGCGGATGGCCAGGAGATCACTCTTGCGCAGCCTCTGCACGCCCTGGGGCGTCTGCGACGGCAGGTACGACTGCACAGCCGGATGCGCCAATCAGCATGTCAAACCCCATTTGCATCTTTACATATATCTCCTCTAATAATATGAAAAGTCTATCAAGTTATTGACCTTGAGAGGGAAAAAGGTTCGCCGGTCGTCGTTGCCATTTTGCTCGTTATGAATGACCCAGGAGTCGCAGTAGAAGGAAACGGCGCTCGACTCGTCTCCATCGGGGAAGACCTTGACGTCCTTGATGAACATCTCGCGCTCGTAGTCGTTGTCAAGGCGCACGGCGCCGACTGTGCCGAACCAGGCCGGCACGTCGATGGTGGCTTCGAACATGTAAAAGTCGTCTCGTTTGCCCAGGTATTTGGCTTGGCAAGAGGCTGTTTGCATTGGAAGCGAATTGCATAGGACCCGGGTCCTACGCACATCAGGAAGGACCCTCTCCTCCTCGCGCTACGTGTGTTTCCCAATCTCAAAGCAATCTCGTCTCAGGGCTCGCCCAATGCCGCCCCTCCCAATCTCTATACCCCTCACGCCGTCATCCTCCCAGAGCGCGGGAGCGATCTCGTCTCCTCGCGATCGCTAGCGCGGGAGACGTGAACAAGTCGCCAGGGAAAAGGACGGCGGCCGGCGGGATCGATCAGGTCTCCTCTCGATCGATCGCGCAGGAGGAAAACGTCGGGCTCTCGTTCCCTCGCGCAGGACGGAAACATCGGCAGCGACAGTTAACTAATGTGAGTCTGGTGCTATCTGATTCTAATATCTCCAGCAATAGCATGGATTAAGAATTAATCTCTAGATGATCGTTTATCAGTTGGGCACACATGTCAACATTGGCCGGCAATCACGCTGCGGGAGATAGCTCAATCTGCAACGTTGGAGACGTTCATGAAGAATGCAGATTCGGCCATGAGGACTCTGAACAACATGCTCCAATTGATACAGAGGTATGATTTCTCTATTTGTAAGAAGTAAGATACACAACGTGGCCATTGTTGCTTGAAAACTGATCCTTACAAACAACAATTTATTTAATTTGAACTCTATTTTAGGATATTGATCCAAATGCTTCCAGTGAACAAGTGCCAAAGGTTGGTTTAACCTTTGAATCAGAGGATGCTGCATACAAGTTTTACAATTCATATGCAAGAAAGACTGGATTTAGTGTAAGAAAGTGTCATACTAAGCATAGAGCAGACGGCACTTTAGCTTCCAAGTACATGGTCTGCAGTAATGAAGGTCATAAAAATAGTAATCCAAAAAAACAACCTAAGAAAGAACGTGCTTCAACAAGGTCTGAATGCAAGGCTCGTGTTCAGTTCTATGTTTCTCGAGAAGATATTTGGAAGATGCAGAAAGTTGTACTTGATCACAGTCACCCTTTTACAAGTCCTGACAAGACCCACATGCTTAGATCACAACGGTGTATGTTACCGGCCGATGAGCATATCATTAGCAAAATGCGAGAAGCAGGAGTTAAGCCAACAGAAATTTTTGAGTTTTTTCAACTGTGGTCTGGTGGAGCTGAAAATGTGCATTTCTTACAAATGGATTGCAATAACTTTATTGGCCGTGAGCGCAAGAAATACCTAGAATCAAGTGATGCAAAAACATTGTTGGAGTTCTTGGCAAACAAACAGGCAGTAGACCCTTCTTTCTTTTATACAGTGGAGTTAGATGAAGAGGATCGTGGTCGAATTTGTAACTTCTTTTGGGCAGATGGTCAGGCCATTGCAGATTATGCTTGCTTCGGTGATGCTATCTGTTTTGACACGACCTTTCAAACAAATAAGGCTGAAATGCCTTTTGCTCCTATTATTGGAACAAATCATCACAAGCAAACAATTGTTTTTGGAGCTGCACTATTATTCAATGAAAGTTCTGAAACATTTGAATGGTTGTTTAAATCCTTTTTGAAAGCTATGTTAGGGAAAGCACCTGAAACGATTTTTACAGATCAATGTGCAGCAATAGCCAAGGCAATAATGAAGGTATTCCCAAGCTCCAGTCATCGTCTTTGCTTGTGGCATATATACCAAAATGCCGGTAAGCATCTAAGCCATGTAATTGCCAATCATCCTGATTTTCTTAAGGATTTCAAAAATTGTGTATACGAAGAAAAGTCAGTGGGACACTTTAACTTGAGATGGCAAGAGTTGATAGCTACTTACAACCTTCAAGAGAATACCTTAGCAATAGATTCTGAATTTTTAAAGGATATGATGTAAGTAAACTATAGCAATCCTACCTCGGTTCAGAACACATATTGGATTTCTTCTGCAGTTTTTGCCGTTGTGAAAGTGTCTTCCAATATGCAGTTTGCCGTGAGGTTTCCTTGCAAGGCTGAAACAACTAGCTCGGTAACACACATGAGGATTTCTTCTGTAGTTTGATGTGTGAAATTGTCTACGATTTGCAATCTCACGGCACCATGTTGCCGCTGTCTCCTTTGAAAGCTTCACGGCAAGAATCGGCATGCCGCAGGCCCGCAGCCGCGCAGGCCCGCTTGAAATCACGGCCGAAAGAACCGTCTTTTTCGTTTCCTGATTTCGTGCGGATGACGGCGTTACGGAGTTTGGTTGACGGTGCTGGGATCGGTTGCTTTGAGATTGGGAAACACACGTGGCGTGAGGAGGAGAGGGTCCTTCCTGATGTGCGTAGGACCCGGGTCCTATGCAATTCGCTTCCGTTTGCATCTCAAGACCCGTTTCTGCAGACAAAGAGAAGTACTCGATCGAGTCAGCTAAAAGATTGGTTTAGGAGCAGGCTGCGCTTATATGCAGAAGTTCCGTACGTATAACTATTTCTCACTCAGGCAGGTCTTAGATGCGCCACACGTGGTGGATTTATTTCTGAGCAACAGTTAACTGTATACACATTTCCAATAAAGTGCATGGCTACCTAGCTAGTTCCAAATTGTATGCTTCAAGCTATTTTTGGAATATGTCTGTTGTATTATTTACGGGGCCACAAAAGAGCAGCTGTCAAGTGGAGCTTCTCACCTGGATCCATCTCGGAGCTGACGAGCTCAACTGATAGCCAATTTCTACTGAAGAATTTGTCCAAATTACGGGAAAACCAGGAACTAGCACCACGTCCACGTTGACCTTTCAAGTGCACCGTCACTACGGCCTTCATCTTGACCGTCGTCTCTTTCTGCTTGCGGCGGGAGGCCAGTTCAGGGGGATCGATCGTGAGTACGGAGGCTTTCCCATTGCTCTGGCCCAACCTGCTGATACTTTGGCAGCTTATCTTGGAGGTGGTGCGGCGAGTGCTGCTGCTCTGTCTCCGCCGAGTCACCGGAGACACCCACCTGCCTGACGAGACTGTGCTGGTGAGGGAACAAGTGCCATGGCTTGGGGTGTGCGCAGCAGCGAGAGACTGTGTTGCCGTTAGCATTGTGGCTAGGTGTGTGTTGTTGTTGCTCAGGTCTGCAAGGGTGATGGCTGGTGGATGTCTGAAGATGAGTGCACTGGGTGCCCAATTTATAGAGAAGACAGGCTAGCTAGGCCAGTAGATGGAACTTTACACGTGCTACTGGCTAGTGCATTTCTATGTATGTAAGTATAACGCACACATATGTACATGTGCTCTAGGTAAATTGTCAGGTTACACGAAGGAAATATAGTGCAGCAGATGAAGCACGGAAGAACTAGGTTACGTCACTATATGTGGGAGGCTGGCTACCAGGGGAGTGCACGTTGAACTTCATATGAGCTTCTTTACCTGTAGAACTCTTTCATATTCATCTTCAGTCAAGCAGTAAAAGTATCCTAAATATTCATCATTGCAACAGGAGGGCACGTTGAACTTCATATGAGTTTCTTTACCTGTAGAACTCTTTGATATGCATCTTCAATCAAGTAGTAAAAATATCCTAAATATTCTCATGTTAGTTCTAAGAAACTTTTATTTTTTGCAAAACGCACATTCACTCCTATGAACACATACATGCACACTCTACCCCTATGAGTGCCAACGAAAGATTGTGTCGTATAACCTTAATATTTACAGAGTCACCAAAGGCACATCGTTGTAGATGAGGATGTCGCCTACCTTTGAAAGAATAATTATCCATAAATGCAACACCCGTGCCAAAGCTAGGATTTGAATCCAGGTGGGTTGGCTTGCATATGAGGATAATGTCCGTGTGGATGTGACAGTCCAAGACCAAGTTCCAAGTACTAAGATCATCTCCAACGGTTATAAAAAAATCTCTAAATCTTAATTTAGGGATCAGTTTCTAACACGCTTTTGGTAATAATAAAAAGTTGCCTCCTTCAATAATTTCTAATCTTTTGTTTGCCGTGTCACCTTTTTTAAGGCCATAGAGGTTATAGTCGCGGGAATGACAGAGATTTGGTGGATTGGGAATGCGTAAAGCATCAACAAATGTAGGGGCCGAATAGGGAAAATAGAGGGAAACCAAATATAAACAGCACGTTTAGATAACTGTCATAGGACCCCCCCCCCCCCCCCCCCCCCCCACACACACACAATTAAGGTTTGGAAACTGCTTATTCATAATGGTTGGAGATACTCTAACGTACTAAAACAGGTAAGCCAGGCTAACGTCATTGTAGTTAGTCATACAAGCATGGGACAACTCAAAAGTTGCTGCACGGCAAAATGTCTAGGCTACTGTCCATTCTAGTCTACAAGTCAGTGAGTAACCTCATTGCAGTCACACTACCGACGGATGTGCAAAAAAATGACTTCCATGTGCGAATGGACTAACATCTGAAAATAGAGGATGTATGGTGACTTAAACGCAGTAAACTTTACTAGTTTACTAGTCTGTCCGTTCTAATTTACCAGCGATTTTAATGCAATTTTTCATTATTCTATTCTTGTATGTCGCGCTTGCGTAACTGAACCATACATAATGTCTAATTGTAGCCACTTAAAAAAAATCTCTAATTATAGCAACAGTGACGACCGTTTCGGCCTGGACGATGAAGCTAGACATGCACACGGATGAACCAAACAAGCACGTGAGACTCCTGGCTAGAGAGTGGGCGAGCTGTAGCTGTCAGTCGATTGGTATGGTTAGTAAGCTAATGCAGATCGATTACACGACCTTGATGGGGCGTGCGTAATTACGTTTATAAAGATGAATATATATGCGTATGTGTATGTGTGAGTTTGTATTTGCTCTGTGTTTTGTAAAAAAGAAAAAAAAAAAACTACCTCACCGCAAAAATCTCGCTATTGACGGTATGAATAATTAACCCAAAATGCGAGCATGCACCCGTACTGAGTGGAATGGTTCAACCATAGAAGACAGAGTTGTGCATTGTAAGCCGGACCAAGGCCCTCCTGATTGATACATTAGGAAAACAGAAAATAACATCATACAAAGGAGAAACTAGTACAGCCAAAAATGCAAAAACCGGCCTGTACAAGTTATGAGACGGACTGTAGCGAGATTCTTGGCAGCTGGGTGGATCATCGCCGGTGTCGCTTCGTGGCAGCTTTGTAGCGAGGGCTGCGAGGTTCGCGCTGGGACCGACGTCGTTATTTGCTGGTCCGAGGACAAGAACACCACACCTGCAGGGTGGCATGCATCGTACTAGAGAGTGAAGTGTGAAATCCACGGACGCTCAGAGAGGCCCAGAAAGCGAAGCCAGGCCTACAAAGCCGCTTTGCATGCCTCCTCGATCGGAGCTTAGTTACAACCTGCGACGAGTTGCCGATATCCGTCGATGGGAGGGAGGCGCGTGGATCACGGGCGCGCGCCGCGACACACAGCGACCAAAACGTCCATCTCTCGTACGTACGGCCGGGGTGCCCTCGTTGGTGGTGCCGTTCGTGGCGCCGCCGCGTCCGGACAAGGTACTCTCGCTCTCACCCAGCGTGCGTGCGTGGAGGCTGGAGCGGCGGTGACGCCAGCTGCGATTACGTAGGTGGGTTCGGGCGTCAGCAGCAAGCACACGCATGCAACCGCTCCATCGCCGCGTCCATGGGTTTCACACCTCACTATCCTCTATCTGTACGTACGATGCCATCCTGGCGTTCGATCTCGTCCCAGCCCAGCAAATTAAACGAGGTCATCGGTCGATCCATTGGTCCCCGGCCGCGGAGCTCGACTAGCGAGCGAGCTGCTGCCAAGCGACGCCGATAAGCGCGATCAATGGCCGTGAGTGACCTTGGAGTCCTGTCGTCATCGTTCCGAATAGCAGCAACAGCTCATTCGATCGCGCTGCGCCCGAGCTCCGCCACGTTCTCGCCGTCCCCTTAATTTGTTTCCTCCTTGTTCATACCTGGGCGATCAAAACATCCCGAGCTCCAGCACCGGGAGCTCAGCCGCCCCGAACGCGAGCCTGATCTATGTTCAGGATCCGCCGCTCCGGTTAACGCAACACCTGACGGAGGAGGCGGTGGCGGTGTAGGTAGCCGCAGGCGCGGTGATCAGCATGGTTAGCGTGTGCTGGACAATGGTCGCGCGCGGCGACGGACGGAGTCCTCAGTGAGCAGACCTCTGCTTCTCGCAGGCGAGCTTGACGAGGAAGACGCAAACCCGAGATTACGCCTAATCTAGACCGCACAAGTCCGATCGAACGACTCCGGAGCACCCAGGGGTGGACGCTATTTAATTGAAATAGCGACCACCTCCTCGGGTCGCAACAAACGCCACCCTCGCTTAACGCCGCGTCTTGCCGGAGCGCCGGCGACCCGGACGGTGCCTGCCTTCCCTCTCCTTCCTCCCTGTGGCCTCTCCGCCGCCCCAGCTTGTGTCAGCCATGCTGCTCAGGCCGGTGCACACGGTACGCTGTCCCTGCCATCGACCAGTTCCTCTTACAGACCCCGTAGCTTAATTTCCTACTTGAGCACGCGCACACGACGCGTTGACTCGTCTCTTCCTCTTACAGACCCCGTAGCTTAATTTCCTACTTGAGCACGCGCACACGACGCGTCGACTCGTCTCATGAGTTGTGACCTCGCGTTCATCGTTTGGAGCGCCGCCGCACGCGCGCGACTTTTGCCGCCTGGGGCATGACGAGGTTGGCGTGCCTTGCATGCGGCGGAACCAAAACACAGGCCGTGCCGCGCGTATGCGATGCCGTCGTCTCGTGTGGCGCCTGCCGGGGACCAGCGAACAAGGCATGACTCGCCGGATCAAGCCGGCCGATCCATGGCTCGTCAGCCGCCTAGACGTGCCCGACCCCCCGCGGCTAGAACACCGATACGCACTAGCTAGTCCGCGCGATCGCGTGCCGACGTTGCCAGAAGCAAAAAAACGTCGAATTCTTTTTTTTTTCTTGCGAAGAATTTATCTTTGAATCAAGTGCAGAAACTTGTGGAAAACAAGGAGGCAAAGGTTTCGAAAAATCTCAAAATAAGTTAACAGATATAGAGGAGGCCGTTTTGTATGGCCATGTCGCTACAGCATAGTTTGCATATGGTGATCTAATAAACTTTTCAAACAAAATGATTACCCTCCCCTAGCATTTGGTTTACTTTGATCACTTGTAGTTCAGCTATTTCGAGCACTTGGTACTTCAGCTTCTAGACTCCTTCAGGAGGCGTACTACTGACTCCAGGGTCGTGCCTCCTCTGTACTCGGCCACCACCTCCAGCACCTTGCCGATCCTCTTCCTCATCCTCCTCCTCGTCGTCGGTGCCATAATAGGTGGCGTAGCCTTTGGTCAGGACCTTGTGCCTCACCTTCTCCTGGGCGGCGCGTATGCTGTCAGTGTACTGCAGCGAGAAGGCCTGTAGAGTGGCGACCTTGGAATTCAATTCCTGGTACACGCCCCCTTTTTCCTTGGCAAGTCGGTCCATATTCGGAGTCGCGGGGAACTCATCGTCGTGCCCAAAGTTGAGGATCATCTCCACGTCCTCGGGGCGCAGCCTGTACCGTTTCGTTTTCTTCTTTTTCTTCTCCTGCTGCTCCTCATCCTTCTTATCTTCATTGCCTTCTTCGTCGCCGGGAAGCTTGAAGCCTTGAACTCGCCGGTGATGCTGCATTGGAACACACGCTCTTCCAAATCATCCAAAGGGGCCTCCTCCTCCGAACACTTGTTAGAGAAAGAGTCTGACATCGTCGAGATCCTCTCTGGAGATTCGATCTTCCTATCTGAACACCCTGCGATTCGGTTCAATGGATTGGTTCAGCGACCTGAGAATAATCAAGGCCCTACCGATGCGTATTTATGGATTAGGCCCTACGCGGAACCGAGTTGAGATCAATTTGAAGCCAGCAGCAGCAGCAGAGAGTCGGATCCGGCGAGTGCGTGGACGGTGGATGGACGCTCACCTGACGTCCCCAACTCTGACTCCCACGCCTAAAACTCCGATCCGCACGAGGACGTGCCGACGAGGAAATGAACTTAGAAAACGAGACGTGTTCGGCTTCAGCACGCGCGGCGAACGCAGGGGGAGTTAGGGTCACAGCACGTCTGCACGCAACGACGACGAGGCGCCAACAAAGCGACGCAGAACAGAGGTCCGCGCGTATTGTCCTGCTCGACATCGATCGTACCTACCGTGAAATTGAGTTTGGTCTTCGAAGCAGCTGACTTGAGTACAAACATTGCCTGGATAAAGATGAGGTCATCCTACTTGTGATGTTGATGTTTCTTTTATAACATACTGTTACTATGAATAATTCTTAGGCTCCGTTTGGATGTAGATATTGGAGGCCTTGGCATTGAATTGAGTTCAATACCAAATCGTAGTCGGCATTGAAATGGGTCCAATGCCAAAACCATAGTTTGGATGCTAATAGAATTGGAAGATGGAATTCAACTTAGAACCAAATACTAGTTCATGTTTGGATGCACATGGCGTAGAATTAGGAATTTACTGCATCGATCTCCACCTAATCGATCTCCACCACCTCCGGACTGAGCCTAACTGGCACCAAATCGGGCCAGCCAAGCACGTCGTCGAGAGGAGGAGAGGTGGGATTCGAAGACCAAGGGGCTCAGGCTGGTCGTTGCCATGGAGGACCTGCCACCACCCATGGAGAGAGAAGGGGAGGTGTGGAGGGGAGTTGCGGCTTGCCAGCGGAGGAAGGTCGCGTCGGGGCCGGGGATCTCGTGCAGCGGCGAGTCAGACCTCGAGTCGGGAGTGGAGGTGGCGGAGCACCTACGTTGGCGTGGGATGGATGCGAGGGTGTGAGCCGGTGTTGGCGTATAGGCGGCGCATGTGCTGCGACGGCGGCGTGCGGACACCTGCGCAAGAGAGAGAGAGAGGGAGAAAGAGATGCGGGAGGACGATTCCATCGAATACGGAGGGGTTCGGCTCGGTATGGAGGATGCAAGGTTAAAAGTGGAACCAATGTCAGGCTGGTATTGGGTTCAATTCCAATTTCGAATTCCACGACATCCAAACAGTGGCATTCGGGGCTAGCAATGCCAATTCCAAATTTTGAGGCTCAATATCTATATCCAAACGCAGTGTTAAGTTCATGGGTAAAAATTCTTATAACTATAATTATTCATCATATAAGAAATTTCGCGTCGCTTCAAAACTTACGGCTACTAGTTCCGGTAACAAAATTCTCGACACCTAATTTTTGCAAAGCGTGGCAGGCCATAGTACCTGCAGCCAAGAAATCGCTCGCCACAGCTTTCACAAGGGAATGACGTTGCATGACAGCTGCGGCCGTATACCTGAGGCGATAATCCTACGACTTTGTTTTGCATAATCGCAGTCAATGAACTATTTACCAACTTCTGGTACAAATTATACGATCATACATATCCATGGGAGACATGCCATTTCCGAAGATGGCTAAGGGGACATCGTTTGCCCTTTACATGACAATTCATTCTAAATTCTAATGAGCATATTACAGAAGGAACTTTTAGAGACAACACACACCACATTGTAGCAAATGGAAAATGTGCGCCTACTTTCCCGGCAACCACTCCTAAGTCCTAAGCACACAGATATGAATAAATAAAGAACACAAATACAGTACGGGTCTAGATGGATCCAATTGGCGAGCAAAAATGTTACTATTATTCTCTGAAAGGAGAATAGAATGCTATACTGTCCGTAGATCTTATGAAGGTTATAAATACGAAGCCACCAAAACAAGGGGGGGGGGGGGGAGAACCCTTTAAACAACATAAAACCAAAAAAAAAATGGGGATAGTGATCAAAATTAATTATAAAAAATAGACAGTACAATTCTTTTTTACATTCTTCCTTCGAGAAATACTACAGGATTGATGACCATGTTGAACAAGCACAGTCGACTTGAAGTCAGCTTGAATGTGCATTTGGATGCATGGAATTGAACTGTTGAAGGAATTTGGGTGAAAGGATACACAATCTTACATGTGCGCATAAGCATTTAATGACAAAATATCCTTGTATGCTTATTCACCTTGCAAACAATAGAGCTGACGGATATTGCCTGAAGCTGAAACAAAAGAAAATAAAAATTGTTAAAGGTTCAACATTTCATTTAAAGTCCAATTGAACAAGCAGTTGCAATACGACATTTGGTTGACATAAAGCTTCTGAAACACAATAAAGATCAATAAATCACCAGCTCATATCAACACTGATAAATGAATGTATTCAAATATTGATATGTACTTCACGAATGAGGAAGCAACAATCGAGCTTCTAACCATGTTAAGAATCACAACAATAATCAGATGTTAATACAGTGGCCCTGTCCAAGTTTTACAAATTAATAATAACTTGAAAAAAGTCCTGAATCCCGAGAAAAGTTGTTGATACGTAAATAGTGACAGGAAAAATAATATCTGAGAATCAAATCAACTCCGTGGAAAATTTTCTAACATGGAATCATAACTGCAGCACAAAACCAACCAACCATCCAGAGATGAAGTTATGTCGTTGACCGACAAAAGAAAAACAGCAAAACCTTGAAACAATCAGATGCCAAGTAAAACTGGAAGGACACAAATTAGTAAACCAAAAGCCATGCAAGCACTACAAGATTATCAGTAAATAAATAAATTACCGTATAACCAGTCCTTGAACTGAGCATGAAGAGCACATGCCAATTCCTTCTTCCGGTTATCATCAAGCTCCAGCTCGCGAATATTCTTTTGAATATCTTCCAGAGAAGCATGCTGATAATATACAATAGGAAAGCAAAACGTCATAAGAGATGCTGGTAAATTTCGTATATGATAAGATAAGAATATGTTTACTAAAACATGAGACACTAAAAAATGTATAAAACTAATCATGCTGTGAGCACCACCTAACCATATGTGTCCGACTGCCGGGAAATATAAATTAATTTCAAATTTTGAATTTATCATGCTACTTCAATTAGCCTATTGATATAACATTAATTATTACAAAAATCATATTACGGGTACATGTTTAGCTTCAATGGTGTATTAAATTGAACTTCTATCTCATGACTTCCATCTCTGCAGCACCAACCATGCTTACCTCAGAACGTCACACATTTTTACTCTATAAACATTTTAAATAAAATAAGCAAATTATGACTGCTTTGCTCAAAGCCCAACTAATGATTACTTTACTCCAACCCCTCAATCTTGCACATGTTTGCAACAAAAGGTAATCCTTATAACCTCTAAGAGTAAACTAAGTTATCTAAGAAGCCCACCTCCCCCCTATAAGCCCTTATAGACCCAAACAAATGTTTGAAAGATGTATAAAGAACTTTGTTATCACTTAATTGACTTTGTACCTTTTTCCTTTGAGATGCCCGATAAACTTCAGGCAATGTAAATGGGTTGTATTTGGTAGGCCCTTGTGACTCAAACCAACTAGGAATCTGCAGAGAAAATTAATTACACTGTTACTTCTTCTGCACCGGAAAACCTACTGCATGGATGTAAAATCAATGGATGTTGTGTTCTAAAGAATAGCAGCACGACCATCCATACTCAAGTGGGTTGAAAGTGAGGAAACTATAAAATCATGAATCTAGTAGTTAAATAATAACACCCAGAAATACAGTAAACTAGTAAAGAACTACTTGGTTCTTACAACAGTTGCTAAGCACACATGAACACTATGAAGAAAATGAGTGATTACGTAAATGCAGATGCATTACATTAACAAGACATCAGATACAGACATATTAAGATGAGAATCTGCTCAGTAAAAGGTTCAAGATTTTGATTGAATTCATGTAACGTTTTTAACTGTCAAGAAAATCTCAGGACATAAGATCTAGCTCACATACCAAAAAGTTCGTGAATAGATCAGGATCCAGACATGTGGCAGATTCGGCTTGGACATCAGAAACGCCAGCAGGGTGAGATAATGAATCGTGTGGATCAACAACTCCCAAAACAAAAGGTTGATCCCACTTATTGACACTGGGATCCACACCAACTTGTGCCAAGTGCTCCCCAAGTTGTGGATAATAAGTATTAAATGGGGCAACCTGTTAAAATACAGATTAATTAAACAAAGTGTTGAATTTAAGGTACATTTATCGAGACATATCAAAACCAACAAGTTTTAAACTCAATGCAACCAAAACACAAATCAAATTATCCGCTTAACTTCAATGATATCGTTACTATTTAACAATAGTTTGTTCTAGTTATCTTCATTGACGAATGGTGTTCCATGAGTGTTTTGGAAGATAAGCAGGGATCAATGATAATTTTAAAATAAATAGATCTGATAAAAAAGTTTCACTGCCTGGAATGTCTACATCCTGCTTACAGGCATTGAATTTTTTTTTACCAGTTCCAAAAAAGAAAAAAACTGATACCTACAACAAGCTTAAAAAACTGATGGCAAAAGAAAAGGAACTCACTTGTAATTTATGGTTGTCCCCCACAATAAGTGGCTGATGATTTACACCCAAGTAGAAGACACATTCACGGCAATTGGCAATAGAGATTCGTTTTGAAGCCGCGATGATTTGCACTCGTTCACAATGCTCGACTTTTACCACCTGATGGAATGCAATATCATTTCGTTTATAAAAGATAAGGTGACAGTGACAGATAGATGATTCATTGATTCTAGCATATGGAATATATAGGATATAACTGTATGCGGTGGAATAAGAAAGCTGTTATCTACTCCTCAAGGAATCTCAGTGATTGTTATATGCTCGTCAAGGAATCTCAGTGCTATAGGTGGGTATTCAATTTGATTTCGATATATAATATGGATTTTATAATTGTACGAAGTACATACCTTACCAATAGCACCAAGAACAACGGTAGTGTCGGAACATCCATAGACAGTAGCATAATTTAGAGGCGCCAAAATGTAGATAACAGAATCATGGCAGTTCAAAACCTACAAAATGCTTTCTTGTCATTTCAATGTTCAACCTACAGCCACTGGTACATGATGTTACATTATAGAGCTATGAAAGACAGAGGTCATCTATCTTGAGTCTTTTTCTTTTTCAGATACACTGCTCAGTAAAAAAATAAAATACATGCGTACCTTTATTGAGTTCCCCTTCATATCAGATGCCTGTTTGACAACAGAAGTTTTGGACAAACCCTCCACAAATGCTGTACTTCGGTAGCATCCAGGATTGCTCGGCGAAGAAGTAACAGTTGGCACACTAGTCTGAATTCTTGTATTCGTAACAGCATCAGCCATTGTCACATCGGGGTCAGATACAGTCTGCTGGTTGTTTTCTTTTGCTGTGCATTCCAATGATGAAGTTATATGCTGCAAGATCCATTCATGGACCACAGCAGCAGGTACAGGAGCAGCGGGCATGTCTGGATCAGAATTTGCAAAAAAGCTGGCTGCTTGACTTAAAGGGGTTCCTTCAGGGAATTGCAGTAAAAATCCAAGGTGCTCAAACGTTTCCATTGTAAACACCTGCATATAAAGCCCGCTTTACAAATCTGGGGTGACTTCACAGTAAGCATATAAAATAGCAATGCAAGCATGGACCTTTTTTTTCCAATCGGATAAGTAGTCCTAAACGATAAAAAATGTAGACTTGTGTTCATGAATCCTACAAACCATGGATCATGTACGTCCTCCGAGATTTAGTTTATAATTTTTCAGAAAGAACTCGACTCACAAGGTAGTCTACAAGAAATCTATTGAATATTTCTGCTTCCTAAGTCAGCCGTGTGAATTCACCATATTTTCAACAGCTACAGGAATACCTGTCCCAATTATCCTTTTCCCCCTTTTTTCACAGCCTCGTGCAAAATGTAATAAACACTGATAGATGAATAGATAACAAAACTAACCATAGAATCATCACCCTCTCCATCAACAGAATCTGCCAAAAGAGTTAGAATGTTTGCCATATGCTTTTGTAGATAAGATAACTGATGAGATTCTTCGTCTGCTTGTGAGGGCATAAAGCGGCGACTATTACTTCGCACAAACTGCAAGATGACATAAAGAGCCATTATAAGATTTTAAATAAATATATCAAAGCTTCTGCATAAGAAAAGAAGCATAGGTTGTGATTTGCAAGTAATGGCAATATCACAAAAAGGGTGGCAGTGTAGCGACCATGAGTAGCAGCACAGTAGAACAACCCACGTGTCCATAGCCCATACTTCACTTAACTAGGTGGGACAGCATAAATGGAATGGGCATTAGAACAGCATTTTGGAGGGAAAATATTGACAATAGATGACACAACCTTTCTGAGTAGTCAATCACAAAATTGACAGTAGCACCATCTAGTAGAAGAAAGGAAAAGCATCCATAGTCCGGCAACAGATATATTTTTTTGGAAAAGCAGACCTAACTACAATAGACAAATAGTTTCGTCAACATGATGCGGTATCTCTTACGCCTAACAAACCTTTGAATATGTGCGAGATGCATTAGAAATCAATAACCTATCGAATGTTGCAATCTTAAAAGCATTTTCCATTTGAAATGATAATGCAGTAAATTTGAACATTAGAAATCCAACTTTGTGAATCAAGTACTGAATGAGATTTCCAATATCTATAAAGGTACCACATGCCTTCCATGAGCGCTCCAGTAACAAATCCTTTTAGCCATTTATAAAAACAGCAACCGAGTCATTTTCTATTAAACGCAAGCAGTCACAAACTATGATGGCACCAAACCTATGGTACAAAAGGCCAAATGAAAATGCATAGGCCTACATACTCTGGTAATAAAAATAATGATAAAACAATTTCACATTATCACAAGGAAGCAATCACATCAGAAAGTTTCACCATTATTGATTGATTGATTGACTCATACAACCATTCTACAAAGTTTATACAACAGCCAATCAAGCATCATTTTAGACTTATCATATCACTGTTGGTCTGTTCCAAATGGATAATCACAGCAATAGCATTCTTCATTCTTATTTAGGTACAAAATACATGTGGAAAAAGCATTAAGCTCCCCCACAATATACAATGGAGGGAATCATCTGGTCGGTCTCATTTCAATCCAACAAACGCTAATCACAGGCCCGTGAGGAGGGCGATCAGAACCTGACCTGGATCGGGGAGAGCACGGAGAGGTATCCATCAAAGGCGGAGGAGGACGGCCACACGTCCGCGACGGCGGGCGAGTCCTTGTTGGCGCGCGGCAAGAGGCGCTTGTAGGATTGGATGTAGAGGAAGAGGAGCAGGTCGCGGAGGTCGGCCTCCCCCGCGCCATCCCCGCCGAGGTCCGAGTCCTCGGCGGGGCGCACCGCGGCGAGCGTCCCGAACACCAGCGCGGCCTGCTCAACTGGGATCTGCAGCGCCTCCGCGAGCGCCACGGCGCCAACGCGGGCGCCCCCGGACGCGAGCTTCTCCTTCAGCTGGGATAGGGTTTGCGTCAGCGTGCCCTCCGGGAAGACCAGCTTGGGGATCGGCAGAAGCCCGTACTCGAACGCCTCTCGCCGCGGCCGGAGCGCCGGGGCAACGGCGGTCCCTCCCGCACTCGCGGCGGCTGAGGTCGCCGCGGGCGGCTCGTCGGCCATTGCAAAGCGAGAGAAGAGGGCGTACAGCGAGAGAGAGAGAGAGAGAGAGAAGAGAGATCTGACGCGAGAGAAAGGTGGAAGAAACGAAAAGCCGGGCAAAATTTCTCGCGCCCGGCTCTTCTTGTTTCACGGGTAATTTCCTGGCACTAATGTCCATTGTGGCCTTGTGGGTATGCTATTTGTTTTTTGTTTTGTTTTTTTTTTTGGAAAAAGGAGGGTATGCTATTTGTTGGCAGTAGGCACCAGAACGAAACTCTCACATTCATCTATCTGCGAACATAGAACTCAAATCACTTAGATTTTTCAATTGTCACAAACACATTTGGTAATGTTCGTCAAATCCTCCATCCCCGTGTTCAAGCAACCACCACAATTGTTGCAGGTTCTTCTTTGCCCGCGCCATAGGTAGCCCCTTCGAGGTGGATCCCATTTTAAAGTACTCGTGTAGACAAAATGGCTCATGTGGATGTGTTCTCACAATCTCACATGTAATTTCAAATTTTGATCAATAAATTCTAATAGGTGGCCATATATGTTCTCTTTTTACAGTCATCGGGGAAAAAACGCTCACACGGGCATGCTTCATTTCTTTTTGCTGTCGGGTGTTTCGTACATTACATTTGTTTTTCCTTCTACAAGAAAAGGGACCAAGAAGAAGGAGGTGCCCGTTCTACAAACGTGGGCCGACATTGGGTGCATCTTTTGTAATTTGGGCCGATATGGGAGGGCCGCATTATTGGTCCATACCTCGGTGGTACTGAATATTTCTTAGCTATTTCTTCAGTTAAACAAAACTGAACACATGAGATTGTTTCCACAAAATTGTGCCAGCTTTCGTTCTGAGATTGTCATAACCCCCGAATTTGCACAACCAACCAACTACTGCCAAGTTTAAACTGCATAAATTTTAGATAGCATGTCAATTGATGATACCAATGCCAAGCAAAAAATACAGAGCACGCACAACCCAAAGCACCACTATCACACTAGCTGACGGTATAACCTACTTCTGCAACTGAAGCTTTATGTGCTTCTCCAAGGCAACTTTGTGCCTGTTAGGATGGCAGTTGGACCCGTCGGTTCGAGGCTCCGTGTGGGTATGGGTGTATTTCTGCACCCGTGGGTTTTGGTGTGTGGGGGTGCGGGTTTTGATTTGCACCCATGGGTGCCCGTCAGTCCCCGAAATAGCAAAAATATTTTAACTCATTATACCTTCCAGCCTAGCCCATGAATAGCACAACTATCTTCATGTTCTTTTATGTTGTCAGGATGATACTATAGTAACTATCTTTGACTGATGATTTCTTAGTTATGTGCTAGTACTTGTTGGTGGAACTTGGTTCTGGACTTGCAATAATTCGTTTGAACTTGGCTTATAATTATGTAAGCGTGCACTTTCATTACCTGATTGTGAGAATTAAAGTGTTCGTTTTGTTGCTGTCCTTGTTGGTGCAGATGTGTGGTGCTGAAATCTTAAGTAATTGAGCAAGCTAGCCACTAGTCAAGTCGATACCTTCTTTGCTTTCTTATTTTTTGAATTTCTAGTATATAAGGTGTAAGCTAATCTAGTGTAGAATTTGATCATTTAATTCAATGCTTAAAGTACCTATTATACGCGTATGTCTATCGTACTATTGGAGATGCTTTTGTTATGTGTCCGAGACATGTTGGCCCAGTGGGTGCACATTTGCATCTGATACCTATCATGGTTTCGGGTTTACATTGGTGCTGTGGGCTTTGTTGTGGGGCTGGTTTTTGCTCCATCCGCTCCAAAGCCAACCTATTGTGATCCCCCTATCATGCATGTTTCCACCCATAGTACTATGAATTCAACAAAGACCATAATCACCTAATTCACTGTAGTTTATAATAATCTTTTTTGTTTCCCTTTTTTGTTAAAAAAAGATCAACAATCTTGTTAACTTATGGTATTAACTAGTTCTAACTGATTGTAGGAAGGACAGACTGATTGGCTGAAGATATTCAGAGAACTCCTAGTGGCATGCGTATTATTTGCCCTACCTTTAGGGTGTGTTTGGTGCCGCTTTTTGCACCGGCTTATGCTGCAGCTTTGTTGCCTTTTTGCTACTGTAGCTACAGTGTTTTCACTGTTCTCTGACAGAATAAGCTACAATAATCAGTATGTGGGGTGCTTTTTTCAGCTTTTTCTTACTGTAGCAACGTGAATAAGCAGGTGGAGAAGCGGTGCCAAACACACCCTTAGTTCTAGTGGTCTTTCCAAGTTCCAACAAGGAAACAAACAAGACCCAATCTCCTCTTAGTTTGTTGAACAGCAATGATGATAGCCTTGAAAAATTCTTCCTGGTGGCCCTTTTCCTGATTCATGCTACGTTTGGACTGCTTGGTGTCCTACTAGCTCACATTGCCCGTGGACCAATGATGGAAGAGGTAGTTGGTGCATTTACTCTTGTTATTATCATAACAGTCGTGGCATTTGTGGACTATGTCCTATGGAAGACTCTCCCAGATGATCTAATCTACAAAGTGATATTTTTGGCATACTTCATCATAATGGCTGTATTGATTTGTTGCTTGTGGTTAAAATATGTTGGGATGTCATGCAGCTGCTGTTCTCAGGTAAAACATTGCTCTTAACCTTTGATTTACTTCTTTATATGATGTATTGTTATCACTCACTTATTGTTCTTTGTGCTTTTAGATTAAATAATTTTTTCTATTATATGCAGAACGCTGCTGGAGATACCACCAGAGCCCCGGGACCCCGGCCACCTGTTTGACATCCATAACAGTTCTACTCTCTGATCTAAAATTGACTCATTTGTCATCTTCGTACAGTGGCCAGCTTTATGAATCTGTGAGTTGTGGCTTGTTTAGCAGTGTATGTTTTTTATGGTAGTAACTGGTCGTAGGATGTTACAATTGACAAGATGTTGTTTCAGTTCGTGCAAATAGATTGTTTGTAGAAATCCGGTCCATTTCTACAAGTGACCCATCATAAGTTGTTGCCTGTAGGAATGACATTTATAAATCGGGTCTATTTATACATGCCGTTTATGTGGTCACCAACGGAACCTTATATGGGCCAACTGTACAGTTCCTTCACCACAACCCATTAGCATCTGGGCGGAACCCATTAGCATTTCAGCCTAATCTCAGACTCACATATAGAATCAAGGGTTATTTAGATTGGTGCCATTACAATATTGACGGAATCGAACTATGCCATTGCAAAGGTCAAAACCTGTCTGGTGCCATTATAATTTTGTGTTAATCGAAATATGCTGTACGCAATGAACGGAGAAAAAAAAACTACCACGTGCATATTTTGCAAACAACACAAAGTGATACTGCTATATTCACGAATGTAGTTTATAACATAGATTTTAACGGTAGCAAAGCACAGGTATTTTGCTAGTCTGATGTTAAGTTTTTTTTGTCCATTCTTTGGTAGATAATCCCCTTATGAGGTGATATGTGATGATGGTCATCTTTACTTCAGTGTACCATGGATGGTGACAAGCGATGCTACATTGCTTAATCGTAGAGTAATGAGAAATCTCTGCATCATGGAATTTCAAGGTAACGAGACACGATTTTACCTCTTTACTCCTATATCTGACTGCAGAATGATATTTAGGTTATTTGTGTGAAACTTAAAGTATACTAGCATTGAACAAGAAACCATTTGAACCTTTTTACAACTTTCACTTGCAAACACACGAATATTTTCTTAATTGACTCAAATGTTTGGCCTTTGTTGCAGTTGTGTGCTCTGCCCTCAGTTTTTGCCTTATTAAGAATATATTTGGCCATCAGTAAAAAAATGTTTGAAGCTACGCTTTGTTGTTTATTAAGTTTTTCTTCCATTTACTTACGTGGATAATGGTATCTCAAAAATGGAGAATTACTGATACATATACTTAAAGACTTGCTACTTGTGGGTGGAAAAAGATGTTCTACCTGCATTACAAATGACTTTTGTTTGGTTGTTTGATTGATAAACGATTCCCTAATTCTTGAAGATTAGAGTCTCGTTTGGATCACCACATAGATGCAATTTCTGCCGGCAGGGGCCATGGAACACATGAATCAAGCTTTTCTTTTCTCTGTTTTGTTGAGGCATGCGGATCTAGCCTTCAGTTTGTCCTTTCAGCCTGTTCCTCAATAGCTCTTTAACATTGATTCAGTCATCATTTTGTGCGTTTTATTTATAATTGGTGCCTTGTGTTTAGGTTTAGATTTTTATTTTATTTATTTATTGCCGTAGCAAGGTACACCCGTACTAGCTCCAAACTTGCATTTTGGCAGTTGTTCATTTGCATTGAGTCACACACTTCTGACGTATATGAGAGAAAAATACTCTCGAATCTGTGATGTTTTCTAATGAAAATTGATCCCTCTGTCTTGACAGGTCGACTTCCACATTTAAGCAAGAGGGATAACTCCTTCCAACAATTCACTTGGTTATAGTTATAACTGATGTTAGTTTGTTACTTCTTCGGAGTGTTAAAAATCAGGCTATCAAGTTACGATGTGTAATTTGATGCTGCTGGAGTATTCAGGATAACCAAGTTAAGTGCCAGGCTAACAAAGTGGCAACACGTATATTTGTTTTGTTTCTTGACCGCGTTACATAAACGTGTAGATGTTAAAGCTATCCTATTCTAATCTTCGTTACGAAATCATATATGCCGTTGTTTTGTTGTTTGATTTGCATTGCTAACTAGTCGGGGCAAAAAAGCCCCTCATGCCGAACCCCCTTCTGCAGGAAGATACCAACTCCGCGCCGGACTAGAGCATCACGGGCTCTGGCCATCTTCAGACTGCTTGTGTAGGTAGTCGTGGTGTAAGGATCGATATCTGACTCCGGTTTTCCATGTCGTACCCGCAACAAATTCGGTACATATTCAGGGCTGCTAAGACACGAGTTGGCCGGAGATAGTAGAACGAAACGAAGAGCAGGCGAGAGATCGATCGAGGCAACAGACCAGTTGATCGTGTAGGCAAACTAGGCACGATAAGCAATCATGGCGCCACGTCCGCAGGCGGCGAGCACGAGGTCCGCTCCGCCGTCTCCGCAGCCGCCGCCGTGCCGCTCCCCTTGCTGCGGCTGGCATGAACGACGCGGCGACGTGCGGGAGGAGGTGATGGCGCAATGGTGCGAGGACCAGCGGCAAGCGGCGACAATGCATGCATGGACGAGCTACGGCGGCGCGCCGATCCCGGTGGAGCATGGGCCGGGGTCGTGGGCCTGCTTCAACCTCTGGATGTCATTCGGCTGGGTACGTGCGTCCTCGCTCTTGCCACTTCCAAATCGAAAGGGAACCAAATACAAAATTTGAAACCGGCCAGTTAACTAAAAAATAACGGTACGTTTTATTTAAAACTGGAAGGAAAGGATGATGTTATATTTAATATTCACTTCATTCACCGTTAGGATCCAATCCATAATGTCAGCTTTTTAGAAAACCAGATTGTACGATCATCTCTAAAATTAAAGCAGCATTTTGAAAAGCTCCAGTCAAAATAAATAAGCCTTAACTGGTAACAAATTTCTCTTTTTTGCAGACCGCTTTCATTACCTTTGACGCGTTTGCCGTCTATGTGTGTTGCTTCTTGGCACACTGAGATTGATGAAGCAAAACATTACGGGTGCACTGAGAAGCTCTAACAATATAACACTACCATAGTATGTGTTGCAATTCTATAAAATAAATGGTACAACGGAGATGTTGATTGCTTTCTTCCATGGTTTTAGAAGGTTGTATCTCCCACTACCGAGTCTTTATTTATTTTCGTTTTCTTTAAAATAAATAAAAAACACAGATCTTGAAATACATGTATGGTGTGTGGTCTGTTCCATTGACTTTTAATTTAGCAAAGCTCTACCAAAGAGGCAAAACCAAAAGGGTTTAATATGAATTTGTTGGTGAAAAAGCAAACATGTAGGTTCAAAAGCTAGAAGAAGAAAAAAAAAACCTTTTCGTAATGAGCTAGCATGGAGAAGTCAAAATTATGTCTCGTCTGGATTTTAAGGGCGGCTTTTCAAAATTACATGCATTACCATACCGAGAAGCTATTTAGTCAAACCATTCAAAAGGTTTCAGCTCAACCAAAAAATGTTCACCAGAGAAGGCAGAGCTATAGTCTTTTTTATTTTTCTTTCCCCGAAGGATAAGGCAGAGCTATAGTCATTTTCACATGAGCTAGAGCCTTTACGAAAAGGTGTTCTGCACACAAGTATTTGTCTGTTCTACGAAAATACTAGTATGATCGAAGAAGCTACACAAATATTTGGCTGTTCACAAACCTACGTGGTTCGGCAGGCCAGGGCGCGAGAGCATTTTGAACCGGCCCGAGCTCGAACCACCGCCGTCGCGTCCCGAGTCCCGACACGTGGCCGACCGGAGTCCACGCTCCGTCCGGCGCCGCGCACGACCGGCCTCGTCCCTCGCCCACCGCTGCGCGCACGCCGACTGCGGAAAAGCAGGAGAACAGAGGGAGAGGAGACGCGAAGGTGCTATGCGAGCCGCTCCATTCCATACCCACCAGAGCGAACATGCGAAGCACCGCGAGGGCACACCCCTGTCTGCAGGGGGCCGACTCGCATCGAGTGCTCTGTCGTGACGAGAAAAAGGCACAGTGAGTTCGCTAACAGGCCCTCCGGCAATTCCTGTATTTGTTTCACCATACACATAGGTTTGTCGAGTGGGGTCACCGGTCACGGCACATCCTTCTTTGTGGGCGTTCCTACGCATTTTCTTCTCCCTCTCTGTCGGTGAACTCCGTTAATCCGACACTTTTCGTGGTTGCAAATTTATAACCTCTCCCTTTTGTCAGATCAATTTTGTCTGCGATGAAACTTAATTAGCTGTAGTGTCATATTTTTGAATGGCACACAAACTTGCCACCACATTTTGTTCCACATACAAGTCCTTTCATTTGGTATGTGAAATTTTGAATTATATCCATGAAATGAGCATATACAGTACCCAACTCACTTTTAGCATCACTGATGAAAGATAGCCTCTCATTGATTACTAGCTAAAAACTATAACATTTGTCGATTTTCCTTTACTCTTGTTTTAACCTCATAGTAACTTCATCGTAGAAAACGGAAGAAGGTGTGTTGGATGAACTTGTAACACCTTTTTTTCAGGGTGTACATCTAAGGTGTGTTGATATACATATTGACAAGATAAAAAAAAATAGGAACATAGATAACTTTGTTAGATGTATGAGATGTATGCAATCAATGGCCTATGCAATCAATGGCCTAAGCTCAGTCGCTGTTCACTTATGTGATTTTGCACTTAATCAGTGTGTACGTAGGTGTGGCTATAAATACCATCAGCTTCATTTTGCATTTCGACCACTGTTTCCATGTTCATATCTACCATCAAATTTCCTGTCAGAAAAAAAATTACCATTTGTATGCAAACAATTCTGAAGACACATCTAACATGAGTTCATGTACAGTTCTTAATAATCTTGTATAACAGCAGTCAAGCTTTATAAATTTGAACCCGACCCTAATATAACGAGCAAAAATCAGAGGGCAATCGTGTACGTGTATACCAACAAGACACATCTAGGAGTAGTACGTTTTTCTAAAGAATACTACAGTAGTAAATTACAGTATACATCCTCGTGAATGTTTCACGAACATGCTGGAAAGGACAATGCAGATAGACTTGGCACGAAACCCTAGGTACACGACCAGTCACGCCTGGGCGGGTAAAATCCTACGAGTATGAGGTCCGGCATGAAAAATCCGCGACCACGGAGAGGGGCTTTTGCGCTCAGAAAAACCTCCCCAGTCCCCACTCCGCTTCGTTCCCGTCGAGCACTCCACGCCGCTCTAGTACTCTCTTCTCTGCATTCCCCTCCCTCTCTCTCTTCCTCCTGCCTTTGTTTTTGCTCGCAACAAAAAGCCGAAAAACCCTGCGCGAATTCGCCGTCTGCTCCACCGCCGAAGCTTCTGGGTACTCCTCGTCCCCTCCCCGCGAAAGATCAGCCCGTCGGCATCGGTAAGCAACCAAAGGCCCTGTTTTTCCCCTGCCTGTTCGCATCCTTTCCCACCTACGCACCTCCTGTTTCTTGGGGGCGGCTTCCGGTGGTGCGAAATGGTAATGCCGGCGGCCGCCGCCGCCGTTGCTTGATATGTTCTTGTTTCCCGGGTATCGCAGGATGCGCGCTTGCTCTGACCGCGTAGCGTAGTGCGGCGCGGTGTGGGCGATTAGGCCCGTGGTTTATTTTTCTGTGTGTTCTTGATTTGTTTAGGTTCGCAATGGCTAGGGATCTGAAGATTTGGTTTCTGTCTAGTTTGAGATGGGGCTGCTTGTGGAAAACAAAATTTGAAAGAACAAAGTTAAATGGGATGGGGAAAAAAGGTGTTGGAAAAGTTGCTACATTATTGCCGCCTATCTGTAACTTTAGCCTGTTGCAATGCTGTGGAAGATGGTGCTTTTGCTTGCTTCTGTTTATAGATCTGTTCGTTCTCCTCTACTGTGTAAAAAGAAGTCCTTTTACTTCTCTTCGCTCGCTCACAAATTATTGTGTTGGCATTTTTTTTTTCTGGTCTTTTAGTTTCTACCTGTAGTTGTTGTGCAAGTCCAGTTTCTCGGATGCTTCTACTTTAAAGATGGATTTAATTCTTATTTCTTTGGTTTGGTACCTTGTTATCATAGGCTGTCGCTTTTCAATTCATTCCGTATTTTGCTCAACGGCCACCACGCGTTTGCTATGGTTTCGTATGCATATTATTTTGATCTCTTGGTTTCTCTCTTTAGTACTGGGTCTGCTTTTTTATTATATCTATTTTTAGGATTGATTAAATTAATTGTTCTTATTCTTCTTGGTTTGGTATGCTTGGTTCGTTGAAAATTGAACTAACCCACGTCAAATATAAGAGAACAGAGCGAGTAGTTATCAAAGATGGGCAGGGTACTTCCCAGCTTACTCATTGTTTTGCTAAGGATCCACCGGTCAGGTTGCAATGTTTTTTGGGGTCTCGTGCCTGCAGTGTTCAGGCCAGGTTTAGATTGAGTGAAAGTCAGTGCCTTTTCATTACCTGGTAGATTCATTCCAGTTCGTATGCTTGCTGCAGGTGTCCGTCCAAGATTGGTGATGTAGAGTTCATTCTCTTCTGAACTCAAATGCCTTTGCTCCTGCAGAGCAAGATGAAGAAACGATCGCAGAATGATTTTCGAGAGTGATCTTGACTGATAAGCTAGTTGCAGAGGTCATTTCCTCTTCATTTCACATTGTTATTCATTAATGTTTGTTCCTTGAAATTACAGCTGTCATAAAGCTAGTGCTTCCTTATGACATTTCAGGTGCTAGAATTTTTGCTACTCTTCCTTGAATTAGTGAGTACAAGTAGTTTGGCTCTTTAAAGATGATGCAAAGGCCACCATTCCGTACGGAGGAGTACTCCTTGAAGGAGACTGCCCCGCGCCTTGGAGGTGTCGCTGCTGGCGACAAGCTCACAACAACCTATGACCTGGTTGAGCAGATGCAGTACCTGTATGTCCGAGTGGTCAAAGCTAAGGACCTTCCAAACAAGGACATCACTGGAAGCTGTGACCCGTATGTTGAGGTGAAGATGGGGAATTATAAGGGGACAACTCGGCATTTTGAGAAAAAGAACAACCCAGAGTGGAACCAGGTCTTTGCATTTTCAAAGGAGCGTATTCAGTCATCAGTTGTTGAGGTTGTAGTGAAAGACAAGGATCTTGTTAAGGATGACTTCATTGGGCGTGTTGTATTTGATCTGAATGAGGTCCCGAAGCGAGTGCCACCTGATAGCCCACTGGCCCCGCAGTGGTATCGATTGGAGGACCGACACGGGCACAAAGGGAAGGGAGAGTTGATGTTGGCTGTTTGGATGGGTACTCAAGCTGATGAAGCATTCCCTGAAGCATGGCACTCTGATGCAGCCTCAGTCCCTGGCGATGGCCTTGCAAGCATCAGATCAAAGGTTTATCTTACTCCAAAGCTTTGGTATCTGCGTGTCAATATCATTGAGGCGCAGGATCTTATACCGCATGATAGGACCAGGTTTCCTGAGGTTTATGTCAAAGCCATGCTAGGCAACCAAGTACTTAGAACCCGGGTATCAGCAAGCCGGACTCTGAATCCAATGTGGAATGAGGACTTGATGTTTGTTGCGGCTGAACCATTCGAGGAGCACCTGGTTTTAAGTGTAGAGGACAGGGTGGCCCCAGGGAAGGATGAAGTACTTGGAAGGACGATCATTTCACTGCATCATATACCCCGGAGGCTGGATCACAAGTTACTGAACAGCCAGTGGTTTAATCTTGAGAAGCATGTGATGGTGGATGGTGAACAGAAGAAGGAAACCAAATTTTCGAGCCGGATCCACTTGAGAATTTGTCTTGAAGGCGGATATCATGTCTTGGATGAGTCAACACATTACAGTAGTGATTTAAGGCCAACTGCAAAACCTCTGTGGAAACCTAGCATTGGCATTCTTGAGCTTGGTATCTTGACAGCACAGGGCTTGGTGCCGATGAAGACCAAGGATGGGCGTGGCACAACTGATGCCTACTGTGTTGCCAAGTATGGACAGAAATGGGTCCGGACGAGGACTATAATTGACAGTTTCACTCCCAAATGGAACGAACAATACACTTGGGAAGTGTATGATCCATGCACTGTGATCACCATTGGTGTATTTGACAATTGCCACTTGAACGGTGGAGAGAAGGCTAATGGTGCCCGGGACACTCGAATTGGGAAGGTCCGCATCCGCCTCTCAACACTTGAAACTGATCGGGTGTATACACACGCATATCCTCTTATTGTTTTGACACCTGCTGGCGTTAAGAAAATGGGTGAAGTGCAGCTTGCTGTCCGGTTCACATGCTCATCACTACTCAACATGATGCATCTGTACTCACAGCCCTTGCTGCCCAAGATGCACTATGTGCACCCACTGACTGTGATACAGGTTGACAACTTAAGGCGCCAAGCCACAAACATTGTATCAACAAGGCTGAGCAGAGCAGAACCACCACTGCGGAAGGAAATTGTGGAGTACATGTTGGACGTGGACTCTCACATGTGGAGCATGCGAAAGAGCAAGGCTAACTTTTTCCGTATTATGGGTGTCCTGAGCCCCCTGATTGCAGTGGCTAAGTGGTTTGATCAGATTTGTCACTGGAGGAACCCGCTGACCACCATTCTGATCCACATCCTCTTTGTGATACTAGTCTTGTACCCTGAGCTGATTCTACCCACAATCTTTCTCTACCTGTTCCTGATTGGAGTGTGGTACTACAGATGGCGGCCGAGGCAGCCACCGCACATGGACACTCGCCTCTCACATGCAGAGACTGCCCATCCTGATGAGCTTGATGAAGAGTTTGACACCTTCCCCACCTCTCGGCCACCAGACATTGTGAGGATGCGTTATGACCGGCTGCGGAGTGTTGCTGGGAGGATCCAGACTGTTGTTGGTGACCTCGCCACACAGGGAGAGCGGCTGCAGTCTCTGCTGAGCTGGAGAGACCCAAGGGCCACTGCTCTGTTCGTGACCTTCTGTTTCATTGCCGCCATCGTCCTGTATGTCACACCGTTCCGCGTTGTGGTCTTCCTTGCTGGCCTGTACACCCTGAGGCACCCAAGATTCCGCCACAAGATGCCATCTGTGCCGCTCAACTTCTTCAGGAGGCTTCCGGCGAGGACCGATAGCATGCTTTAGGCGCTGCTGTCTGTTAGCTCAGACTCAGTAGACCAGTGCGTTGCTCCTTTGGTGGTGGTTCGGTGTTCATCTATCAACTCAGAAGCACATCGGGAAGAATGAACTGCCTGCTTTTTATGTTGGTTTTGGTAGCTTTTCTATTGTATGATTGTCTATGTTTTCGGATGGCTGTGAACCTTTCGTGTGACAACTGAACGCATGTCTGTGTGACTAGGTATGCAACTATGTATGTCGTCCGTCGCGGCTGAAGTGAGTTACGTTGGGGCCAACTGACCCAGGAGTCTCGTATTTAGATTTTTGTTTCTCATGTGCTCGTAATTGTTCCAGCTTTGTTCAGCAGGGGTTGATCTGGAAGCAGCTGCAATGGCCTGTTGATTTCTGCTTCTTCATTGCTGCACGTGCAATGTGTGTTTCCAGGTCACTTGTCATAGTGTTACTAGAGAACGTTCTGATTTCTGAAGTGATCTGAATTCTGATTTTAGGAATTTTCTGAAGTGACTTGAGAACGTTCTGCTCTGATGGACTTGATGTGCCATAGCGCAAAACTGATATGTGACGCCGGAGATCATGAACAGACGCTACAGCCTCACAAATTACTTTGCTTACAAACTGGGTACTCTCTGCATCATCATAGCAGATGAGAAACGAGACGTTTCTAGCAATGTAAACTCTTTTTTTGGGTGCTAGAATTGAGTATCTTTGTAAGCTGAAAAGCGTACTGTTGATGCAAATCTAACTGAAGAGGCACCCGTAAATCTTTTCCCTGGTTATTAACGAGTACGCACAGGTTTGTGCACCGTGTTTTGTTGTCCAATCAGGTTGCAAAGTGCTATTTATTCAGCTGCTTCTCAGTTCCGAAAGGCAACGTTGAACGATGCATGACGGTCGGATCGCTGGCGGCGTGTCACGGCCGTCGCCAGGCCGTTCCTTGCTCCATCAGCAACGAAGTCTCCCTCAGGCTGCGTGTCATACATGTGCCGCAGGCTCAAAGTCGCGCGTCTGTGGCCGTCGGTCGCCATGGATGACTCGAACATCCGCACCAACGCCCTAGCGCGGCACTCGTTCCGGCAGCAAGAGCCACTACGGATGCCGGCGTCCTCGCCGGCCCGCCACTGCACCGTGCCTCGCCAGCGCCGCGACGCCGACGACGGACGGCGAGTCGGCAGCCGGCTCTCTCGGCGACGGGACTGCGCCGTCTTGTGCCGTGTCCTGTACAAGTGGCAGACGAATCCGAGAGCACCGTAACCCGCGCGCGTACACGACCACGAGGACCTCTGCAGGGTGGCAACAATGGCCGCGAGCGCAGTTGGGGTCTCGGGGGGCTCTACACGGTAACGAGATGCCTAATCCCATCAACGCGGATAGGATCATGAGCGGGCAGGGCCGTAGGATCTCCGCGAGCTCACGGAAGATCGGAACGACGGCGAACAACAGCGGGAACGAGGCGGCGCTCGGGTGCTTGCCCGGGTCGGGGGTGGTCGCTATCCGGTCGTTATTCGAAATAACGACCGCCCCCTGGGTCGTTCTTTGCCGTCCGATCGAGCACCTGCGGCTCGGATTCGGCAGGATAGCAATCGGTTCCCCCGTATCCTCTGGCTCTGGAGGCCGAGGACCGCGCGCGCTCCCCTGTTCTCGTCCAGCGCGTGCGCACGCAGCGGCGGAGCTCGGCGGCGACCGCGCCACTCGCCGTCGCTTTCTTCACGACTTGCTCCGCGTGGTGGCGCATCGGTGAGGGAAAATCATACGGCCAGCGCGTGTCGCCGCCGCCATGCCAATGAACGCGTTCCTCGCGAAGTTCATCCTCCACTGCGCCCCGCCGGAGCTTCTGTGGCTTGAGAGTTACCGGCAAGCAAATCGGTCGTGTGTTCTGTTCTATGAACTTGCATGGAATTCACCATGTGGCGGGCTATGCTTGTGCTTGCCGTTGCCGACACCTTCATCCTGGCCGGCGCGCGTCAGGACTCAGGATACGATGGCCCTGCTCCGGCCGTCGCCATTGGACTCTGGAACCCGGACCAACATCCTTCCTTCGTGCGGGGACTTCTTCCAGCCATCAGGGTTCGGCTCGTGGAATATGCCGAGCGCGTCGAGGTGCTGGTCCGCCGCCGGTGCGCGGCCTCATCGATCGTCGCTTTTATGGCGCTCCGTACGCGGCGGTCCTCATGATTGTGCGTTGGGCTCTGCCTTGTGCCGTGGTCCGTAGAAGGAACCCGAGGTCACCACGACAGGCGCGCGGGCCTTTGACCGCACGGTGGCGACAACGTCGGACAAAATATGGTCGGTCGTCGGGAAGGTCATTACGGTGACGACCCGCCTGGTGCCATTGCCACGGAGGACTTTGAGCGGCCGGAGGTCCGCGAGCTCACGGTAGACCCGGGCGACGGCGGGAATTGTTTAAATCAACTAACAGTATTTTTTGAAGGTCAACTAACAGTGTTTAAATCCAATTGTCTGATGGTTGCTCGTTTAGAATTGTTTGAACTGAGCTATGAACCTGTGCTTGAGAACGTTCTGCTCCGAGGACTATCCCCAATCGATGCACTTGAAGACTGGTTGTTTTGGTCCGAGCTGTTGCAATGATATCAAACAGAATGTTTAGATGGACATGACGTGCCACAGCGCAAAACTGGTATGTGACGCCGGAGATCATGAACAGACGTTACGGCCTCACAAATTACTTTGCTTACCCACCAACTAGGTACTTTCTGCATCATTATCATAGCAGAGCGAGACGTTCTAGCAATGAAAACATTTATTTTTTTTGGCATTGGAATGGATTATTTTGTAAGCAGAAAACTTATTTTTTGACGCAAAAAACTAATGGATTTGCACCTGCAATCTTTTTTCTGATCGTTATTAACGAGTAGTACGTGCACCGTGTTTCGTTGTCCAATCAGGTTGCACGTGCGATTCAGCTGCTTCTCAATTCTGAGAGGGAACGAGACTCAGCCAGTAGTAACCATTCGGATTGCAACGTTCAACGACGCGTTGCGGTCTAATCGCCGGCGGCGGCGTGTCACGCCCGTGGCCATGTTGCTCCGTGTCCACCCGCCCGCTCCTTGGCTCCGTCAGCAACGACGTCTCCGCCTCGCCCGCCTTGACGCTGTGCCTCGGCCTGCGGGTCATGCATGCGGCACCCGTCATCCTCGCAGCCGGCGTGTGCTCGCCGTGCTGGATTCGGCCAGAGGCTCGCCACGCACGTCTGCAGCGCCGTCGTCGTGGCTGACGCCCGGCTTGTGGAGATCAAGGCCGGCGTCCGGCCTTGTCCTGTCGTCGCCACGGGGAGACTCTGGCATCCGCACCAACGTCCTTGCGTGGCACTAGTTCCGGCACTCTAGGCAGCAACACGGCAAGAAACCCAGCCCCGGCGCATGAAGCACTACGGATGCCGGCGGCCGGCGTTCTCGGCGCGTAGGTCGATACGATGGCAGGTGCACCACGCTAGAACACGTTCGCCATGCGCCGCGCTCGGCGGCCATGAGCTAGGCTCAGCTACTGTACCGTGCCTTGCAACAGGGCCGCGACGCCGAGGACATCATCGAGGCGCTCGTCGGCGCGATCACCTCGTCGTCGTCGCTCTCTCAGCAACGGGGCTGCGTCGTCGTCTTGTGCCGTGGCATGGTCTGTAGAAGCGGCGAAGGAATCCGAGGGCACCATGACCGGCGCGCGTCGCGTACGCCTGTGTGGCTCTTCCACGGGGAGCTCTGCAGTTTGGGGTGGCGCAGACAGACGACCGCGGCCATGGTCGGGTGTCTCGGGGAGCTCTTCAAAATGTCGAGGTGCCTCATGCTATCAAAACAGATAGGCGGATGAGCGGGCAGGGCCGTAGGATCTCCGCGAGCTCACGGAAGATCGGAACGATGGCGAACAACAGCAGGAACGAGGCGGCGCTCTGGTGCTTGCCGGGGCGGGGATGGTCGCTATTTGAAATAGCGTCCGCCGGTCATTATTCGAAATAGCGACCGCCCCCTGAGTCGTTCTTTGCCGTACGATCGAGCACCTGCGGCTCGGATTCGGCAGGATAGCAATAGGTCCCCCCTGGATTCTGTGTCTCTGGAGGGCGGCCCGAGAGGACCGTGCGCGCTCCCCTGTTTGTCGTCCAGCGCGTGAGCACGGCGCACGCTGCGGCGGCCACCTCGCCACTCGCCGTCGCCGAAATTATCGCCACTGATTTCTTCACGAGATTCTCCGCGTGGTGGCGCATCGGTGTGGGGAAATCAGACGGCAAGGGCGTGTCATCGCCGCATGCCAATGAACGCGTTCGCCGCCGCGAAGCTCAACCTCCACAGCTGCGCTGTTGGACACGCCCCGCCGGAGCATCTGCAGCGTGAAGGTCACCGGCAAGCATTTCTAGCTGATGTTCTTTCTGTTCCTGAACGTACATGGCGGGCCATGCTCCTGTTTGCCAACACCTTCATCATGGCCAGCGCGCGTCAGGATGGACCGACTCCCCGCCGTCGCCATTGGACTCTGGAACCCGGAGGGTCCCGGACTAACATCCTCGCGCGGGGACTTCTTCCAGACATCGGGGGCTCTGCTCGCGGAACAGCATCTGCAACAGGGGCGAACGACGGAGCGCGTCGAGCTGCTGGTTGGCCACCGGCGCGGCGCCTCATCGTCGCTTTTATGGAGCTGCGTACGCGCTGCCCATGGTTGTGCGTTGGGTTGTGCCTTGTGCCGTGGTCCGTAGAAAGCGACAATGGAATCCGAGGTCACCACGACAAGTGCGCGCGCCTATGACCGCACGGTGGCGACGACGTCGAACACCATGGTCGGGAAAGCTCATTACGGCGACGACCCACCTGGTGCCATTGCGCCGATTGCGGTGGAGGAGGAATTTGATCTGTCACGACAGCTGGAGGTCCGGACGGCGGGCCGGCGGCGAGCAGAGGCGGGAACGCGGCGACGCTCGGGTGCTTGCCAGGGGTCGAGGGTGGTCGCTATTTGAAATAGCGTCCCTCCGGTTGTTATTTGAAATAGCGACCGCCCCCGGGTCGTTCTTTCCCGTCCGATCCAGCCGTGCGGCTCGGATTCGGCAGGATGGCAATCGGCTCCCCCGTATCCTCTGGCTCTGGAGGCCGAGGACCGCGCGCGCTCCCCTGTTCTGATCGAGGGGGTGAGCAGTGAGCACGCTGCGGCGGAGCTCGGCGGTGACCGCGCCACTCGCCGTCGCCGGAATTATCGCCGCCGCAACAACACCAGCGACACGACCTGCACGTAATGCCGCGCGCCGCGAGCAAGCTCGTCGGTGATCGCCGTCGTTCCTCAATGATCTTCAGGATGGTCTTCATGTACTACAAAACTTGGGCTGCCGGCCGCGCGTCAGCTGCGAGCGACACGACGTGATGCAGGTACGTGCAGGGGACGGGGCCCCATGGATGACTAGCGCGGCGCTTGAGTGCTCCACGGTGGCGAGTTGACGCTGTGCTGCTGCCATTCGCTCTCGTCGTTTCCCAGCAGCGGCGTTCGCAGACCGTGATTACCCGGCGGCACCGCTCGACGACGTTCGATCATTTCGGTCCATGACCATGGGCGCAAGGTCACTGGGTACTGTGCTAGTGTGCGAACACGGGAGAGCATATGCGAATATTCGACAGCTCAGCCCAACCCGTCCACTAAAACAAAGACTGGTCCAAGCTGGCAAACTGGACACTACACCATGGGATATGGATCTGCTTATACTAGTACAAATTTATGTTCTTACAAGCGGTATGCAAGAATTAATTTTCTAAGTAGTATTTCCATTCGAAATTGAAATATTTGCCAATAATGATAAATGATAGGAACTCGCTCACGTGATACTCAAAATGGGAGGATCATGGTGCGGATGATTTGATTGTTGATGATTGTCAATCTTTGGATCGGAGATTGTTTTTTGAGTTCTGTGATTTTTGTATGAATTTGAATGGTTTGCTGTGAAATTCATGCGATTCTTGTGAAATTTCTACATTTCAAAGAAGGCCTGAAACAAGCATAGAGTATTTATCGATTTTTCCCTTCCCCTTCTTTTAGGATTAAAGATATTTCATTATTAAAAGAATAAAGACACAAAAAAAAATGGGAGCAGTGGTGTCTCCACTAAAACCTTAGAACTAACCTCCGTTTTGTTGAACTTTGATAGCATTCTTTTGGAAACATTATTCACAAAAAAATCATTATGTCGATAAATACCAATCAAAAGACTCATCTATAAAGTATGAGTTTTTCTCAACCTTGACGGTCAACCTCTCAACCATTAATAAATGTAGCATGGTAATAGAACCATTAAAAAAAAAGATATCAATACGACAAGTAACCATGCATATCTGTATTTGTTTAATCTACATTGGAACCTATAAACATTTTGTATTTGAATGTTTCGCGAACATCCACACTGCACGAAGACTGCACGGCACCCGGTACACGACCAGACAGACACAAGCCACGTCTCGGTAATCCGACGAACCCTGAGGGCCGGCGTGCAAAAATCCGCGACAGGGAGGCTTTTGCGCTCAGAAAAACCTCCCCCCCCCCCACGCTCCGCTTCGTTTTCGTCGAGCGCTCCTCCCACGCTCTCTGCATTCCTCCTCCCTTACTCTCTCTCCTCCTGCAGTCCTGCCTTTGTTTTTGCTCGCAAGAAAAAACCGAAAAACCCTGCGCGAATCCGCCGTCACCTCCACCGCCGGAGCTTCTGGGTCCTCCTCGTCTCTTCCCCGCGAAAGATCAGCCCGCCGGCGTCGGTAAGCCACCCAAACGCCCTGTTTTGCCCGGCCTGTTCGCATCCTTTTCCCCTCCCACCGACCTACATCCTGTTTTCTTGGCGGTTTCCGGGTTCGAAATGGTAATGCCGGCGGCCGGCGCCGCCGTTATTCGATCTATTTTTGTTTCCCTGGTAGTTACAGACGGGCGCTTGCTCTGACGGCGTAGCGCGACGCGGCGTGGGCGGTTAGGGCCGTGTTTTTTCCCCTTCTGTGTGTTCTTGATTTGTTTAGCTTCGCAATGGCTAGGGATCTGAGGATTTGGTTGCTACCTTCTTTGAGATGGGGCTGCTAGTGTTAGAAAGGAAATCTGAAACAACAAAATGAAGTGGGATGGCAAAGGAGGCGTGGGAAAAGTTGGTACACTATTGCTGCCTATCTGTAGCTTTGTCCTGTTGCAAATGCTTTGGAAGTTAGTGCCTTTTGCTCGTTGGTAGATCTGCTTGTTCTGCTCTGCTGAGTAAAAAGAAGTCTTTTACTTCCCTTTGCTTGCCCAGAAACTATTATTGGTTTGCTATACTTGGTAGGTAATTATTCTGAACTCAAATGCCTTTGCTTCTGCAGAGCAAGATGAAGAAACGTTCACAGAATGCTTTTGGCAGCGAGCTTGACTGATAAGCTGATTGCAGAGGTACTGATTTCCTCCCCATTCCATATCATCATTCATTAATTTCTGTTCCTTGTTAGTACAGCAATCTAAAGCTGGTGCTTGCTCCTGATTTTGCAGGTGTTCTAGCATATTAGCTGCTATTTCTTTATTCTTTCTTGACTCTGTGAGAAGCTGTTTGGCTCTTTCAAGATGATGCAAAGGCCGCCATTCCGTCCCGAGGAGTACTCCTTGAAGGAGACTGCCCCTCGCCTCGGAGGTGTAGCTTCCGGCGACAAGCTCACAAACACCTATGACCTGGTTGAGCAGATGCAGTACCTGTATGTCCGAGTGGTCAAAGCTAAGGACCTTCCAAACAAGGACATCACTGGAAGCTGTGACCCGTATGTTGAGGTGAAGATGGGGAATTATAAGGGCACAACTCGACATTTTGAGAAAAAGAACAACCCAGAGTGGAACCAGGTCTTTGCATTTGCAAAGGAGCGTATTCAGTCATCAATTGTGGAGATTGTAGTGAAGGACAAGGATCTTCTTAAGGATGACTTCATTGGCCGTGTTGTGTTCGATCTGAATGAAGTCCCAAAGCGAGTGCCACCTGATAGCCCACTGGCTGCGCAGTGGTATCGATTGGAAGACCGACATGGTACACAAGGGGAAGGGAGAGTTGATGGTAGCTGTTTGGATGGGTACTCAAGCTGATGAAGCATTCCCTGATGCATGGCATTCTGATGCAGCCTCAGTCCCTGGCGATGGCCTTGCAAGCATTAGGTCAAAGGTTTATCTTACTCCAAAGCTCTGGTATCTGCGCGTCAATGTCATTGAAGCGCAGGATCTTATACCACATGATAGGACCAGGTTTCCTGAGGTTTATGTCAAAGCCATGCTAGGCAACCAAGTACTCAGAACCAGGGTATCAGGAAGCCGGACTCTGAATCCAATGTGGAATGAGGACTTGGTCTTTGTTGCGGCTGAACCATTCGAGGAACACCTGGTTTTAAGTGTAGACGACAGGGTGGCCCCAGGGAAGGATGAAGTACTTGGAAGGACTATCATTTCACTGCATCATGTACCCCGGAGGTTGGATCACAAATTGCTGGTCGGCCAATGGTTCAATCTTGAGAAGCATGTGATGGTGGACGGTGAGCAGAAGAAGGAGACAAAGTTTTCGAGTAGGATTCACTTGAGAATTTGTCTTGAAGGTGGATATCATGTCTTGGATGAGTCAACACATTACAGTAGTGATTTAAGGCCAACTGCAAAACCTCTATGGAAACCTAGCATTGGCATGCTAGAGCTGGGTATCTTGACAGCACAGGGATTGTTGCCGATGAAGACCAAGGATGGGCGTGGCACAACTGATGCCTATTGTGTTGCCAAGTATGGACAGAAATGGGTCCGGACAAGGACTATAATTGACAGCTTCACTCCCAAATGGAATGAACAGTACACCTGGGAAGTGTATGATCCATGCACTGTGATCACCATTGGTGTTTTTGACAATTGCCACTTGAATGGCGGAGAAAAGGCTAATGGTTCCCGGGACACTCGAATTGGGAAGGTCCGCATCCGCCTCTCAACACTTGAAACTGATCGGGTCTATACCCATGCATATCCTCTTATTGTTTTGACACCTGCTGGCGTTAAGAAAATGGGTGAGGTGCAGCTCGCTGTCCGGTTCACATGCTCATCACTAATCAACATGATGCATATGTACTCACAACCCTTGCTACCCAAGATGCACTATGTGCACCCATTATCCGTGATACAGGTCGACAACCTTAGGCGCCAAGCCACAAGCATTGTTTCATCGAGGCTGAGTAGAGCAGAACCGCCACTGCGGAAGGAAATTGTGGAGTACATGTTGGATGTGGACTCACATATGTGGAGCATGCGAAGGAGCAAAGCTAACTTTTTCCGTATCATGGGTGTCCTGGGCCCCCTAATTGCTGTGGCTAAGTGGTTCGATCAGATTTGTCATTGGAGGAACCCGATCACGACCGTTCTGATCCACATTCTCTTTATGATACTGGTCTTATACCCTGAGCTGATACTGCCTACAATCTTTCTCTACCTGTTCCTGATTGGAGTGTGGTACTACAGGTGGAGGTCGAGGCAGCCACCACACATGAACACTCGCCTGTCACATGCAGAGACTGCCCATCCTGATGAGCTTGATGAAGAGTTTGACACCTTCCCCACCTCTCGCTCCCCTGACATTGTGAGGATGCGGTATGACCGGCTGCGGAGTGTTGCTGGAAGGATCCAAACCGTTGTCGGTGACATCGCGACACAGGGAGAGAGGCTGCAGGCCCTGCTGAGCTGGAGAGACCCAAGGGCGACCGCGCTGTTCGTGACTTTCTGTTTCATTGCTGCTATTGTCCTGTACGTCACACCGTTCCGCATCGTGGTTTTCCTTGCTGGCCTGTACACCCTGAGGCACCCAAGGTTCCGCCACAGGCTGCCGTCTGTCCCACTCAACTTCTTCAGGAGGCTTCCGGCAAGGACCGATAGCATGCTGTAGGTGCAGCTGTCTGTTACTCTGTTGGCTCCATTGGTGGTTCGGTGATATCTTCAACTCAAGCGCATCCAGGAAGGAAGATATTTTTAGATGAAAGGAACAGTGAACTTCTTGCTATTTATGTTAGTTTTTTTGTAGCTTTTCTGCTGCAGGGTTGTCTATGTCCTCACTCCTCAGATGGTTGTGTACCTTTCCTTTGACAGCTGAACGCATGTAGAAATGTGGATTTTATGGGTTGTAACCTCTGATGACTGGTGAGTCCCTTTGGGCCAAGTGACCTGAGGAGTCTCGTCTTTGTATTTTTGTTTCTGAATGCTAGGAATCGTTTCTACCTGTGTACTTTGTTCGGCAGAGTTCTGCAGGAAGCAGCAATGCCCTGTTGATTTGTGCTCCTCCATTGCTGCATGTGCAGCATGCGATTGCAGATCACCTTTGTCATATTGTTAATTGGTTGCTACTTGCTGTCTGTTTTAACTTTGGAGGGAATGATCTGAATTCTGATCCGATTCCGATGTGGAATTTTGTGACTGAACTGTGAACTTTTGTCCTTGAGAACGTTCGGATCTGAGGACCGATGTTATTTGGATGTCTGTGACCTGTACCCGAGCAATCCACGTATTCGACAGGTTGTTTTGGTCCCAGCCGTGAGTTATATCAAACAGAATATTGATGGATGGGATCGCACTCATGCTGCGGTCCAACTCTACTGAAAAAAGATGATGAACACATTGAACAGAGCTTTGACGCAGAGAAATCGCTGATTCCGTAAGTTCCACACCGCTGAGCTGAAATGTGACGCCGGAGATCATGAACAGACGTTACAGCCTGACTTGCAGATACTTGCGACATGGCTTTGGTTGCTGCTGTTCTGCCTCCCGGTTCGATGTTTCGCCGCCGCCATGGTGATGGAGCTCTCCCCGTGGCTGCCGCTGCCGGGTCACCGTCGAAGCTTCAGAAAGCTCATGGAAACGACGATTCCTCACGTGTGTCAGCCGTGTTCTCCTCGCCTCGCGTCCTCCTGCGAATGATGGATCAGCGCAACCGCGCTGCTGGTCGCTCGCGTCGTCTGCCGCAACGGCGTTCGTGAATCGTGTGATCAGACGGCGGCAGTCAGTGGCGCGGGGTTCGGGCGGGCTGGCTCGATGACCACTAAGTGGGCCTCCGACAGGCCTTCGATCATTTCTGCCCGATAAAAGCCTGGTCCGCTAAAATTTAAGCCTGGTCCAACTGAACTCTGCAATATGGGCCACTTGGGAATTGAGCTTCGTTTACAAGTTTACCCCAGTTCCATTTTTCGTAAAAGAAGTTGCAACTAGCAAGTCTCCATCAACAAACTGCCGTACCACTGCTCTTTCTCTATCACAATGTCAAAGACGGGAATTTTATTTTGGGACTGAGGCAAAGTCCTAAAGACCGCAGGAAATCATGCATCGGCTTTCCAATCACTGTCTGTTCCCGGTTGCTGTGGTTGCTACTGTATAAGGCAAGTACTTTATGCAACTGCCCTTCTGCAAGGTCATTTTCTCTTCCTGCTCGAAAGACCATTTGGCGAAATGTTTGAGAGGTTACGGACTACTTGTACCTGATGGGGGCGGCATCTATATTGGACTTTGATGGGATTTCACTTTCAGGCCAGGGACTCATTTGATTTCTCCGGGGGTTTTAGGTCATTTCAGCAGATGAACAACGCAGATTAATATGCTTTCTGCTCTGCAGAAGTTACCGCGTGGTTTTGAATAAATCTGAACATTTTTGGCTCACTACTGCTGTTGTGGCGTGCTGGCAGGCTAGGTATTTGTATATTTTGATTTGACCACAATGATTGATATGTCAAAGTGGCACTACAATCATACGTACGTGCGTCTGTATTTGATCTGACAGTCGGAGGATCGGTCGAACAGAACAATGGGCAACTGATCAACATGCTTAAAAATGCCGGGAATTAAGGAGAAAGGGTTCAGACCAGACATAACGATGATCTGGCACTTATTCGCTACTTCAATCATTGTTTGAGACTACATGAGAAATGTCAATCACAAATACAGCAGCAACTGCTCATGTTTGAGCTATGCGCCTATATATGCATGTCAGTATGTTTTTTTTTTAAAAAAATGCCGTGGGCCATAAAGCTGGTTCTTCCACCAAACATAAAATTATTTCCTTTTAAATAGTTTTTTTGAAAACAAGCATTAAATAGGGCATAGACCTATCGTTCCTTCTGTATTTGATTCTTGCTATTTGACATATGTCCTAGTTGGATTGATTGGCAGGTGGCTGAAGGAAAAACATAAAGCGTAATGCCATAGAGAGCAGCAAGAGTGGGCCGTTTTTGCTCCATCTCATGGAAGATCAAGTTAGCTAATCTCACAAAAAGAATCAAGTTTAGCTAATTTGTCATATTAACCTAATAAATCATGATAAGAGTGAAATGGATCTATCTGCTTGAGAATGACATGACACCAAACTTTGATAGATTGGCCGGAGAAAACAAACCCATCTTTAATTTTAAGCTACTCCCACTCAGTATATACCAAATCAAGTAATTTCTATAGGAAAAAAATCCATAAATTATTAAATTTCGCTTTGCAAAGGGTCTTTGCTTCTCATAATAAAATATGATTTAGTATTGAAATAGCTCCTACATTTATTATTCCCCGCAAGTCTCGCAAACAAAAATATTATGCCCCTCAAGAAGATCCAAAAAGATGGAGCGGATTTGGACTTGTTCTTCGGATAGATTTTATTAGTGACCTGAACCAAATCCACTCTATGAAATGTCAATATGTAAGAAGATATGGAACGGTCGACAAGTGTAAAACTGCTTAAAAACTACCCGATTGCATAGACCTGATCACATTCCCTTATTCTTTATAAAGTCTAATG